>CM076576.1:510287979-510411142 GCA_034641835.2 Pinus albicaulis
GCGCTCCTGCTCCAAGCTCTGGCTAGGGCTTCTTCGGCTCTCAGGCGCGGCGCTCGGGCCTGGCCTCCTGCCCGGTTCCTTTTTTCCATCACTCTCTTCCCACGCGCATTCGCATGGACCTTCGGTTGTTGATCTAACAGCGCTGTCCGGCTCCTCCCTCTCCGTGAGTTTCTCATGGATCCTGGCGGGGGTTCGGCTGCTTCCCCTCCGATTCATCCTGATCTGGAGGCATTCAAAACCTTGATCGCTGCCTCTGGGAAAAGGTCAAATGGTACTCAGTCCAAGTTTGTCAAGAAACTAGGAAGCATCCCCACGGTGGCTCTGCCTGTGGACGAAACATGCAGAACAACGTTGAATCTCGCCGAAAGAGGTCTTATTGGCCAGTTCACAGGGTTATGGCCATCCCCGAAATCAGTAGAGGAATGGACAAAGCGAAACTGGACACCGTTGGTCAAAGAAGGAATAAAGAGTCACTTTGTAGGCAAAGGTTTCTTTGTGTTCGTGTTTGAAAACATTGAAGATAGAAGTCCGATCTTCAGAAACGGGCCATACTTCATGGGCCCCCAAGGACTCTACCTGAACAAATGGACACCCGACTTCGATCCTGCTCAAGACGTTCCCATGGCGGTTTCAGTCTGGGTGCGCCTCCCCCACCTCCCCCTTCACTGCTGGAGCCAGAGTTCGATGCAATCCATTGGCAATACTCTTGGCCGATACATTGATCAGGCGCCGAGGAAGGATCAATACTCCTGCGCCCGTATCTGCGTTGAGGTCGATCTGGAGGTCGGTTTACCTGAAGCAATCAATCTCTCAGTGGCAGATTGGACCCATATCCAAGAGCTCGACTATGAGCAGCTGCCTTTTAAATGTCGACACTGCCATGAATACGGGCATTTCGCAAGATATTGCAAGAAAAAAAATGAGGAAACTGCAGAGAAGGAAAAAGGAGAACAATGGAAACAGGTAAAGAAACCGGCAAACAGTAGGCAGAACAATAAAAACAAAGGAAAAGAGACAGGGAGCAAACCAGGGCAAGAAAATGAAAGCACTCAAATCGTTGGAAGCAAGGAAACTATCAGCATAGAAGAGGACAAAAACCCGTTTGAATCGCTCACTCCACCATCTGATCCTCCAGAAGCAGACCGGGAAGATCTCCCCCATCAGATCATCATCGAACCCTCAGTCCCAGGTACTTCTCCTATCTTGAATCCCAGCAATAATTCATCCCCTTCTTATGCTGATATAATCAAACAAAAGAAGAAGCTTGTAGAAAATGAGGGCTCTTCGGATGAAGAGATCTTAGAAAGAACCTCAAAGCGAGCTGGAAGGAAATCAAACAGAGAAACCAGGGAAGAAGAATCAGAAAGACAAAAAACTCTGGGCAGTCAAGCTACCATAGAAATGACCCTCGGAAGGAACACCAGGCCAAGAGCTCCTAAGGGAGGTGGACCTACCCCAACATGTTATAAATGATGCAGCTAGTCTCTTGGAACTGTAGGGGTTTGGGGAATCCCACAAAAGCAGAGGCCATCGGGGATTTATTGAAGATGGAATCCACAGACATACTCATGCTCCAGGAGACAAAAATAGAAGGGGAAATCCTTCTAAACACCAGCAGTACAAGATGGAAATTTGACTCAGGTAAGGTAGTCAGTGCAAGAGGCACGGCGGGAGGTATTGGCACATTCTGGTCCAAGAGCTCCTTCTCCCTAGAAAGCTCCTTTGTAACCCAACACTGGATATTCACAGAACTGCGACATACAGCAAGCAATATGAAGATAGCCTTGTTCAACTTGTATGTTCCGGTACACTACGAGGAGAAGAAATTTTGTTGGAATACACTTTCGGACTATATGGAACTCCTCACCCCGATGAATATAGTCATTGGTGGAGATTTGAATATAATTTTAGATCCCAAAGAAAAGAGAGGAGGGACCTCATTGAGAGACCCCTTCCTCAACACAGTGGAGAACCTCATCCAGCAATGGGACTTAGTAGATTTTAAACCAGTGAAAGGAGAATACACCTGGTCTAACAACATAACAGGTGAACATCACATCTCAGCAAGGTTGGACAGATTTCTCACCAGCAGCTCAATTATGATGGACAGAAGAATTGTTTTCTCCAAGATTCTTCCCAAGCTTACTTCAGACCACAAGCCAATACTCTTATGCCTTAAGGAAGAAGAAGATCTCGGCCCTCTCCCTTTTCGCTTCAGCCCTCTTTGGGCAGAAAGAGAAGGGTTCTATGAAACTGTCGAAACAGCTTGGAGAATTGAGGTTTATGGCTCACCAAGCTATGTTTGGGAACAAAAAATGAAAAACACTAAAAAGGCTTTAAAAGACTGGATAAAACAAGACATCAACACTCCCACCAGTCAGCGAAAAAAAGCAGTCAATCAGCTGGAAGATCTTCAAGTGGGATTGGAAGAGAAAGTCATCTTACCCAGGGATCTAGATAACGAAAAAATTGCCCAAACGAAAACTTATAAAGCATTCAGAAACGAGGAAGAGTATTGGCGTATCAAATCTCGCAGCTTGTGGCTCAAAGCTGGAGATAGGAACACCAACTATTTTCACAGGCAATACAGGGCGCGCCTTTCGCGAAACCACATTGCAGAAATCATCACAACTAGTGGCCAGGTCTGCAAAGGATATGAGCAAATCAAGGATGCAGCGGTGAACCACTTTCATAACCTTCTTAGTGCAGGAAAGGATGGGAGTGAGGAAGACATAACCGAATTCCTCACAAACATTCCCAATCTGGTTAGCGCAGAAGACAACAACACTCTAATAAGCCATGTCACAGAAGAAGAGATTGCAGACATTGTTTGGTCCATGGAGCCGGACAAAGCTCCCGGGCCCGATGGCTTTTCAATACATTTTTATAGAAAATGCTGGGACCTTATTAAATCTGATCTCCTGAGAATGGTTCACGGGTTCATGAGGAAGGCTAAAATAGGAGGAGGTATAAACTCCACCTTCCTCGCTCTTATTCCAAAGGAGGCAAGCCCAAGCTCTTTTGAAAGGTACAGGCCAATCTCACTGTGCAATTCATCTTACAAGATCGTGGCAAAGCTGTTGGCGAACAGAATTAAACCTCTCCTGCAAAAATTAATCTCCCCTGCCCAAGGAGGATTTGTTCAAGGTCGGCACATACTGGATAACGTCATACAAGTCCAGGAAGCACTTCAGTCCAGCCAATCATGCAATGAACAAGGTATGCTCATAAAAATTGATATGTGCAACGCTTTTGACAGAGTCAATCGTTCATTCTTGTATAGGGTTCTTTTAACATTTGGGTTCAGTCAGACATTCATTAATCTTATCAAAGCATGCCTGGAAAGGATTTGGTTGGCGCCCATGATAAACGGTCGTCCAGCATCCTTCTTCTTTGCCACCAGGGGTTTGAGACAGGGTTGCCCCCTCTCACCCTTCCTCTACATTCTGATGGCAGACTCTTTGAGTAGGAAACTAAATCTGGAAAAACTACAGGGCAGCCTTCCAGGGATCAGAATCGTGAAAGGCTATGAACCAATGAACCACGCTCTGTTCGCAGACGATTCTTTAATGCTCGGAGGGGCATCGACACGAATAGCAAAATCCTTCAAAGCTATACTTCAGAAATACTGCAGCATCTCCAGGGCTTTGGTGAGTGAACGAAAAAGCGCCGTGTATGGGTGGCACACAGCGCAGCATCAAATCGAGACCATTGCAAATGAGCTGGGGTACGCAGGTCACTCAGATTGGGAAAAAATTAATTATCTGGGGCTTCCTATCACGCTTGGCTCCAACAGAAACCACCTGTGGGAAGATGTCATTTCGAAGTTCAAGAGGAAGATCACAGCGTGGGGAGGCTTCTGGCTATCCTCAGGGGGCAAATTAACGCTCATCAAGTCAGTGCTTTCTGCCCTGCCCACTTATCAAGCATCCCTCATGCTAGCTCCAAAGCTCATTTCTGATCAATTTTCCAGTCTCATGCGTAACTTCTTGTGGAAGGGCGGGAGAGGAAACTCCAACAGGTTTCACTTAATAAACTGGGAAATGGTGAAACGTCCTATGGCAGAGGGAGGTCTTCAAATTCGAGACCAGGCTCATGCAAACATAGCTCTAGGCTGTAAATTATTATGGCAATTACACGCAGATCCTTCTCATCCAGTAAGCCAGATCTTTAACCTGAAATACCTCAAAAACCAGCCTATAAAATCCTTCAAGACAGGGAAAACTCCAAAAGGCACTCAGGTATGGAAATTGTGTTATAAAGCAATCGAATTCTTCAGATCCCACCTATATCGTATCCCTGGCAATGGGAAAAAAACAAAATTATGGACAGATAGCGTTATGGGGCATCGCCCTCTTGCAGAAAATCAAGGAATTAAAGAGGTAAGAGTCTGGTTACAGTCTAAAGGCATACGGAAAATTGAAGACATCTCCAGCTGGGACAGAAAAGGGAATTGGCAATGCTGGTCTTTCCCTAGAATTCCTGAACATTTAAACACTCAGCTTGACACACTTTAAGCTGCAATCTCTGATTTCGCCCCGGTACACACAGAAAATGAAGATGTTTGGGGCTGGGGTCGGACAGGAGTTTACACAGTCAGTCATGGATATTACCAGCTACAGAGTCAAAAAGATTCACCACACCCAGCAGCTGTGTGGAAAAAGATTTGGGACTGCTTTGGCATACCCAAAATCAATTTCTTCTTTTGGACCCTGTTTCACAACAAAATCTTAACTGGAGATAATTTGTGCAAGAGGAACATAGTCGGACCGCATAGATGCGTCCTTTGCAAAAAAGCTTTGGAATCTGCATCTCATCTGTTCTTAGACTGCGATTTTGCAAAGGAAGTATGGTCTTTATTCCTCGCTGGTCTGAATGTCTGCCCCCCATCTCAAAGTACAATCAGCAATATGTTCTCCTCTTGGAATGACAGATATCCCTTCAGCATAGCCAGCAAGTCAATATGGCAAAAGGTGTGGACTGCTGCTCCAAAGTACGTTTGTTGGAATATTTGGTTAGCAAGGAACGAAATAATTTTCAACAATACAGATCTGCCTGCAGCAAAAGTGGCAGACCAGGCAAAGAAACTCCTCTTGGAAACTCTGCACCATTCCTCAGTCAAAGACGACAACTCCCTTCGCACCGAAGAAAGGGTTTGGTTGGATGGTTACACAGGAAACCCCAGTCCTCCTGCTTTCAACCGCCCTATGCACACAAGAAAATGGCAAATTAGAGAAACAGAGGACAGCTTCCAGTAGTGGTGGAAATCTCAGGGAAAGTGTTCCATTTTTTTCGATGGAGCCTCAAAAGGCAATCCAGGGAAGGCAGGTGCTGGTGGGGCGATCTTCTTCCAGAATGGGAGCAAAGATGTCTTCAGTTGGGGCCTTGGTACAAAAACCAATAACCATGCTGAAATCCTCAGCCTCCTGAAAGCCTGTCAAATGGCAAGAAAAGGAAATCCAGACGAAATTCTAATTTTTGGAGATTCAGAATTGCTGATAAAAACGTTGGTTAACAAGACAAGACTCAAGGACCCAGTGCTCAACAAGCAACTCTCAAGAGTAAACAGAATTCTGAAATACTTCTCTTCAGTTCAGGCTTTCCACATTCTCAGAGTCTTAAACAAGGAAGCTGACAGCTTGGCGAACATCGGCTGCTCTTTACAGGAAGGGATGATTAGCATCAATACAGATACATCGACCGCAGCAAACATACCTTAAGCAGAAAGAAGGCAAATGTAATTTCTGAAAATTGTACTGGTTGTTAGGCCATGCCCAACTCGTTCTCTTTCAATAAAATAACCGTTTTAAACAAGGAAGCTGACAGCTTGGCGAACATCGGCTGCTCTTTACAGGAAGGGATGATTAGCATCAATACAGATACATCGACCGCAACAAACATACCTTAAGCAGAAAGAAGGCAAATGTAATTTCTGAAAATTGTACTCGTTGTTAGGCTATGCCCAACCCGTTCTCTTTCAATAAAATAACCGTTTCAGTTAAAAAAAAAAAAATATTAATAATATTATAATATTACTAATAATCATTTTAAATAAATATTCAAATATTTATTAATAATGATTATTAGTAATATTATAATATTATTAATATATATTATTAATAAATATTCAAATATTTATTAATAATGTTTATTATTAATATTATAATATTATTAATAATATATATTAATAATATTATAATATTATAATATTTATTTAGTAATATTAATAATATTATAATATTACCAATAATCACATTCAAATATTTATAAATAATGATTATTAGTAATATTATAATATTATTAATATATATAAAATATTTTTGTGATTTTAATCATAATTAATATATTTAATATATTAATATATAATATATATATTTCAACTTAATATAATAAAACTATTATATATAATATTTAGTTATTGATATATAAATTAATGTGATGGGTAGTGGATATAGGCCTATCTGCCTATATCAACCACATTAATTTTTACTAATGTGGTTGTGGAGTGTTAACATGTATATCTAGTTGAATATGTCAAAGGCCTTTGATAGGTTGATCTTGAGTAGCATTCCTTTAAGTTTCAGAGACTTGAGATTATTAAGGCTTTCTATGGCTTCATGGATCTGAAGATCTTCAAAATAAGAAAATTGTCCCTTTGATATGTGGCGTGAAAAAATGGGATGTATTCTATTGGAAATGATCTTGGTGATGGTATTGTAGATAAAATTGCATAGAGATATCAGATGATAGTCTGGAAAGGTTGATGGGGAATCCGATTTGGGGATATGGGAAATAAAAGTAGATTTGAAGGCATCATAATTTTTTCTGGATGTCAGGCATTCCTCGAGAATGACCAATAAATATCGACCATTGTGTTCATAAAAATTTAAAAATAATTCGATGGTCCATCCATCAGGGTCATGGCTCTTAGTATTTTTAAACCATCGAAGATCGAATTCTAGTTCCATCGGGGTAATAGCCTACTGCAATTCTTCAGAATCTTCTTCAGTGATAAACCAATAATGTTTCTAGACGATGTGCATAATGTTGCCGAGAGACTTGTGTTGGGGAGATTTGAATGTTGATTGGAAATTTTGTATCCCCATTCTGGACAAGTCTTCAAAATTTGAAGCAGTGTTCCCAGTATCATCTTCTAAGGACCATATAGTGTTGAAAGCCTTCCTTTCCTTTGCATATTGATGGAATAATTTTGTGCTGTCATCCCATGGCTAAAGCCATATGGACCTTCTCTTAAGTCTCCACTTTTCTTCTCTGGGTTCCAGAATTTTTCGTTTTTCCATTTCCAGATGTATAAGCCGTAGTTTTGATTCTTGATTCTGATAACCACCACCCTCTAGTTGTTCCAAGCATTCGAGGGTGGCCTCAATCTAAGATAAACCTTCCTCAACTCGACTGTGTTGCCCTTTCAGCCATCCTAGGGTTTTATTCTTGATATTATTTAGCTTATCATTGAATTGAAATGCCATGGAAATATTATTGAGATGTTCACATATCTTCCGATCACTATCTTGCCAAAACCCTCCTCCTTGAGCCAGGTAGAGTTTCATTTTAAGGGAGATCTAGGATTATCAAAATGAAAAATTATCTAAAGATATATGGGTTCCTTAACCCACCCATTTTTTATAACATGATAGATTATCCAGGAGGTTCTCCTTAATAGAAACGATTCAGTCTGTAAGAAATAGCTTCATCCCTCACCCTCCAGTTTCTTCAATTTGGGAGAGGTTTTACCATATCAATTTCAATGATATTGTGTGATTCCATGAATTTGGAGAAGAAATCAGGCAAGCTATCCTCCAAAGCCCTACTAACCCAACACTCTTTCCTTCCAATGGAGAAACTTAGGTCACCCCCAATGATGAGATTATCAACATCCATGAAGAAGATATTCATAAGTGAATTCTAGAAAGCGACAAGATTATGACACGGACCATATACGTTGACCCATATGATAGAGGTGCCAAGTTTTATAAAGTGAATATTAGATGCAATAAAATTATGAGATCTCCAAATTTTGTGAACCAAGATAGATTTTGGGTTCTATCCGAAGGCAATCTCCCTAAATCTACCCAAAGAGCTAATCACATGAAATATCGATCCTTTGAATATAGATGAAAGAGTGTGTTCTAGATTCGTATGTGCCCCCAATGTTTTTTGAAGTAGTATGACATTGAGGTGATTAGACAGGACCAGATGTTTTAGGGAAAGCTTTTTGGAGGGGCTTCCCAACCGTCGACAGTTGAAAGATAACCACTTCATGGGGGAATGATAGATGAGGCATGTATGAGTCTAAGAACCCCTTAAAGTGATAATTTCTTTTTAGCTTATATGTCAAGGATGGACTGATTCACGACTTTAGATATGCGTCATTTTATTGCTCAGTCAATTTTGGTGATCTTGGATAGGGAGAGAGCTTCAAGACTAGTCCTAAGATAAGGTATGCTAACAAGGAGCTCGGCAGAATCACATTAAAAGAGAATGAAATATATGTGACTCCGGCCCGCAATAGATGAAGAATCACTGTAGGCATGAATGGAGGGCGAAGGAGGGGCGTAACACACAAGGACAGATGAAACTCAGCAATAAATAGGATCAATATGTTGCGAGGTATGGTGAAAATGCGAAAGAGAATCGATAAAGGATGAAATATGATCAGAAATCAAACATATGGGACATGTGAAAGGATATAATGAGAGAAAAATACATGGCAAGGCTGAAGCAGGATGGCGAGATGTAATCGCACCAGCATATTTGTCGTTCCGACCTTAATTTGAAGGATTTTATGGGGTGTGCCAATGAGCATCCCCAGAAGAGTCTCAACCAGATGATACCATCATTCCATGGGAAGAGCCTAAAGTGGGAGTCTAACCGCATGATCCCCGAAGACCCGCCAGGCCATGGTCCTAGGTCTTCTGTAGAACAGGAAAATATTTAAAGACATGACGCACATGATGGCATCATCGAAAACTGAATGGTACCCATTCATAGTCAGAAATTTTATTTCAAATATTCCCTCTGTAATGTATGATGAGGTTCTCAACCAATCCCTCATGCGTATCCATAGAAACCAATAGCCTGGCGAAGGTCATTGTTCCAGTCTCGAGACAGGATTTGTCATATTCTAGAAATTGACCCAAGTCAATTACAATGAGTCAAAATATTTCCTCGGACCAGATTTGCATCAATAATCGTAGGAGTCGAACCCACACTAGACCCATGCCCAACTACTCATGTTCAGGATCGAATAAAGGAGTCCATCGCTTTAAAAGAACCAAATCCATCTCAATGTGCTAGAAGCGACTGCACACCCAGCTGGTCTGATCTGCATGAGAAAATCTAAGGGAAACCCAACCTTTTTCTAGGATTTGAATCATACGAAGGGTCTCCAAGGCCTGTCCCCATATTTCTTAAGCCCGTTTCCACCCCTGATTCTTCCAACCAAAAACCTTGCTATCATCTCCATAATGTCATCAAGGCAGATGTCCTCACCTACAATGAGTTCCTGATATTTGTCTTTTACCTTTGGGAACTCTGTTTTCTTATATTTCTTCTATTGAATAGCATCAAACACCTTTGTTTACATACCCTCTTGTAAGGTAAGCTCATATGTAGGATGCTTGGCACAGGATTGGAAGACTGGGTCACTTCCAACACCCATCCCAAGGGAATCCCTAGAAACGTTAGGAGGAGGTTGCAGGCTAGAGAGGCTGAGGGGGCATCTTTCGCATAGTGATCGGGAGGCATCACCTCAGGAGAAAAGGCATGAGAGTGCGTGACAAGGCTACATGGGTTAAGACAGATATTGATGAAAAGGAGGGGTTCAAGGGAAGAAACATCCAGGGAGTCAAGGCCCGGAGAAGGAGGCCAAATAACCATAGGAATTTCAGGAAAAGAGGCGAAAACCAAACAAATGCATCCAAATGCGTAAAAATATGGACTGTGGTGGACGAAAGGGGAAAATGACTTGACTATCAGTAAGACGACACAAAGGAAAATATTCCAGGCTGAGGGTCACCAGATGTCAATATAATCTCCATCAGGAGGGGTTGAAGTGGAGGGATAGACCAGATCGAAGACTCCAAGATGGGATATTATAAATAACCAACTATTTCCTCATCCATCCCAAATATCCACTCTGTCAAATTCAGAAAAAAATCCCTGAAAAAATTCAAAGAAAAACCCTACCTCCTCGTAATTGATGCTAGCCAGTCACAACAAGCGCATGAGATTATATCGAGGTTAGATAGCGATGTGAGGAAGGTAAGGAAACCAGGAGGAGCCCGTTGGTGGGGATAGTCGAGCAGGTGAGGAGGACGACCAGGTGGAGAGCAAGAGGGAAGCCATGAAAAATCGCAGTCGTGTAGGTGAAGAAAGTGAACAGCTAGGACGACGATAGGAAAGCCCTAAAAGAAACCACACCACAGAGACATTTTTCCCATGTCAACATCATTAGTGATTGCCACAGAGATTAAATCCTATAGAAAAAACAATAATTTAATTTAAAAATTTTGCACATGTGTAATTTATTCTATTCTTAATATGAAGGTAATATATAACATTTAGAAATTATTAATAATATTTTTTTAACATAGGTTAGAAATCAAATATTTTAATATGCATATGGATTAAAAGATTGTAACATCAATATACAAAAAGAATAAGATATTTTGTATTCTATTAATAAGTGCTTTCTTATGTATGAGTAAGACTTGTAATTCCTTTAATGGTTAACATGAAATTGGCATGTAACATTTAAAAAGATATTAATAATAAAACTAACATTATATATTTCAATGTCAAGTATGTATATGTTATACAAAGGAAGAGAAGATAAAAATAATTCATGTAGTTTAAACATTTTATTACTTTGTTTGTCAAACCAACATATATCCATATTTACCCCATATTTATCAAGATCCAAAAAGAATCAAATATCTAGAGGTGAAAACCTTTCCTAAACTTTTCAATTAGAAAGAGATTTACATTTTGAGAGATTTGATTCCTCTAAAAGCTTGGTAGATACAAAGTTAAGATAAATCTATACTCGTCAAAATAACATGAACAAACAAAGAATTACCTCAAGCATCGAAATCAAATAATGAACAATACCCAACTCACGATCAATTACCATCTTGAAATATGTCAATTGAATGTAGAGAAAATTTCCCAACTCCTCAAATAATTCAATCATCAATCCACCACATAATTGAAATGATCATGATCCTTATAAGGCCTTCATTAATTAAGAAGAAATCTATACACTTCTATTAACCTTAAAAATGGATTGACAGATAGACCCCTCACTAGATAAAGTGTCAATCTCCCCACCCCATTTTGATAATAATATTTCTTTCCACCACGTTTTAAATTTAAATCTTTAATTATAATTTGAAAATTTTATTTAATTTCATATATATATGATTTATTAAATTAATTAGTTTTATTTCAAATTTTATTTAATATATTATAATGACAAATTTTCTGAAACCCAAACTTTATTAATAACCCACCTAAATTTTCTTGCCTATTAAATGGGATAAATTATAATTTTAAAATCAATTTTAAAATTTAATGTTCTAATTTTTTTTTCTATTTTCGTTTTAAGAAACAAAATATATTTTCTATTTAAATATTATTATACATAATGTAAAATGAGATTACATAATTATTCTTCACATATGAAAATGAATCAATTTCCCTTTTAGCACCATGGTTAAAGTAAAGTTGTGGTTACAAAGTTAATTTATAAATATACTCACTCAAAAATACAAAACAGTTATAAAAATATAAACAGAGAAGGAAATATAACTATTTCATCCACTAACCCAAAATAACCCTAATTTACCATATATAAAATTTTATTTAATATTAATCTATTTTATTTGATATCTCTCACCGATATATATATATATATATATATATATATATATATATATTATAATAATATAATAAAACATTTTAATTAATACATTTTTTAAAATTGAAGATTAATTTTTATTTTTAATTAATTTAAATATATGTAGTTATTATTTTGAAAAATAAACAATATTTGAAATTGGTTTAATATTTTATTTTTATGTTGAAAAACATAAAGATTTTTTCTAAAGCACATTAATTTCTTTGATTTAGAAATAGAAAAAATTAATAACATAATAAATATTCAAAACTTAATAAAATATAATAATTATAATAATAACAAAACAATTAATTTTAATAATTTCATTATAAAGTCGATCCAGAGAATAGATATTTCATCTTTTTATTTTGATTCTCTGGAAATACATATATGTTGTTAAGCTTTGAATTTTCATTATAATATTTGATGTTTACTTCTAAAAATATTATAATTATGTAAACTAAATGATAAGTGAATATTAATAGTTATGAATTCAAAATATATATTATAATACTTATTTTTTTATGCATTTCATATTAGTAATATTAAATAAATTATAAAATCTAAATAACTTATAATTTTATTTTAAATTATAATTATTATTAATTCTAAAAAAATATTATATAAATTAAACACATATAGTTTAAAAAACATGAAAAAAGATTCTTAACTATGTAGATTTATTCCACTTTACCATGTAGAAACTTAATTTGTAAATAAACTTTGTCTTAATACTATAGGCAAACACCATAATTTATCAATAACACATGTTAAAAGAAACCATAACTTATTTCATATGAAACTTGTTTATATGAATTTTTTTATAAGCTTGGTAGGACTACATGTTCTTCATGTCCAATATATCACCCCGAAATGGAACAAGGGACTTCACATCAAGGATTTCCTTAACACAAAACTAGGGAAGGCCTAGTGAAAGTCTATATCATATTTTTTTAATTGATCCATATAATTAAAAAAAAAATAACCTAATTACATTATAGATAAATTTCAATATTTGATTTCTGCATATTATTATAAATATATAAATGATTCATACAAGTCAAATTTGCACTATTCATTTAATAATTATTGATAATTAAATTAAAATTATATAAAAATATTCTAAATAGAACATGTATTAATTAAAGTAATATTAATATTCAAAACTAATACACTAAGCAACATCAACATATTTCAATGTCAAGTATGTATATATTATATAAAATAAGAGAAAACAAATAGTATATTTAAAAAAATTATTAATATGTTAGTCAAACAAACATAGATTCGTTTTAACCTCATATTTACCAAGAGCTAAGAAAAATAAAAAATAAGAAAATACAAAACTTTCCTCACATTTTCACTTAAAAAAGATTTGTATTTTGAAAGATTTAATTCAATTAAAAACTTAGTAAATACGAAGTTAAAAAAAACCTATACTACTATAAATAACATAAAAAAAGAAAAAAAATACCTCAAACACTAAAATAAAATAATAGACAATCCCTAAATCAAAAATATATTGATAAAAAAATTACCACAAACATTAAAACCAAATAAATAACAATACCCAACTCAACTAAAATCAAATAATTAACAATACCCAACTCAACTAAAATCAAATAATTAACTTACCCAACTCAAAATCCATTAGCAACCTCAGTGATGTCTATGGAATATCATGAAACTTTCTCACCTCCGAAAATAACTCAATCATCATTCCACCATATACTTGAATACTTATGATCGTAATCCATTATGAGCATTTACTAATCAAGAAAGAGGTACACACTTGTTTTAACATTCAAGGGAGATTGGCACGTACTACCCAAGGTGCCAATCTCCCAACCCCATTTTCATAATAATATTTCTTTCCATCCAATTCGAAATTTAAATCTTTAATTATAATTTCAAAATTTTATTTAATTTCACGATTTATAAAATTAATTAATTTTATATCAAAATTTATCAAATATATTATAACACCAAGCTTGTTTAAACACAACTTCATTAGTAGCAAACCGAAAATTTATTACCTCATAGTTAAACTATAATTCTAAAATCAATTTTTAGGTTTAATATCCTTAATTTCTTTTTTCTATTTTCTTTTAAAAAATAAAATATATTTTATATTTAAATATTAATATATAATATAAAATTAAATTAAATAATTATTCTTCATATATGAAAAGAAACCAAATTTCCTTTTAGCACCAAGGTTGGATTAAAGTCTTTCTTATATTTTCTTTTAAAAAAATTAAATATATTTTATATTTAAATATTATTATATATTTTAAAATAAAATAAAATAATTATTATTGATATATAAAATGAAACAAATTCCCTTTTAGCACCAAGGTTTGATTAAAGTTCATACCAAGTCAATCTATAAGTATATTCAATAAAAAGTTTACCAGAACTTCTGTCATTACAATAATGTTTATCATAACTGGTAATAAAGTAATAACCATTCCATTCACAATCCAAAATATCCTTAATGGATTATATTAAATTTATTTAAAAGTTATTTTATTTTATTTTATCTTATCTTATTTTATTTATCACTAATAGCAATAATAAATATAATATAAACTATAAACTAAATAATATATATCATAAAAATTTATATATAAAAATAATATAATAAAAAATAGTTATTTTTTTATTTTATTGAAGATTAAATAAATGAAAAGTTTTTTTTTTAAATATAACAGTTAGTTTGACTAGATAAATATTATTTTTTATTAATAAATAATATTTTTATATAAAGAAATAGTTGTTATAATATAGCTGTTAATGAATTAAAAAAAATAATTGATGAAAAGTAAAAATGAATATGTAAAATATTAATAATATTTAAATAGATATTAAATAATCCAATCCATAGCACAATTAATTAAAAAAAGAAAATTAATTAAAATAATATATAGGTTAAGGTAAAATAACAAAAACAATATAAAATTCATTCTAAAAACATAAAAATAAATAAAACTAATAACTAGTTAAACTTACTATATACATATAATAAAATAAAAAACAACTCAAATTTTAATGTTGAGAAGACAAAGTCAATAACTAGAAAAAGAAAAATTTGTGAAAGAAAAATCAATTTAAAATGAACATATCAAAAGTGAATAAAATGAATTATAGTTAAAATAAAACAATAATTTTAAGAACACAAAGCAAGATTCAACACCTAGTTAATTTTCCAACCATAGTCTCTATACAAATTACTTGGCTTCCTTTAGATTTCCATGAAAACGATCAATCCTTGAAATGATCTTGAACTCTTCAATGGAGATATGATTTTTTGTCTTTTCCACCTGTTTTTGGAAAGTCTAGAGTGATTCCTTTCATGTTTGATGATTTTTGTTTTTTCCACATGTTTTTCTAAAGTCTAGAGTGAGTCCTTCCATGTTTTATGTTGGTAGTGTGCTCAAGAATCCTCTGATTTATTGAGAGTCCCATTTCACCAATGTATGTAGTCCCACATGAACATGGGATGAGGTAAACATCTTTCCCATTTTTTGAGTCCATAAGGTCCTTCAATAATCTTAGGGAGCTCCTAATTGTGTTTAGGGGCTCAAATGTTGAGGGAACTTTTGCTTCTTCAATATCCTTCTTGTCAATGTTCCCTTGGAAAAATATAAGATGCACCTCTCAAAACCAATCCTTAGGTTCCTAATCTCAAGACCATTTTTAGTTTTAAGGAAAGCTCTAAGATACTTGTGCATACTATATCCATTATTATTAAAAACATTAAGGAGAAGTGTTTTCTCTGAGGTGGTTTTCATGAGAGCTCTTAACACCCTAATGGCTAAGCCGTTGAGAACACCTAGTTTTTTTTACCAAGGAAATGATGAGATTTAACACAAAGATATTGCTCGGTGTGAGCTTTCTTCCAAAAGACCTGGTGGGAGAAAAAACCATCATCTCTCTTTGATATAAGAAGGACATCCAGGAAGGGAAAGGAATGCTACCATTGATCTCGCATTCCATAGTAAACTTTATGGAGCTGGATTAATTGTTAAGATGCTGGAAAAAAGTTCCAACTTTTTGTGACCATGAGACCAATGACCCAAGTGTCATCCACAAATCTTTTCCAAAGCTTGTGTTTGAATAGAGATGAGGCCAAGGCTTTAGATTCAAAGTATTCTATAAACAGATTAGCCACTAATAAAATTCTCCAAAAAAATAAAATTAAAACAGACTTCAAATTAATTAATTAATTTAATTAAAAAAACAAAAACAACCTAAATATTTTAAAGATAAAATTCAATATTTAATTTGTGTATATTATTATAAATATTTAAAATATTCATGTAAGTTGAATCTCTATCATCCACTCAATAATTATTGATAATTAAATTAAAATTATATAAATCTATTCTAAAACAAACTTATATTAATATAAATTAATCAAAACTGATTCTAACCCCTAACAAGATCTATCTATCTTTTCAAGTTATTCCAATGGGAAGTGAACCTGCTAAACCTTCCCTCTTACAGAAATTGACAACTTCCCTGCTCTTGACCTATCACAAAGTGACGGAGGCTCGCTGGCTTTATGAAGGATGACTCATCTCCTCCTGCCTTTAACAGTACAGTGCACTGAGCATGATTCTTTCCCTGCTGCTATTAATAGCAATTTCACATTTACCATGCCGCTGATCACATGCAGGTGTTGGCATCAACGAATCTTTGACGTCTCTGTGTGCATGAGGAACAGTCTATTCGTCTCTGGATTCCCATTTTTACAGCCTACGGGACGAGCTATGAAGGCGGAGATAATCACACATACACACTGACAGTCACGGAAAATCTCTGTATCTTCAATCACAGCAGCTGCACCAATTAATATCTATGAAGATCCGATAGTTTCTGGGCATTTGCAATTGACCACTATTACGATGTAAGCACTGATACGAAATAAAACAAAACGGTCGGCGGTGTGAATCCCAATGGTATTACAATACCTGAAAAAAATATGCTCTGCATGTCATTTTATGTACAACTAAGTCTACAGTGACAGAAGCTACTTAATTATTTTGTTAAGAAAGAGGCTACTTAATTACATACTGTAATCTACACGATGATATTTCACATATAAGTGGGATAATAGCTGCCGGAAAGAATCTTCTGAAAATAATAGCTTGTATGATAGAAGGGGAAAATAAATAGCTTGTATGATAGAAGGGGAAAATAATTTATATATATAAAGGTGTTTAAGTTTTATTTTGTGGAATTTGATTTAAATTTAAATTTTTGTTGTTTAAAATTGGGGTTCATATATATACATATATATGAGTTGCATGATGGAAAGGGAAAATAATTTTTATATATAATGGTGTTTAATTTTTTTGTTTGGGGAATTTGATTTAAATTTAAATGTTTGTTGTTTAAAATTGGGTTTTTAATATATATGTATATACATTGAGTATTTTGAATTTTTTTTGGATATTTTGATTGTGGACAGTTCACAAATCAAACTTGTAATTTCAACTGATTATTGTTTGATTTTGAATAAACTAAATAGGAAAGAGGAAACTCTCCAAAATATATAATAAATAGATTAAGTTATAAATATATTTAATATTTTAAAAAAACCAGATACCAAGAATATGTACTTACAAAATTCATATTTATAATTTCAATACATCTTTAACAAATTTTAAAAATAATTGTTTAAAAAATACTTTAAGACACTAAAACTTAAAATAATTATACCAAATAATTTTATAATTTTTATAATTTAAGCATGATTAAGTTTATAGGGTGGAACACTGTCAACCACTTAGAGGGATCAAATCTTTTGAAGTGGAGGCCTTTTCAAAATGAAAAATTTGAAAAAAAAATCAACTCTTTTGACATAGTGACCTTTATAAAATGCAAAAAATGAATTTTTTTTTACAAATCAACAGATTTGATAAGTGTTCATGTTTGATATCTCTAGGATTAATATGGATATATGATGTTTATCTCTCTCTCTCTCTCTCTCTCTATATATATATATATATATATATAAAATCCAGTTTTAACATCGAAGGAATTACACATGTTGTAACACTCAACATTACCATAAAACTTACCATTATAAAAAAAATTATCATCACCGAAATTCAACCAGCATTTAAATAGAAATGTTATATGATACGGTCTTACATGATTGCACTGCTGGCATCATTCTTGGATTATTGTGCTTTCAGTACTGCATAATAAAATTTGCTGTACTTTGGATTATGTAAATAGATTGATAATGGATTTTGATTTCCGTCATGGCATATGTTATTAATAAAATGGTAATTATGTTTATCCATTCCGCATTTATAATTGTCCATTTGCAACTTTGGAAAATGGGGTCGATATTTGTAAAGTCTGGCTGGCCTATCTGCCCGACACATGGCATGCCTCTTCCCATCGATTTGATATGATTGCATGGCTCCGAGGCCTAGGGTTAGTAATGACCCTCGGCGCTCTAACCGTTCCGGCCTCATTTTTTCTCTTCGCGCTGAGAGTTCTGGATGCGGTGGCTCTGCCAGGGTTCATCACGGGTTTTCTAGACCTTCCGAGGCGATGGTTGTAACGTGGCGTCCAGAAGGCTTGCCTTTGAACCCAGGTAACATCTCCCGTCCGATCATAATTCTTTCTGCGGTTTCTTTTCTTTTTGTGGATTAGGTTGAGTTTCATGTGTGAATCTAATGGGGGAGACTGGTTAATATTCTAACCCTGGGGCTCACGAATTTCTTTTTCGGCCGTTGCTCCCATGTGTTCTTTTCGAACTGCTAATTTCTTTTCGTTTTGGGGTTTTTGGACAGCGGAGGTCTGGTGCTTCAAAGGAATACTCCCAGATTCGGATACAACAGGTATTTTCTCTCTTGGAAACAAAACAAACTTGCTTCTGTTCCAGGTTACCTTGCTCTACAACAGTGTTAATAATTTTCTCGGTTCCTGGTTAAGGAATTTTCTCCACATACCTAATGGTATCTCTCTTATGGCAGGTATTGCCATACTCTCTGCTCCAGCTCGGGTTCCCTGTTGTCTCTCTAGCTCGCTCAAGGAGTAAGGGTTAACCTCCGCATGCATTTCACAGGTATTCCGCTTCCAACAGGGACTGTACCCTTGGTCTTCCTTTGGCGACATGTTTAGATGATTCTGTCTAGGTCCTGATCAGGGTTTAGCCTGATATGTTTAATTACGTCGTGCAAGATAAATTCTTGTTCATGGTTTCTTATTGACACTTGCGGCCTCAAGCCGGCAGTTGTATAATTTTTGACTACTCCTAAATGGAGTTTACCTTGTTATAAACTGTGAATATGTTATACAGTTACTCGTCGGTCTCTGTTTTATCTATTTGATTGAACTTCTCGCACACAGTGTAATTTATACTCTTAATTATAGTTATACCAATGGCAGATGCGATATTCTCAGGCGAACTTCGTTTTTGTCTTTTGTATACTGTTATATAACGTCGTGAAGGCTATTTACTGTTTCTACAAGCTTTTCCAAAAGAATCTGCTGTTGCTTTACTCCTAGCCATGGATGTTTCTGTATCACTGGAATTTCTGGTTCATCGTTCACTGCTTCGATTCTAGTTCGCTACTTTAATTCTAGAATTTTCCTATTGTTACTGTTAAGAGTTTTTTATTATTATCTGTTGTTGGTTAATAATTCTATGTTACTGCTACCAGAACGTTATGTGTTTCTTTCTGTTCTTGATATTTCCTTAATCTGGTTAATCTTTCCTAGATAGTACAGGCGTCCGGATCGCCATTCATGTCCGTGCTATTCCAAGGTAGAGAACGACCAAACATTTAGCCCAGAGTTCTGGCTTGAAGGGTTAACGGTTCTCCCGTTCCTCTGTCTATGTTTATTTTCCACTGTTTGTACTCTACATTTAACTAGTGTAGTGGAAATGGCTGGTAACTAGATTTCAAGTTCTGTCATTTAATACTTCTTTCACAAGAATTAACCTACCTCTGTACATGATATAATAGTGTGAAGAAAAGAAAGAATATACTGAGTAGACCATTGTTCTTTCTGGCTACTGTAAAATTTCATCTGTAGACTGTTTTTTTAGAAAAGTATTACTTATTTCCAACAACCCTACTGTAATGGTAACAGGAACAAGATTCATCTTTTCATGGTAACAGGTTAAGTTTCTAACTACAACATTTCTACATAAATTAAATTCAGAAGTAAAACAAACAAAACATTCTACTTCTTCTTATTCTTTACTCATCTAGATCCTGAATCAACTGATGGTAATAATGTGCCTCCCTTCCATGAGCTGACGTACAGTCACGCAGCTCCCCCCGTGCATCAAGTCTGAGTCTCTGTAATTTTCAGAGCTCTGGACGGAAACTTAGGACAATCCGGTCCAGTCCTTCCAATCCAGGGAAAAACAGGAAGTTCTGGGGAGATCACGGGACGAACCGGTCCAATCTCCAACCCAGTGCACCCTCTGTCCTGAAATACCTCTTCCAGGTTAACAGAGTTCCTCTTCCTTCCTCCACAGATCCAACCCCAAACTCTCCTCTGGATTTTCTATTTATTCCAGAGTTCTGTGGGTAACTGTGGGAACTGTTTTTCCAACTAACACCAGATCTTGATTTACTTTTACTTGTGTTTTTTTACCATCACTGTTACTCATGAAACTAATTCACAGTAAATCTTCATCAATGTAAATTTTAATTTTTGTTCAATATTCTCATTGAAATAACATCAGTCTTAATTAAAATAAACAAAAAAGTCTAACCATTCGTTCCACTAAGACGAATTTGGAAAGGGCCACAGAATCGGGGTGCTAATTTTGCACAAGACGCCCATCTTAATGTGCTTTTCTTTGGTTTAATCCTGACATATACATGATCTCCAACTGCATATTCACGATAAGACCTTTTCTTATCCGCATACACCTTCTTCCTATCCTGTGCTACCTTCAAATTCTGTCGAATTTTCCTCACCTCAGCTTCCATTTCTGCTAGCATGTCTGGTCCTAGCATGAGTTTATTCTTTGGGCTGCTCTAGTTGATGGGAGTCCTGCACTGCCGACCATAAAGTGCTTCGAGCGGACTCATCTTTAATGATTCTTGGTAAGCGTTGTTGTAGGCGAATTCTATCAAGTGTAGATACTCTTCCCATTTGACTGGTTGCTGCATGACATACATTCTCAGCATGTCTTCCAGTACCTGATTTACCCGCTCAGTTTGGCCGTCTGTTTTCGGGTGATATGCAGTACTAAAATGCACTTGAGTTCCTAACCCTGTAAACAGTGTCTTCCAAAAAGCTGATGTGAATTTTACATCTCTGTCCGAGATGACGCTCTTAGGTATGCCATGGAGTCTGAAAATCTCACGCATAAATAAGTCTGCTATTTGTACTGTCTTATAGGTGGACTAGACAGGTATGAAATGTGTTGACTTACTTAGTCTATCCACAACTACCATTATGGAATCATTACCTCGCTTAGACTTTGGTAACCTGGTGACAAAGTCCAATGAAATCACCTCCCATTTCCATTCAGGAATGGGTATAGGTTGCATTAATCTAGCTGGATGCCTATGCTCCACTTTTACTTGCTGGCATTCTAAACACTTGGTTAAATAGCTTGCTATTTCCTTCCTCATGCCTGGCCAACAGTAATCTTTTCTTATGGCTGTCAGCATCTTTTGATATCTCGGATGACCAGCATAATTGCTTCTATGATATTCATCCAGTATCATAGTTTTTAATTCCACTCTGTTCGGAATGACTATTTTCTTCTTAAAAACCAGCAACCCATCCTGGTTGATCTCATATCCCCCTTGTCCCCCCTGTCCTTCAGATTCTTGGGTTTGCTGCCACAAATATTTATACTCTGGGTCCTTGTCTGCTTCTTCCCTGATTTGATCTAGAAATCTGGTTTCCACCTCGTTAACGTATAACTCATAAATGCTATGCACTTTTCTGCTTAATGCATCCGCAACTTTGTTCTCCTTTCCCTTCACGTGCTGCAGATCAATTTCAAACTCACTCAGAAAAGCATTCCACCTTGCTTGTCAGGAGTTTAAATCAGTTTGTTTAAAATAGCTGGTTAGGCTGCTATGATCCGTCTTTAATACAAATTTCTTCCCAAGTAAATAATGTCTCCACACCCAAAGTGCGTGCACAAATGTAGTCAGCTCTAAATCATAAGCTGAATACCGTTGCTCATGATCTTTTAACTTGCGGGATTCATACGCAACTACCTTTCCTTCTTGTGATAAAACAGCCCCAACACCTTCCTTGCATGCATCTGTACAAACCTCGAATTCTTTACCCGGATCTGCCACACTTAACACAGGTGCTGTTGTCAGCAACTGCTTCAATCTTTCAAAACTATCCTGGCATTCTCTTGTCCATTTAAAGATTTTCCCTTTCCTTTGCAAAGAGGTAATAGGAAAGGCTATTTTTGATAATCCTTTTATAAATCGCCGGTAATAGCCAACGAGACCCATAAAAGATCGTATATCTGCCACATTCTGTGGCACCTTCCATTCCATAATAGTCTTGATTTTCTCCAGGTCTACAGCTATGCCTTTTTCAGATATTATGTGTCCAAGATACTGCATCTTTTCTTTAAAGAAGTCACATTTGCTGAATTTCGCATATAGTTGGTGCTTCCTAAGCATCTCCAACACCATTCGCAAGTGTGCCTTGTGTTCTTCCGCATCTTTAGAATAGATCAGTATATCATCAATAAAAATTAACACAAAGTTATCCAAATAAGGATGGAATACACTATGCATCAGCCTCATAAAGGTGGCTGGTGCATTAGTTAACCCAAAAGGTAATACCATGAATTCATAGTGGCCATACCTTGTACGGAAGGCAGTTTTGTAGATATCTTCATCTTTAATTCGGATCTGGTGATAACCAGATCGCAAATCGATCTTTGAGAACACCGTGGCCCCTCTCACCTGATCAAACAAGTCATCAATACGAGGTAGAGGATACATGTTCTTAACAGTTAGCTTATTTAACTATCAGTAATCCATGCACATGCGCATGGTTCCATCCTTCTTTTTAAGAAACAATACGGGTGCTCCCTAGGGTGACACACTGGGTCGAATATACCCCTTATCTAGCAATTCCTGAAGCTGCATCTTAAGTTCAGTTAGTTCTGGTACACTCATACGGTAAGGAGTCCGTGAAACTAGCGAGGCTCCTGGCAGTAGTTCTATTGTAAAATCAACCTCTCTTTTTGGTGGTAAACCTGGTATTTCTTCAGGAAATATATCCTTAAATTCCTGAACTACCGGTCTATTTTCTAACGCAACAGATTTATTGTTAGACTTAGTTAATCCAACTTGTATAGCATACAGTTGGCATCCCTTCCTTATACATTTCCCCATCTGGGAAGCTGTAATTGGGCACAGATTTACAGGCTTCTTTATGCCTTGAATCTCTTGACGAATACCATTATGATCTCTGTAGTAAACTATCTTTTCCTTACAGTCTATAAGAGTCCAATGCTTCTCCAACCAATCCATACCCAATAATATATCATAGGATCCCAAAGGCAGAATATTTAAATCCACTACCAGCTGTTGTCCGCCAATTTGCAGTGCACATTCCGGTATTTTGGCACTAACCCTTCTTTTAGCTCCGATGGCTAACTGGACTAACCAGGTCTTTTTGAACTTTTGACTTGGCAGTTTACAGACCTCCACTAATTTAGGACTTATATAACTTAGACTTGCCCCCGGGTCTACTAAAACAGAAACAGTTTGGGATAGCAATTTACCTTCTAGTTCTATCATGGTAGGCTGAAAATCCGCTTGCCGGTCCTCCAATGTAGCATTAATTCTGGGTATACTCTGAGCAACATCTCCCACAGTAGAGGCTTCTTGCAAGTTATTTACTACCTCAGTTTTACCCCGTTGTGGGCAATCCCGATAGTAGTGCGCTGCCCCGCAGCCCCAACACTGCAGAGGTGGCCTCTGATTTTGTGGTTGCTCAGGTTTAGTTAAAGCTTCCACCATTTTGTCTTCCCCAGGCCACCTAACCCGCTGATGATTCCTACCGAATTGTTTATTGATTGAATTTCTAGCGGTATTTTGGAAATTACTGGTTTTTCCGCTTTTTCAACCAGCATTGTTTCTGTTGTCCTTCCTTGTTTTCCATCATTTTCTGGGATCTATCTTGTTTTTTGCTTGCTGATAGCACAACCTTGCTTTCCTGATAGCGTCATCCATTGTCTTAGGATTTTCAAATTCGATACGCTCCTTCATATGGACAGGTAAACTGTTCAGAAATCTTTGAACTTTGGCTTTCTCTTCTCTTAAGTAAGGTACATAGCGCAGTAATGCAGTAAACTTGGTGATGAACTCATCCATGGTCAGTTGTCCTAGCCTTAAATCATGAAATTCTCGGGCTTTTTCATCATAAAAACGCTCAGTCAAGTACTTATCCTTAAAGTACTGTTGAAACTTTTCCCATGTCACATCTTGATCCTCTAATCCCCGTACATTCTTTACTTCTTCCCACCATAAGGTGGCTTTGTCTTTTAACTGATAAATGGCCAGTCGTGCTTTAAGACCACTGTCGTAATCATACACCTGGAAATATTTGTTCATGTTAATCAGCCAGGCTTCCGCCACCTCCTCTTTTTCCCCATCGAACGTAGGTGGCTTTATTTTCCTGAATTCTCCGTGTAATTCCACCTTCTGCCTTTTACTGGCTTTTCGTTCGTTTTCATTTTCAGATTCCGCCTCATTAAAATTTCTGTGAGGATTACTTCGCTGCAACATACTTCTTTCTCTTTGGTTCATATCTTGTTCACCTGTTTGCTGTTCGTCCCTTTCCTGGAATTCCCTGCCAGCACTGGGATTCTCGTTTCTTTGATTCTATTTGTCGGAAAGGCTTTTTAAGATCCTTTCTTGCTCCTGCATCATCCTGGCATTTTTCTTCCGTACCCTCTCCATCTCTTCTTGCAACTGTTGTACTGTGTGTAATAAAATGCGAGTCTGTTGCTGTTGTTCTTCCATCAATCTATTAGACCTCTGATGCTGCTCTATCCCCAGCTGAACCCACATTTCGGGGTTTCCTTCTGGTGGAGACTGCATTTCTCCGGTATTTCGCTGTAGCGATTGTGATTGTGAAAGTGTCCGTATCATCTGTCCTTCCAATTAATTATCTGACTGTGCATGGGTAACATACAATTTTTAACGTTAGTTGGCCCAATAGGGCTCCAGAGTTGTAACTGGCTCTGATACCGGATCCCAAATAAACTATGTAACACTCAACTTTACCATAAAACTTACCAATATAAAAAAAAATTTATCAACACCGAAATTCAACCAGCATTTAAATAGAATGTTATATGAAATACGGTCTTACATGATTGCACTGCTGGCATCATTCTTGGATTATTGGGCTTTCGGTACTACATAATAAAATTTGCTGTACTTTCGATTATGTAAATAGATTGATAATGGATTTTGATTTCCATCATGGCATATGTTATTAATAAACGGTAATTATGTTTATCCATTCCGCATTTATAATTGTCCATTTGAAAACTTTGGAAAATGGGGTTGATATTTGTAAAGTCTGGCTGGCCTATCTGCCTGACACATGGCATGCCTCTTCCCGTCGATTTGATATGATCGCACGGCTCCGAGGCCTAGGGTTAGTAATGACCCTCGGCGCTCTAACCGTTCCATCCTCATTGTTTCTCTTCGTGCTGAGAGTTATGGAGGCGATGACTCTGCCAAGGTTCATCACGGGTTTTCTAGACCTTCCGAGAAGATGGCTGTCACGCGGTGGCCAGAAGGCTTGCCTCTGGACCCAGGTAACATCTCCCGTCCGGTCATAATTCTTTCTACGGTTTCTTTTCATTTTGAGGATAAGGTTGAGTTTCCTGTGTAAATCTAATGGGGGAGACTTGTTAATATTCCAACCCTGGGGCTCACGAATTTCTTTTCCGGCCGTTGTTCTCTTGTATTCTTCGAATTGCTATTTTTTTCTTTTCTGGCCATTGCTCCCATGTGTTCTTTTCGAACTGCTAATTTTTTTTCGTTTTGGGGTTTATGGACAACGGAGGTCCAGTGCTTCAAAAGAATACTCCCAGTTTCGGATACAACAGGTATTTTCTCTCTTGGAAACAAAACAAACTTGCTTCTGTTCCAGGTTACCTTGCTCTGTAGCAGTGTTAATAATTTTCTCTGTTCCCTGATAAGGAATTTTCTCCGCATGCCTAATGGTATCTCTCTTATGGCAGGTATTGCCATACTCTCTGCTCCAGCTCGGGTTCCCTGTTGTTTCTCTAGCTCGCTCAAGGAGTAAGGGTTAACCTTCGCATGCATTTCACAGGTATTCCGCTTCCAACAGGGACTGTACCCTTGGTCTTCCTTTGGCGACATGTTTAGATGATTCTGTCTAGGTCCAGGTCAGGGTTTAGCTTGATATGTTTAATTACGCCGTGCAGGATAAATTCTTGTTCAGGGTTTCTTATTGACATTCACGGCCTCAAGCCAGCAGTTGTATAGTTTTGACTACTCCTAAATGGAGTTTACCTTGTTATGAACTGTGAATATGTTATACATTTACTCGTCGGTCTCTGTTTTATCTATTTGCTTGAACTTCTCGCACACAGTGTAATTTATACTCTTAATTATAGTTATACCAATGGCAGATGCGATATTCTCAGGCGAACTTCATTTTTGTCTTTTGTATACTGTTATATAACGCCGTGAAGGCTATTTACTGTTTCTACAAGATTTTCCAAAAGAATCTGTTGTTTCTTTACTCCTAGCCATGGATGTTTGTGTATCACTGGAATTTCCGGTTCATCGTTCACTGCTTCGATTCTAGTTCACTGCTTTAATTCTAGAATTTTCCTGTTGTTACTGTTAAGAGTTTTTTTATTTTATTATCTGTTGTAGGTTAATAATTCTATGATGTTGCTACCAGAACGTTATGTGTTTCTTTCTGTTCTTGATATTTCCTTAATCTGGTTAATCTTTCCTAGATAGTACAGGCGTCCGGACCGCCATTCATGTCCGTCCTATTCCAAGGCGGAGAACGACCAACCCTTTAGCCCAGAGTTCTGGCTTGGAGGGTTAACGGTTCTCCCATTCCTCTGTCTATGTTTATTTTTCCACTGTTTGTACTCTACAGTTAACTAGTGTAATCGAAATGGCTGGTAACTAGATTTCAGGTTCTGTCATTTAATACTTCTTTCACAGGAATTAACCTACCTCTGTACATGATATAATAGTGTGAAGATAAGAAAGAATATACTGAGTAGACCATTGTTCTTTCTGGCTACTATAAAATTTCATCTATAGACTGTCTTTTTAGAAAAGTATTACTTATTTCCAACAACCCTACTGTAATGGTAACAGGAACAAGATTCATCTTTTCATGGTAACAAGTTAAGTTTCTAACTACAACATTTCTACAGAAATTAAATTCAGAAGTAAAACAAACAAACATTCTACTTCTTCTTATTCTTTACTCATCTGGATCCTGAATCAACTGATGGTAATAATGTGCCTCCCTTCCATGAGCTGATGTACAGTCACGCAGCTCCCCCCGTGCATCAAGTCTGAGTCTCTATAATTTTCAGAGCTCTGGACGGAAACTTAGGACAATCCGGTCCAGTCCTTCCAATCCAGGGAAAAACAGGAAGTTCTGGGGAGATCACGAGACGAACCGGTCCAATCTCCAACCCAGTGCACCCTCTGTCCTGAAATACCTCTTCCAGGTTAACAGAGTTCCTCTTCCTTCCTCCACAGATCCAACCCCAAACTCTCCTCTGGATTTTCTATTTATTCCAGAGTTCTGTGGGTAACTGTGGGAACTGTTTTTCCAACTAACACCATATCTTGATTTACTTTTACTTGTGTTTTTTTTACCATCATTGTTACTCATGAAACTAATTCACAGTAAATCTTCATCAATGTAAATTTTAATTTTTGTTCAATATTCTCATTGAAATAACATCAGTCTTAATTAAAATAAACCAAAAAGTCTAACCATTCGTTCCACTAAGACGATGGTTACAAACTAACCATTAAATTATTTATGTTTGCTAGTACACTGAGTAGGCAGAATCTTATGCAAGGTGTAATAGGACATATTGCTCTACGACCATGCCGCCCTAATCAAGACTTGGAAAACCTGGATTTTCTTAAACTTGAGCTCTCGCTAACCAAATAAGAAGAAAAAACAAAATACCTGAAAGGGTAAAGAGAGAGTCTCAGGAAAACTCGTTGAAAGACGTTGAAAATACTGAATAGGAAAGGAATGTGTTGACTAACCTCGGTCTTTGGACAAAGAGGTATACCTGCACCAAACAAAATAAAGAAAATGATAAGTCAACTATTAACAAATATCTTTAAAAGAAATTAAGCAAAAATGTGATAATAACCAAATAAGGGATGAACATGATTTCAAATCTAAGAAAGACTGCATCCGTAGGCTTAAAATGAAAAAATGTGAGAAATAAAGTGAAGGAAAAGTAAGTTAAAACTCACACAACGCCAGTGTGAGAAGTAAGCTCAGTGTGTGCTAATTGTGATTAATGAAAAGCTGAAACAAACACTTTATATACTTGTTGCGACAAAGGAGAAACTAATTAGGAAGTAGCTAGAGCTTCTTGGTTTTTGCTGAGGGTCCTAAACTCTGTAAAAAAAATCATCAATCATTTTGAGAACACTATAATGAAACGAGGAGGCAACATAAACGTAGGTATTAAACCCCAACGCAAAGCAGTCCAACCATGGAGGGACCGGGACTCGACAAAAAATAACAAAACGATAACAATATCACGAAACACCGCTTACTAGGTCATGCTACAAGGAACTGCTTCGGACGGAAGCATGGCCTTTACCAAACAAAACCTCCATGCCGTTGTGGAGTTTGTAGATGAGACACTCAGCAGAGAAAACACAAAAAAATGATGAAAGTCAGTTAGGGTTGCAAGGGCATTACCCTAGTTAATTCCCGCTAAACTCTCCACCGTTGATCCCAAGATGCCAAAATCGAACAGATGATGTAGAGGCAGGTGGCCTCATAGGGTGAGGGTACAAGCCCTAAATGTGTACAATTATAGGAGTAAATAATGGTTAAGATATATGATGGTCACATGTGTATGATTAAACAGGAAAATTGAGATTTCCATTATAACCTGTCCTATAAACCATTAATGATTGGGTACGAGACTTAAAATGCATAGCTATCCAACAAAATCACATGATAACCTTTGGGTAGTATAACCTTTGGGTAGTAATAAACCCGAAATATTTTTATAATGATGTTTACCCAAAATTTTATGATACAACATCTAAATACATGTTATAAAAATTGTATTGGAATAAACATGCTTATGTATGAAAGACCATAGTTCTAGTAAAATAATAAATATATATATAATCACTGCAATCGATAAATAAAGTAACAAAGTAAAAAAACAAAAAAACTTGATGTGTGTTACCATTATTGATTTTTAAGCCATTTGCAAACTATAATAGTTTGTTTTAATTGCTTGCTCAACAATTTGCAGAGTAATAATAGATGCACTATAACAATACTATTAAAATATCAATGACTTCATGAATATATTTGTGTTATTATTTCAAATTTCTTTACACTATTCGTTCATCATTCATATCCATGTAATTATTTTTGTATATTAAATGGAAACTTCAGCAATGATTCTGAACTAGAGGAAAACCATGTATATCGTGTACAAAACTACATAAACTAATAAGTGACTAAAACATATTCTCCAACGAGATGAGGACCACCTATATGGTCTACAAAACTACATTAAACTAATAAGTGACTAGAACATCTTAAAATTATAATATTATATGTAGGAATAATGATAAGTAGGCCATTGACGAACTAATAATATGGGGATTATTTCTGATAGTTCATTCTCACCATAGTGCTCATCATAATAACAGTAAAGAAAACGATAATTTATAGGAGGATTTACGTTAAACATGAGTACATTTAAACTCAGTAATAGGTCAAACCATGGCAGTCAGTGCAGCAATCTGGATCAGCACCTCCTGTTATGAGGCCATTGAATACAAAAAATTAGGCATGGGAATGCCCACGGTCTTCTCCGACTTCAGTTCGTCATGTAACTTTACGGGTTCAAGCATTGAATGAATTTCATCTTCACCTACGGTTTAAAAATTATTAAATTTATTTGTGAACTACCAAATTATTATGAAAATTTACACCAATGTTAAACACTACCTTGTGCATCATTTTCGAAATCTGCTGCTTCGGAAAGCACTGCAGCAAGCGAAAAAAATATTAAATAGATCAGTATAATCTCAGAGGAGGAAGACATATTTAATATGATAAAACGAGACGTAGTTTTCGTTTTAGTTTTGGCACTCAATAAGTCGTTATGCAGACCAATTCTGACACTTTATAAGGATTTGCGTTGCCAATTTCAGTACCCGTCCACTTAGGTAAGAGCTATTTCTTTTTTTCCGTAGTGCAATAATGGTTGTTTCAGTTGAAAGGTATGGGTATTTCTAATAGTTAGTATTGGATATTTATGTAGAGTGTAAGGAATGTTATCAACTTCATTGTAGGAAGTATGGGGTTTTATGGAAAAGTGGAGCACCAAATGTCTTTCATTCGAATATGAAGGGTATGGATGGATGTAGAAGTTTTGTACGAGGATAATGTTTCCGCTTAGGTAAGATCTATTTTTTGCATAGTGTAATAATGGTTGTTTCCAGTTTTACTTGGGATGTATGGATATTTCTAGTACTTAGTATTGGATATTTATGTAGAGCAGAAAGAATGTTATTATTGGATATTTATGTAGAGCAGAAAGAATGTTATCAATTTCATTATAGGAAGTGTGGGAACTTATGGCAAAGTGGGGCATTAAATGTTTATAATTAGGAGGGTATGGATGGGTATAGAAGTTTCCTATGAGGAGAATGTCTACACTTTTAATGGTAGATAATGTAATGAGTGTTTCCAATTTTAACAATAGATAAATAATTGCACAATAATAAGAGTATGGAGAATCAAAGTTAAAATAAACAAATTATAATAATGTTAAAAATTAGTAAATTTTAATTGTGTTTATAGGCTTGAGTATGAGAGAGATGTGTAAGTATCTACATGTTGAACTTGGAGTTGACATGTGTTCCTTTTAAAATAAAATAAAAATTAAGTAAATAAAAAACCATGTCACTATGATAAAAAATAAAATAAAATGAACATATGTGTTTGATTTGTTAAATTCGAAGTTTCTCACTCTTTGATTCGCCCTGAGAAGAGATAAAAATATTTCACTCTCTGTCAACCATAAATAAAATATTTAAAGTTGGATATAATAAAAAGCAAAAATGAATATATGTGTTTGGTTGGTTCAATTAAAAGTATAATAAAACATCAATAGTCCTACTCTCAGTGTCAATTTTTTCACTCTAAAAGAAGTTTTCAGCTCATGAGATTTGATCCCTCTCATCTCTTGCTAGATCTGTGAATAAAATGGATCTAGATGTAATGTGCGTATTTTCCATTGTTAATAGATTAGTGAATCCCAAGGTAATTTATTATTTGAATCAATGCCTAATAAACATGGCAAAAGGGATAACTAGACCTTGCTTGTTGCTTATAGATTAACCAAATATTTCCACATGACTGACTACTGCAATGAACCGTCTCGAAGGTCGCAACCCACAGTTGTCGGTGACTGGGTATGGAGAAGTGGAAGGATCCACACCATGGTTGATAGGGTTTCAAATCTGATGGTCGATGTTTATTACAGAAGGGTTAGGGTAACTGTTTCCTACCACATCTGTTGCTCGACCTAGCCATTTGCACCATCATCCTCGGAAGTTCGAGATCTACAACAAAAATTACCTAGGAAAATTTTAGGTAATACATGCAGTAGCAACAAATGTTCAGGTGAGACGAGGTCTAAGATTCTGTTAATATACATCATTACCATATTGAGTTAGGGTTTTATTAATTCTCAAAATAACATTTTCTATTTTGGATTTGAGCACATGATTTTATTAGTTATCGAGTCTTATTCTTATGTTACATTCAACAATTTTGGGTGTGGTAGAATGGGTTATCATTAAAAATTATACATGGAAATTCGGTCGTGCACACCCTTATCAGCTAAAACAGAACTCATGTAAAAATCTTATAGACCTGGTCAAATTCCCTATGGTACTGTCACTACTCCTCATATATGTATTTATATTTCTGTGGTGGACATACTCATAGGTATCACATTTCTTCTGAGAGACTTCAGAGTGAAAGGTTAAAGCACCTCTTATAGAATTTGCAATCGAAAGTTTGAGTATTGACCTTTCAGGGAACAAAGTAAGCAACCGAGTTTCTGCGTTCTACCTCAATTTAAAACCTATAGTTTTGATAAGGCTTCATGAAAGGATGTTACTAGCTCTCTCTCTTTTGCATGCCGATAAAGCACGATAACTAACATGAAGGAAATTGGCTAGGTGAACCAGTTTATTCTATATCCTACCCGACATGTCGAAGTGCTAAAGTTTTGTTTAAGATTTCACTATGCATATTGTAGTTATAAATACAAGTGTAAATTTATCTTTTTCTTTTTCTCTTGGGTTGGGAGGAACAATGGCCTAGTAAATTCATAATGTAAACTCTTTCTACCAGTTTTTCCTGAGAAATTGTTAGGGTGTTTATTTTCTATACTCATGTATTAAGAATTTGGAATTGAGGTGTACCTCGATTGTTGAAATATTTCATTGTTTATGTTGAATCGGTCTATTTTTGTTGGAAAATTTTGAACAAGGGTTCTATTAAATATATGCATGACTTGTGGAGGCAATGCATCAATTCTTGATTTAATTTTCAGAGTTAATTCCTCTAGGTTAGGGTTTGTAATTTTCCTTTGTTTGCACTTACAACTATCGATACTTTTTTGTTGGTTGTCAACACACAAAATAAAAATATATAACTATGTTTTACATATTAGTGAAGACAAAATTGGGTTCTGAGGGGAACCAGACTTGACTGATGGTTCCTTTCGGTGGCTACGGTCTAAACCCTCTCATTATCCATGTAGCCAAAACCCGCTTACCCTACCCATCAATCCTTTTTGGCTATTAATAAATACATGTGATCATTAAATCCAAAGCATTAATTTATACACAAACATGCTTGGAATGTTTCTAGTCTGGTTTTCTTTCCAACTATACCAGGCTTCATAATTTATTTAACGAAATTACTAACGAGTTACTGTGTAACCCTCATTTTTGTGATTGTTCCTATAAATATGACATTTTAACTTTTTCCACATTATCCATTGGTAAAATCCTTCATTCCATGGATACCCTAAATTTGGGCTATTCCATACCAATTCCATGTGGAATTGAAGGTGGAATGAAAAATTGTTTTCTTTAACTCATAAGATTAGCTTTACCCTCTATCCTTCCTTGTTAAGGATGACTACATGTACATAGTCCCTCCAGGGTTCTACATCTGTATAGAAATACACATAAAGAAACAACTCCAATATTATAAATCCTCACCATTACACATGGTGCACATTACCCTTTGACAATATCATCACATTTCCTAGCCCAACCATTTACTGTAAGCCATTATAGTAGGTCAATATGGGAAACCAAATACAATAATTAAATACAATGAGACAAAAATAGTAGGCCAATTCATCCCTTCCATGATTAAAATAGTTAAACACAAGGGTTTTCCTTCATATAATTTCTTGCAGAACAACTTCAACAATTCAAAGCCCTTTCCTTTCAACAAAGTTAAATAAAGAAGAACACATACATGTTCAATAATGAAATACATATCTGAAGAGAAGCTTATCCAAGAATTCAATGGGGATGAGACTATTCCACCCAACCTTGAGAAGGGAAATTCCATTCACTTCTCCCCCGAGGTTGAACTCGATAATGGTACACACAATCGCCAATTTAGAGTAAGGTAATAGGCATTAGGAAACCACATCCCAGCCTAATGCTTGTTGATCTATGTATATACCAAATTTCTCCACTGGCTCTAGTTCACATCAGGATTCCATCCTTGCAAGAATCCTTTCCAATTTCATAGACTTCTCCCTTTTCTTTCGGTAAGATCCAAAAAAGAAGAACCCCTTCTTCCCAATGAGATCCTTCTTTATCTCCATGGAAGAGATGAGTACATGTTTCCAATTGAATATTTTTACCAATATTCCCTCTTTAATTCCAATATTCCCATAAAAAAATAATATTTAATATATATTTTAAATCTTTAAACAAAAGTTTCATTAGGCTTCCCATGAGCCCCATATACTATAGTATTGAATAATTCAAGTAACGTAAATGAAAGTAACTCAGATATCATCCTGGGGTTTTACATATCTTCCCCTCCCTCAGTGAAAGACCATCCTTGATATTTACTCTTTCCCTTGTAGCATGTTAGGGTAAGCCTGTTACATAAGGCTTTGATCTTCCCAGATGGCATCCTCTGGGATAAATTTCCTACATTGCACTTGAAACTGGGTGATAGCTGAAGTGGCCCATCATTAGGTATATTTTAAGGAGTTAAAATGCCATACTTCAGTTGTTAAGTTACCTCTCTCTCACATTTATTTACATTTTTATCATATTAGGCTTAATGAAAAGGATGTATGATGTTTTTCATAGCTTGTTGCCTAATCTGAATTAATTGCAGGAAATAAAGCTATTTTTGAGATATTTTCCACCTAAGGGCTCTGAGTATACAACAAGGAGATAATTTAGGAGGTTTTTCCACCTGCTTAACTCTCTCATTCAACAAAAATTACATTGATATCCCTCCCAATAGGTTGAAGGAAAAGAAATCCAAGAAAAGTGATAGTTATAAGGAGCCAAGCTCCAATTTTTTCAATATCACAGAGGAGTTATTCCTAATTTTTAGGGATTTATTGGTAGCTACCCATTTGTATAAATAAGCATATGAACGAGCTCATTAGGAGTCAAAATTTTTATATCTAGGTAGCTCTTGAGCTTTTATTCAGTGTTACTTTTGATTGACATATGATGTACTAGACCATTTTATGAAATGGTAACGCGAATTTTCTTGTTCCATCACTGATTTAGTCCGAGAGGGCTGATGCTCTTAGTTTAGTTCCTAATCCATTGGCTAAGTCCATGTTGTGTATTTATATTCTCTCTTTATCTTTCAACATATTTTTTAGTCTATTAATACATTCTAGTAGCGTAAAAAATCCATCGAAACTTTGATTGTAGCATCTCTTCCTCACCTCTCTCATGGGAGCTTAAGGGGGATAATCTCCAACAATAAATCAAAATTAGTTTCTTTATGATTTCTTGGAAAGGTATATAGAGTGATCATGATCCTCATAATATGCTTAGTGTAAGTTACGAGTTGGATTTATGATGGATTAGATTTTAGTAGAGATTAAGTAGGTTTTTTCCATTCAACTTATTTTTCCACTTGGTAACATGATAATTTGTCAATAAGAATGCATGAATGTCTGTAGGGATTGCAGGTTTTTCTACAATTTTAGGGAAATGATACTCTTCATCGCATTCATCCTTCTTCTCTCCAACCTCTAAATCTGCCACCAAAACATTGTTTTGTGAATATACCTTCACCACCACCGTGAGAATCCTTCCAAGTGAAAGAAAATCCTCCCAAGGGTTCTAAGTTTCAGTGGAGGTGTTGGCCACCTCTACCTCACATTATTATACATTATCCCACCTTTACACACCTTTCTTGAACCTTTTACACCCATAAAACCCTCTTGGGTTGTTTCCTATAAAGCTTGAGCACATCCTATAGCAATTACAGGACATCTTGAAGAACTTCCTGTAGTACTGTTGTAGGTCACCTTGTCACACCAGTTTAGCTCCTTTTTTCCTATTTGGTCTAGAATAATATTCACTTGACACACAACTATGAATCCATAGTTATAAGATACTCATAGGCTACTCGAAAGCTCCTTCCTTCCTTGTTCCAAAAACAGAGTAGAAACTAGGGCTTCATTTCATTTTCAGAATTAAAATGAATTTTTCATGAAAATACAAGTTGAATTAATAGTAGATAGGATTTTTTTTGTGCTTTAATGAAGTTTGTGATCATAGAATAGTTTCTTTACTGCAAATGAATATATAGATAGATGAATTATTTTCATAGCATAGTTTCCTTTTTTTGCAACTAGGTTAACTATTTAAGCTTTTCTTTCACTATCAATTGAAAGTAGGATTTTTATAGACATTATCTTTGTCCTATAATAGAATAAATTCCCTACATTACATTAGCTAGCTGTACTTTAATAGTGTATAAGGAATGGTCAAGAATTACTACTCACTAGAATACCTAGTTGAGGGTGGCATGAGTAGAATCCATTTGTTGTGCATATAGCACTCTCACCTCTAATTTTATATGAACCCTAGGTTGATAAGTAAATTTCAGTATCCATTTGGAGTTACAACACTCTTGGTGCAATATCAACGAACACCACTTTTTTGCGTCGTTGTCTAGTAGGTGTCTAATTAGATGCTTGCTTTGTGATTAAACATTGTTTTTTTTGTTTCTTTTTTGCATACAGTTTGAAAAAGAGAAAAAGAAAAAAAAAAGAAAAAAATGTTCATGCCTTGTAGGACTAAGGAAAATGAAATAAAATTTCTACCAAAAACTCCCACATCCCCACACAGGTAACCTTCACTCTTCGTCAGTGACTCTGAGTTAGAATACCCTCTAGGTTAGCAACCTGAAAACTTTGAGGAACATATTGGGGAAGAAGAGGAACCTCCTTCACCTGTTCAAGCTATGGATGAGGAAACAACCCAAGGATTATTTCTTATTAGAGAAATAAATAGAAATATTACGATGAAAAACATCAGCCCTTCATCCCTTTGACACTTGCACGACTTAATATTTGAGGAACCTGACACTTTCATGTTTGAGTTTTTTGTTGTCTGTAGGAATTATGACTATGCCTCACATGAAAAAAAGATGAAATTGTTCCCCTCTAACCTCAAGGATAAAACCTTGCACTAGTTAATGGATCTACCTAGAGACAACATCACTACCTCGGCCCAAATGCAAGAGTCCTTTAATAACGAGTACAATTACTATTTTAGGTCCAAAGAAACCAAGGAATAAATATTTAGTCTGACCCTCGGGCCTAATGAGTGTTTAGAAGACTATGAGGAAAGCTTTAAATTGAAATACAAGAGTGCCAATTGCACCCTTGATCCCAGATCACTCAAGTTAGTTCTTCTCTAAAGGATCGGGGAGAAAGTATTGGAAACTTTCAACATGCTATCTGGAGGGGATATCTATTAGTTGGCCTATGATGACATGAAGATTTTTTCAGAAACCATTCCAGGTTAGCTACAAAAAAGGGTAGAAATAATCAAGTCTTGGTTAGTACCTATTCGTCCACCTCATCCATCAAAAGTGGTAAAGGGAACATGTTAGAGGACTTCAAGAGTGAAATATTGCATACCATTTCCTTTCAAATGGATAAGATGTATATCAAAAGGAAAAAAGTGGAGGAGAAAATTTCCCTGGCTATATTTTTCCCTAAATGCATTATAAGGCACCCTAGGAATGAATTCCCAATGAATTTCATAAAAAAATTATTATTCTATGAAGAAAACCATGAAACAGACAAATTCCCTTCCTTACCTAGACTAAAATTTGTATGCCAAGGTGTTGAAGGTGGGCTAGATCAACACTTCTTTATAAATAAAAGGAACCCTCAAGGACCTCGGCAATACCAATAGGGCATGCAAGGTGCGCCTTATTCTTACTACAATTCAAACCAAAATGTACCCTTGCATCTTTGGTATTCTTCTACTCATCCATCATGGCCCATACCTACTTCTTGCTCTTATTCCCCTCTATATCATCATCACCATGTCAATCAACCATTTGAGATATATGCTCCCCAACCTCCTCATTAGAGCAACCCATCACAAGGGTGGAGACCTCAACTAAAACATCATACTACTTTTCTACCTCCAACCCAGCCTCAAATTTAACTCACTCATCATACTCCACTTAAGAAACCTAATATTCCCACTAAAATTGATCCTTACATGAATAACCATCATGCATATTAGGTCTATAGTGGAGAGACATCCTACCTTGCCTATGCTTTAGAGATTCATGAGATTAATCTTAGGTCTGGGAGAGTTATCCAAGATAAACATCCACCATATAATCCTGAAGAGATTGAAAAGGAAAAGTAAGAGATTACCCCTCAAGTAAACCCACCTCCTTTTCCTCAGAGATTGATCCATCCTAGATAACACAACCTACAAGAGACTGAAAATCTTGGAGAATTAAAGAACCCATGTCTAGATATACCCCTTCTATAGGATATTAAGGATATTACTATATGTAATAAGATTATCAATGAGAAATGATTCAAAAATACTTGAAGAAAGAAGATAGAAACCCCCACCATCAATGTTGTAGGCCAATTATCTAATTTGATGCTAGGGATAGTGATTTTCCCAAAGAACCTAGACCCTAGGAGTCCTGTAGCGGATGTGAAAATTAATAGTATCATTATTACTCATACATTGATTGATATTGGGGCCTTTGGGCTTCCCTCGATGTGATGACCAAATAAAACATGTTGAAGCTCAACCTCCAATGAGCTTTGAGAAAGACCACTACAGTTCTGCAACTTGGAGATAGATCCACAGTAGCTCCTAAGGGACTTGTTGAGGATGTTATGGTCTCCATTGACTCATGGGTGTATCCCACTAACTTCCTGGTACTTCAACCTAGAACTAAGTTTAATGGTTATCCTCTCATTCTTGGAAGACCTTGGCTGGCCACTGTCGATGCTTATATCAATTGTAGGGCTAGAAACATGACCATAAAGAGTGTGACCATGTAAAAATGACTCACATTATATCCTCTTACAAAACCTTCTATTGAACATGATTTACCTTTATGGCTGGAGGATGAAGAAGATGAATTTTTGCATGCAACACCATACATTTTTTGTACCTTATATGTTGTGATTAGAGGGGTGAAACTCGATGAAGGATATCTCATTGACCATACCCTTCAAAACCAACACGCCGCTGCAATTGCATTGAAGAGATAGTGAGAGAATTTGAAAGAATCTATTAGATTGAGCTATTCTCAGTTGACTTAGTCCTTGAACCTGCCAAAATTTTATAATTTGGCTCATCTAAAACCTAAATATCAATCCCTCTCGCATGGAAAAATATGAAGAAAAATTGTGGCAACTACTAAGAGAGAACTTATATGATTTTGATTGGGATTACAAAGAAATTAAAGGGGTCCATACATGTTTATGCACACACCATATTTAGCTCAAAGAGGTATGCAAGCTTGTGCGACATCCCTAGAGGAGAATGAACCTAGCCTTGAAGGACATACTAAAGGATGAATTACAAAAGTTATTGGATGCAGGGTTCATATACCACATATCAAAGAGTGAATGGGTGTCTCCTCTTTTCTTAATCCCAAATAAGAATGGGAAGTGGAGCATTTGTGTTTCCTACATAGAATTGAACAAAGCCACAAATAAATACCATTTCCGTTTTCCTTTCATTAACCATGTTTTGGATGGTCTTGTAGGGAAGAACTTTTTTCCTTTCTTGGATGGATTCAGTGGTTATAATCAGATCGAGATCAACCTATAAGACCAAGACAAGACTACATTTAAATGTCCTTGAGGAACCATTTCTTATAGATTTCTTCCATTTGGCCTATGAAATGCCCCAGCCACATTTCATAGAGAATTCTTGAACTTTTTTTCTAAGCTTGATCATGGTTCTCTAGAAGTCTACAAGGATGATTTCACTCCTAATGGGTATGATTTCCAAGAGGCCCTCTCTAATCTTGGTAAAGTCCTGAGAATATCCATTTAAATGCTTCTCTCTTTGAGTCATGCAAAGTGCGAATTAGATATAATTTTTGGGATTCAACTACTTTAAGTCATTAATATATGACCATTCCCATGACAGGTAGTCGTAACTAACTAATTTCTCATGATTTTTGAATAGTCCACTTAGCCTTCATTGCATCGGGTGATGCTCACACGGGTTAATAAGTGGGATTTAAACTAGTGAAATGAATCACATAGTATCAATCATCACTTCTAGGGCTTGCACCCAGTAACTAGGACTTCTCGAGAGGCCACCCATCGTACAACTCCTCTGGCTCAAGTGCGCTTAACTATGGATTTTTTCCCCACAATCAAGCCCACTTAGCTTGCTACCCGGTTTGAAAAACCTTATCAAGTATTGTGCATCATGAACCATTAAATTAGAGCTCCTTTTACTCTTTGTATTTAAGTACTACGGGTTTCCGCAGTGCATTTTATTAGATATCATTTTCTAGATTCAACTACGTTAAGTAAGTAATTCATCTATTACCATTTCCGTGAGAGGTAATCGTAACTGACTAATTTCTCATGATTTTTGCATAGTCCACTTAACACTCATTGCATCGTGTGATTCTCACAGGGGTGAATAAATACGATTGAAATTAGGGAAATGAATCACATAGTGTAAATCATCACTTCTGGGGCTTGTACCCGGTAACCAAAACTTCTCGAGAGATCACCCATCCGAGAACTGCTATGGCTCAAGCGTGCTCAACTATGGAGTTTTTCCCCATAATAAATCCCACTTAGCTTGCTACCCCATTTGCAAAACCTTAGAAGCTATTTTGCCTCATGAATGATTCAAGTAGAGATCAATTTACTCTTTTTATTAAGTACGAGGGGTTTCCGCACTGCATTATATTAGATATCATTTTTGGGACTCAACTGCATTAAGTAAGTTTTTCATCTATGAAAATTTCCATGGGAGGTTGTCGTAACTAACTAATTTCTCATTATTTTTTATTAGTCCACTTAGTACTCATTTCATCGGGTGATGCTCACAGGGGTGAAGAAGTTGGATTTAAACTAGTGAAATGAATCACATAGCATCAATCATCACTTATGGGGATTTCACCCGGTAACCAGGACTTCTTGGGAGGTCCCGCATCCCAGAATTCCTCTGGCTCAAGCGTGCTTACCTGTGGATATTTTCCCCACAATCAAGCCCAATTATCTTGCTACCCCATTTGAAAAACCTTAGCAAGTATTATGTCGCATGAACCATTCAAGTAGAGCTCCCTTTACTCTTTATATTTAAGTATAAGGGGTTTCCCTAGCGCATTATATTAATTATAATTTTTGGGATTCAACTACATTAAGTAAGTCATTCATCTATGACTATTTCCATGAGAGGTAGTCATAACTAATTAATTTCTCATGATTTTTGAATAGTCCGCTTAGCACTCATTGCATCGAGCGATGCTCGCAAGGGTGAATAAGTGGGATTGAAACTAGTGAAATGAATTAGATAGCATCAATCATCACCTCGAGGGCTTACACCCGGTAACCAGGACTTCCTGGGAGGTCACCCATCCCATAACTCCTCTCACTCAAGTGCGCTTAACTTTGGAGTTTTCCCCCACATTGAAGCCCACTTAGCTTGCTACCCCATTTTCCAAAACTTAGCAAGTATCGTGCCTCATGAACCATTTAGGTAGAGCTCCATTTACTCTTTCTCTTTACATACAAGGGTTTTTCACAATGCATTATATTATATTCCATTTTTGGGATTCAACTGGGTTAAGTAATTCATTCATCTATGACCATTTGCATCAGAGGTAGTTGTAACTGATGAATTTCTCATGATTTTTCAATAGTCCACTTAGCACTCATTGCATCGGGTGATGCTCAGAGGGGTGAAAAAGTGGGATTGAAACTAGTGAAAATAATCAAATAACATCAATCACCACTTCTGGGGCTTGCGCCTAGTCACCAGGACTTCCTGGGAGGTCACCCATCCCATAACTCGTCTGGCTCAAGTGCGCTTACCTATGGATTTTTTCCCCACAGTTAAGACCACTTAGCTTGGTACCCTATTTGAAAAATCTTAGGAAGTATTATGCCTCATGAACCATTCAAGTAGAGCTCCCTTTACTCTTGGTATTTAAGTACGAGGGGTTTCCACAGTGCATTATATTAGATATCATTTTTGGGATTCAACTTCGTTAAGTAAGTCATTCTTCTGTGACCATTTCAATGAGAGGTAGTTGTAACTGACTAATTTCTCATGATTTTTGAATAGTCCACTTAGCGTGCATTGCATCAGGTGATGCTCACAGGGGTGAACAAGTGGGATTGAAACTAGTGAAATGAATCACTTAGCATCAATCATCACTTCTGAGGCTTGCACCTGGTAACCAAGACGTCCCGAGAGGTTACCAATCCTAGAAATCCTATGGCTCATGCATGCTTAACAGTGGAGCTTTTCCCCACAATCAAGCCCATTTAGCTTGCTACACAATTTTCAAAACCTTAGCAAGTATTGTGCCTCATTAAGCATTCAAGTAGAGCTCCCGTTACTCTTTGTATTTGAGTATGAGGGGTTTCTGCAGTGCATTATATTGGGTATAATTTTTGAGATTCAAATGTGTTAATTAAGGAATTCATCTAATGTAGTTGAATCCCAAAAATTATGTCTAATATATTAGACTCTGGAAACCCTTTGTACTTGAATAAAAAAGAGTAAACAGAGCTCTACTTGAATGCTTCATCAGGAAAAATACTTGCTAAGGTTTAAAAATGGGGTAGCAAGCTAACTGGGCTTGGTTGTGGGGAAAAACTCCACAGTTAAGCGTGCTTCAAATAGAGGAGTTTTGGAATGGGTGACCTCCTGGGAAGTCATGCTTACCAAGTGAAAACCCTGGAAGTGATTATGAACGCTATGTGATTAATTTCACTACCTTCAATGGCAATTCTTCACCCCTGTGAGCATAACCTGATATAATGAGTGTTATGTGGACTATTAAAAAATCACGAGAAATTAGTTAGTTATGACTACCTCTCATGGAAATGGTGATAGATGAATGCCTTACTTAACGCAGTTGAATCCCAAAAATGATATCTAATATAATGCACTGCGAAAACCCCTCTTATTTAAGTAAAAAGAGTAAATGGAGCTTTAATTGAATGGTTCATGAGGCACAATACTTGTTAAGGTTTCACAAATGGGATAGCAAGCTAAGTGGGTTTGATTGTGGGGAAAAACTCCACAGTTAAGCGCGCTTGAGCCAGAGGAGTTCTGGGATGGGTGCACTCCCGAGAAGTCCTAGGTACTGGGTGCAAGTCCTAGAAGTGATGACTGATGCTATGTGATTCATTTCACTATTTTCAATCCCACTTATTCATTCATATGAGAATCACCTAATGCAATGACTGCTAAGTGCACTATTCAAAAATCATGAGAAATTAGTTAGTTACGACTACCTGCCATGGAAATGGTCATAAATAAATGACTTACTTAAAAAAGTTGAATCCAAAAAATGATATCTAATATAATGCACTACAGAAACCCCTTGTACTTATATACGATGTGTGATTTCTTCAGGAAAACAAGGATTTTTGTTGGCCACTTGATATCTCATGTAGAGATACAAGTAGACACAAATAAAAATTCCATCATAAAAAGGGTGCGTAATCGTCAAAGGCAGAGATATGTTATGATTTTCTTGGGCTTGGATGGTTACTATAGGATATTAATAAAGGATTTGAGTAGGGTTGAATCACCATATTTTTCATTGCTAGTCAAGGACTCTCAATTATGTTTGTCAAGTATTTTTGAGGAAGCCTTTGAAATCATAAAGGAAAATATTGTTGAAAATGCTGGGGGGGGTGGCTGGGGGGGGTGGGGGTGAATCAATATTTCTTTCAATTAGAGCATTAGTTAATATTCAATTATTATCGGTGTTTGTACAATTATAGCAGCAAACAAAAGGAACACAAATGCACATAGTTTTTAAGGTGGAAACCCACTCCAGGAAAAAATCCACCTAATTCTTTTCTAATAATTCTTTAATATTCAACTCCAATTGAGAATAAAGTTCCAACTTCCTAGAATCTAGAAAAGCATTCTTCTCCAGCTCCCACTGGATGGATGCTCCAATGCTCGATATTCTTTAGTAGTCAACTGAATGGATGCCCCAACACCCAATGAGCTACAACTCACCCTAGCACAACCATACCACCCTATAGAATAATAAAAGAATGATGGACTCCCATACTAGGGAAAATGGTCCACTTTACAATGATATAGAATGATGTAGAAGAAGAAGATACACTAGACCAGAACCCCAACTATGACACAACCACCTAATGATGATCTTAGACCTCCCGACACTACCTCTTCAACTCTTGGCAGATAGACACTAGTACAATTTTTACAATAATGTATTTACAATGACTTAGTACAATGATACCTTTACAATGACTGTATGTAGTGTTTCCCACTTGAAGACTTTATGTGATGAAATTCTTGCTATTGTTCTACACCTTGGATGCTACTATTGTCATGCTACCCTCTATTCCGCATTTCTTTGCTTTTCTGCCCTAGAAAGTCTGGTCCTTTTTAGGCCTTGACAACACATGATCTAGATTTTTCTTGCCTTTTAGGAGCTCGATATTGAATCTGGTGTACCTCTATTCTTTCAAATCCCCAATATGTGATTTTAGGTCCTGTAGTATTTTTCTGAGTCATATTTCCAATGCTACAATTCTGATCCAATTTGGATTCTTCAAGGGAAAGTTATATCAAATCTCTCACAATGTCCTAATTATGGACTGTTTCAGTAGAGAGAAATTGTATGGTCTGCCACGTGTCACTGTTTCCTCATTCGGCTCTAAAATTTATAGAGAAAAAACTACAGTCCATGCAATATCTACCACTTTTTACAGAATTCCAATTTGATACTCAGAGAGAGAGTAATGACAATCTTCCCAAGGTCACTTCTTTGAGATGAATTTTAGTAGCCTTCAAAAACACTGACTTCCACAAATAAAATATCCAAAAATAGTGCGCACCTTGATCTGAAATTTTCATAGGAGCTTTCTTAGATTTCGACTTCGCCTCATACAAATTTTAGCTTCTAAACCTTGGTAGAAAAAATTTTAGAGCGAAAATTCCACGATGACCTGTTTTAGATAGCGAAATTCCTTGCATAAGGAGGATATGAGGATAAAAATTTATATAAATTCTTAGGTTGAGAGGGGCTCCAACAATTGAATGTGCGAGGAATTTTAGGAGCTTAAAAAATATTAATTATGACTTTTCAATGACGCATGCTACAACCCCATGGGGTTTTAGCCCACTAACTAGGGTTACAAACTTCAAACATGAATATCTCTCAAACGGTGAAGAATTACATGGTGTGCCATATATCAACGGAAAAATATCGACAAGAAGAAACCATCAAAGGAATTATTGACCCAAAATATAGTAATTTGGTAGGTGTTTGAACAGGATCTCCTAAAGAAGCTGCGAAACCGGTCCATTTTGGTTATTTTGGTTATATTTAGTATAGCGTTTGGGTTTTGGGGTGGGTCAAACCCCGAAAGCGTTGTAATGAGGTTAAAGGGTAAACTAGGGGTTCGAAAACCATGGGTTGCAGACCATAGGATTATTAAAGCTAGATTGTTATAAATAGAGAAGAATTTCAGATTGTAAACGGTAAGGATTTGATGAGATATTGATACAATATATTGTGTAAGTGATCTGTTGGGGTTTTTGGGGAACAGACTCCTGCTGGCTATGTGCGCGGAGATCCTAGTCCAGCTGTGTGCAGACCCTGCTACTGTGTGCATAGGTTGGGAAGGGAATTGTAAGGGTGATGAATGAATGAATATGGTGGATTATTAGATCTGAACTTGTGAGTACTATTGTATGGATTGCTGATAATTATTGTGTTATGCATCTATTTTCTTTGTGCTATGAAGTTCTGTATTTTGAATGATTGGATATATTCTATTTTGGTTCTATTATGCTGCGAAAGTCTGTGTATATATCTAGATCTGAATCTATTTGGGTTATGTATTGCTGTGTTGATGATATAAGAAGTATATAATAATACATCTAGTGCACATGGATGTGATTGGATACATATCTAACCCTGTGGAGAGACTCGATAACCTGAATAAACGAAGCCTTCTTGCCTTACCCTTCCTTTCTCAGGTGGTAGAAACTTGGTTCCAGTACCCACCCATACTGCTTCGGGTGAGACTGTGACCTACGCAAGTAGGTCACTGCCGAAAGGGCCTGTAGTATAGGGGTTTGTTGGAAAACCTTGCACACCGAACCTAATAAAGGGAATGGGTAATGACAATAGAATAATGGAATCTTGAAAGAAAATAGATCGAGGACTAGCTCGAAAGGAAGATCCGGGAGTTTGCAGTAAGAGAAACCCGCAGCGAAAAACTAACGGCAGAAAGGTGGAAGAATAGGTACATTCTCACTAAAAGCTATGAAATATTCTTTGTAACCTTTGCGTTTGAGCTTTGGGAATGTCTGTCTAGGCTAGTAGAATTTCAGAAGTGCTGGAAGGATGAGTGAGTCACTTAGTGGACTCCAGATCTGCTTGAACAACTGGAAAGAACTGATAACACTATTACATGTATGGTAGATCACTGGGTAGATAGTGTGCTCGGAGGCTTTGTGACAGAAATCACGATTGATCAGTCTGTATCCTACTCTAAGGCCGAGCGGTGATTTTTCAAAGGATTCCAAGGTAAGCTTCTAAGGACGTTACCCTTACTAATCAAGAAGTTGTTGCACGGAAAGAGAATTATGTGTAGCCACACCAACTGAATGACCTCAGATCTAGAGGGGAGTGCAACACGTAGTTGTAAGTATTATCAGACCAACATTGAAGGAGGGAGGGCCACCTATAGCCTAGTAAGGGAACCGAGCACGTCACCACCTAGGGCACACAGAGGCAAGAACGCACCTACAACGTCATCCCTGGATAGTGATATGGTTGCGCATCTGAAACTGCCTACCTTCAATGGGGTGGGAGACGAGGAAATGGATTAATTTTGGTTCGTTGCAGACTCTGTATGGACTACGCAGAAGGTGGCGTGTGATACAATAAAAATGGTGCAACTATATTTAGCATTCGAAGATAGAGCTCTAGACTGATATATGTGATATGTTGAAAAAAATGGAACTGCCTCCATTCAGGATATTGAGGATGCTCTAAAGCAACAATTCCGCAAACCAAATTCCTATTCCTAGTTAGTGGTAGACGTAAAGGACTTCAAACAAGGTGCGTCTGAGTCAGTGTGGGAGGCAGATCAATGGTTAAAGAAGGTGCTCAGGGAAGGAGGGTTCGAGTATGATGATAAGAAACATATGGAATGGTTCATCGCCATGTTGTTACCTCACCTACGCACACCTATGAATTAGCAGACCTTTGAATGATAGGAGAAAGTTGTAGAAGCTGCTATGAATTTAGAAGCCGCCCCTCGAGAGGATACCTCAGGAGTCCAAAAAATCTAGGAACAACATGGAGCTATGCACCTAGAGATACAGAACTTACGAAAGAGCAAGGAAAGGACGTCTACGCGGATCTCTAGTGTATACATTGCCGAGCATCTGGTCACATAAAGAATCAGTGCCCTCTACTGACTGATTATATGCAAGCCGAAGGACCTAGCCCGCTGCACCTAGGGGTAAGTAGGGAGCCTATCCTATTGTGACCAAGATCCAGCGGGTATGCACTATGGTGTGATGACTGTCGAGTAGTGGGCGTACACGATACGAACCATTTCCCACGGTTGGGTGCATATGTCCTAGAGCTAAAACAAAAATGGTGCTGCTTTTGTCGATCTGTAGCGCATGATGAGCAAAATTGTCAAATGTATGACTTGATTTTGGATCGAAAGAACCTATATCGGGTGCAATCTGACCCTGCATCACCTAGACTGGTTGCACACTTTGGAGGATCACCAGCCTGAGGCAGAGGAGGCCGAGAATGAAGTGCAGGTCGAGGAAGAGGCCAGCTGATCTGTTATAATTGTAGAAAGACAGGGCACTTTTCCAGAGAATTCCATAATCCCACCAGACCATTGTCTAAATACTGCAAACAGCTAGATCATAAGGTAGACGATTGCCCAATCTTAATATCCAAAATGCTGGAAAAGCAGCCTAATCCTACACAGAACATACAAAGGGTTAACACTGAGCTAAGAGAAGTAGATCCAAGTGTAAAGGTCATAACACAGAGTGGGTTGAACATTGAGGGAAACAAAGAGGTGCCCTGCGAAGAACAAGCACCACCAGCAGCCCCTGCACAATCTCAAAGTGAGGAAGAAATTAGGATCTTTTCGAAGGCATGTCTGAAATTACTCAGGAACCTGCAGGCTGTAAGAAACCTCCTAGTTTTAATGAAAACCTACGTAGCTTGACCCACATTGATCCCTGAGACCAAGGACATGCACAAACTGTACAGCTCTAAGAAATGCACAAGGAAAGAAATGCGGCTAAATCCACAAATCAGGGACTATGAAATGGATCAGGTTATCTTGGATCTTGGATCTGATGCCAATGCTTTACCTAAGCAAGCTTGGCAATGAATGGGGAATACTAAATTGGAATGGTCCACTATTCAGCTGCAGATTGTGAACCAATAGAAAATTATTCCCTTGGGTAGGTTACCAAAGGTTATGGTTGAGATTACAGGGGCAAGGGTACTAGCTAACTTTGAAGTAATTGAGATTGTGGAAGATGCGGACCCCTACCTTGCGCTCCTCGGGCTAGATTGAGAAATGGACATGTGAGGCATTATTAACCTAAATAAATGAAGCATGGTGTGCGAGAGCAGAGGCACGCGTGTTGTAGTACCCCTCGATCTAGCTGAAAGTGCCCGGTATAGTGAGCGTGTCCATACAAAGGAAGAATTAGATCATATCTATAAGATCACTACGCAGGATGAAGATTGGGTTAACCCCATAGACGAAGGGATGCTCTTCTCGGAAAAGGATAGTGGATGCTTGTCCCACTCCGATGAGGAGATGAATAACTGGAAAATTCAGCTACGTGAGGTTTCGGCACTTCGCAGCCTTCAGATTGTTAAAAGCTTCCATCGAATCTCTACCATGGAATGAACCTTGCCTTGCCAATAGGCCAGAGAGGACACTCTAAATCCTGCGAAGCCTAAGGGGCCGATGGAATGTAGAACCAATGCACTACCACTAACTCGATATGAAGCACCTGTGTAGGGTCCTATCTCCCCTACCCAAACAAGGTATTGCAATAGGGTAATCCTACATATAGAGACCCCCTTAGCCAGATGGGCCCCAAAATCGGTCGACCCACGTGGTGACCTGCTCACTCAAGGGTGCGCTCGGCCCTTGCCCGGCCAGATTACGGATCTATTTACAATCATGAGTATCCAAGAGCATTTACATATGACTGGAGAATTAAATCTCCTACAGACACCTGACGCAACTATCCTACACAAAACTGATCCTTCCACGATCAACATAACTACCTCGAAAAGACTCCCAATCAACTTAAAGGCTCACCATGTGTGAACCATCTGCCAAAGTACTTAAGGACCTCCATCACATCAGCCACACCCTGGCATCACAACGACACATCCTTGGATACAAAAGAAGAATATTAGCTCATCCAGAGTTAATGCGAAAAGACAATTGCAACCACAGGAAAAGGGAAGTCCATTATTAATATCACTAGTTATGATCTAGGATACGCACCACATACAACCTAAATTTCCATTAAGTAACTTTGATTTGGGCGCGAAAGGTTGGAAGAGGCTGGCTCAAGCTATTTATTCTACTGTCAAGTAGTATTGGCTACCTACCTTATGTTTCTTTCTACTCATTTTTCTGATTCATGCTGCTTGTCTCTCCAGTATGGACCCCAATGCACAGGAGGAATAGATGAGAGGGCCGAAAGAAGTTGAGTGCAGCAATAGGAGTACACGAAGGCCACCTGAAAGGATTAGCTTCGAACTGAGTTCGGCAGGAACCTTGTGGTACCGAAGCCTACTATGACATCTCCGCCAATTCCAGCCCCCACCCACCAGAAGCAACATATGCTTACTCCCCCACATTGTCACTTCTAAATCGAGTTTTGGGGACATACAAGTCGACTTATCACAACTGTCTATTATAGAACTACGAAGCCTATCTGCTAACATACTGCAAGAGGTACACCGCCATCACTGAGAAAGACACAAGCAGTATGACCAGACCTCAGAAGAATGCACCCAACGAATTACCATGGTTACTAACGCCACACGCACTATTCATGAACAACTGGCGCAGGGAGACCAATTGTTTGAGGAAGCCACGCAGCTCTAGAATAAATCACTACAACACCCCATGCTTCAGCATGTCCAAAGGAATTTGACACAGGCAGAACATGCTCTAGATCAACTTTGGGCTTCCACACCTCCCCCCAGCCACACACAGTGCCTAGCCACCCTGCACTAGATTGAGGACCTTTTCCACTCCAGGAAAGTTGCGTACAAAAATTTGAAACCATGGACTGATGCTGCACTCCAGCTTGCACATGATGTGAAGTCCACCATTGTACACCTCCACCGGTTGTTGGAACGTGTTGGTCCAGATCTCGACGAGCCTGATTCACTGGCAATTATCAACATTGCACAACTCACAGCGACCCAAAGCAAGGATGTGCTTCCACCCCTCCTTCGCTCCTTGGATACCTTACGCACGCAGATTGAAGGCGCACCACAAAAGTGACTCAGGACGATTAACAACATTGTGTTGGGGGACTGTTGGAACGGGTTCTCCTAAACAAGCTGTGAAACTGGTCCATTTTGGTTATTTTGGTTATATTTCGTATAGCGTTGTGGTTTTTGGGTGGGTCAAAGTCCCGAAAGCATTGTAATGAGGTTAAAGGGTAAACTAGGGGTCTGAAAACCATGGGTTGCAGACCATAGGATTGTTAAAGCTAGATTTTTATAAATAGAGAAGCATTTCCGATTGTAAAGGGTAAGGATTTTATGAGATATCGATGCGATCTATTATGTAAGCGATCTGTTGGTTTTTTTGGGGAACAGACTCCTGCTAGCTGTGTGCGTGGAGATCCTAGTCCAGTTGTGTGCAGACCCTGCTGCTGTGTGCGCATGTTGGGAAGGGAATTGTAAGGGTGATGAATGAATGAATATGTTGGATTCTTAGATCTGAAATTGTGAGTACTATTGTATGGAGCATCTATTGTCTTTGAACTGTGAAGGTCTGTATTTTGAATGACTTGATCTATTATATTCTGGTTCTATTATGCTGTGAAAGTTTGTGTATAGATATATATCTGAATCTATTCGGTTTATGTATTGTTGTGTTGATGATATAAGAAGTATATAATAACATATCTAGTGCACGTGGATGCAATTGGATACATATGTAACCCTGCGCAGAGACTCGATAACCTAAATAAATGCAGCCTTCTTGCCTTACCCTTCCTTTCTCAGGGTCCAGAAATCTAGTTCCAGCACCCACCCATACTACCTCGGGTGAGACTGTGACCTGCGTAAGTAGGTCACTGCCAAAAGGGCCAGTAATATAGGGGTTTGTTGGCAAACATTTCACACCAAACTTGGGTTAGGACCCCTCCAGCCAACAGTAGGTAAAAATTCCCATGCAATATTGGGGTAGCCCCTAGTGCTTCTTGGGTTGACATCAATTACAATTGCTGATCAACAATCTCCCCCTTTGGCATTGATGGCAACACAAGTACTCCCCCTACGATCATGACACCTCTTCCTACAACATTCTCTCACCCTTTGACATCAATGGCAAAGGGTTACTCCACTTGGTACACAACCATATTTCAGACCTGTACACACTTCCACTCCCCCTAACACACAACCATCCTGCGAACTTGTACACACTTCCACTCCCCCTTTATATTACGAATAAGGAAAATATAATGAGAAATTGGGAGAATCCAAAGATTTTAGTGAAGATATTCTAGTGCTTCACGAGTACTCTCATGATCATCAACACTTCCTGCCCAATCTACATATGTAAAGGCATGAATAATGATATTGTTACCCTTGGGATACCAGAAGCCGTATTTTGTTGTTCTATTTAGATATTGAAGAATTCTTTTGATGGCAATAATATGTGATTCTTTTAGTGCTGCTTGGAATCTTGCTACTTTTTCAACTTCTTGCATGACATCTGGTCGAGAGGATGTTACATACAAAAGAATATGAATCATATATCTATACAACCTTTTATCCACATCCTTAGATGAGTCGTCTATGCTCAATTTGCAACCTGTTACCATTGGAGTAAGGATGGGTTTGAAATATTCCATTTTGAATTTCTTGATAATTTCCTTGATGTACTTGGATTGACATATAAATATTCCTTTCTCTTGCTGAGAAATTTGAAGCCCTAAGAAGCATGTCGGCTCACCAAGTAAAGACATCTCGAAATCAATTTGCATCTTTGTAGAAAACTTCTTACTTAGTCGATCATCATTGCTACCAAATATTATATCATCATTTTTAGCTATTAGACATCCTTTAGTTGCTTCATCCAGAACATATATGTCATTCGGAGCTCGGCTTGCTATAGCCACAATTTCACCATACCTCCCTTTCATGATTTCACATTCTGTGGAGTTGAATAGTATTGTGTGTCCTTGATCACACATTTGTCCAACGCTGAGCAGATTGTGATTCATGTTTTCAACCAATAGAAATTTTTTGGCTATAACATCTTTGCTTCCAAGAGTGATGGTACCTGATCCTATAACATTTTAAGGTCTATCATTTCCAAAGGATATGGTTCCATATTTCTTCTCTTTCAGCGATACAAATTTCCTTCTATCTCTAGTCATATGTGTTGACCAACTGTTATCAACATTCCAAACATCTTTGTTGTTTTGAGCCTTGAGAGCGAGAGCACAATTATCAGTCTTCTTCTTCTTCCATTTTTTTTTGTTATGTGGCTTCAAAGATTCTTCTGTAGGATTTTCAAGTCTGTAGTTGAGGCTATGTGTCCAAAGTTTCGAAATTTGTAAAATTCAATATTATTTCTTAAATGTTCAAATATATTGATGTTTTGATGAGCCCTGGGAGGTTCATATTCGACGAATCTCCTTGAATTGTATTCATTACTGCGGTATGTGCGACATTCTACAGCTTTATGACCAAATTTTCCACATGAATAAAAGTAGCCATAAAAAATATGTTGGTACCTGGATGGAAATCTTCGTCAAGGAATTGACTTCCGAGGTTGTTCTTGCAAATCTTGTCCAATGAAGTCTACATGCATGTCAGATCTCATAGGTTCATTGTATTTTGTTTTAGAAGGTCCTGCTTCTTCTTCTTTGTAGCTGATGTCAGTTATGTCGTTGTAAGATCGCTGATTGTTGATGAGTTCTTCCAATGCCCTTGAGCTGTTAGCATAGTTTTGGATAGTTTTTCCTTTCTTCACTTCCTTACGCAACGAGACTACTTTGGCTTCTAATTCTTCCCTCTTTTGGTTTCTTTCTTGCAACTTCTTTTGAAGTGACTCTTCAATACATTTTTGTTCTTCAACTTCAATTTTGAGACCTTGAACTTGTTCTTCAAGAGTATTGGAACGGATCTTTTCTTCCTTGATCTCTTTTATAAGCTTGATTTCTTCCTTAGAAAATTCTTCTATGGTCAATCCTTCTTCTTCATTGTTTGATACATCTTGTTTATTAAGCTTGGTCATAAACAATACTCTCTCTTTGGCTTCTTCTTCGCTGTCATTGTCTTCATCAAATGATGAGCTATCTTCTTTAGAGAGGAAGTTCCTTTTGGATCCTTTCTTGCTGAATTTCTTAAAGAAATTATTTCCTTTTGAGTTTCCATCACTTCTATTCAGACATTTTGCTGCGAAATTCCCAACCTCAACATTGCCAAAACATATCAGTGGAAGTTTACCTTTGAATTTTTCCCTACCAATTTTTAGTTTTCTCGTAAAGTAAGCATATTATTCATCTAAAAGACCTTCTCCATCATCTTCCTTTTCTTCACACTTGCAGGTGCATGTCTTTTCAATTGAAGGTTTTTTGTCCTTATTGGTTTTCTTAGATGCAACGAATGTAGTTTCTAGATGTGAAGTACCCTCTTCTTCATCAAGTCTCATTTCATATGCTATGACAGCTCCAAGTAATTCCTCTTTGTTGAGTTTGTCCATATTTGCACTGTATTCTAAGACTAATACCTTTGGGTTGAATCTCCCTGGTAATATTCCAAGAATCTTTCATATAATAGTCTTCTTGTCAACTGGTTCTCCCAATCCTTCCATAGTATTGGTTATTTCATCAACATATTGGAATTATGTAGCAATGTTGCAATATTCTTTCATTTTGAGTTGCTCAAAATTTTCTCTATAGATTTGAAGCTTTGCTTCTTTGACATTTGAGTCACCTGCATATATATTCTGAAGTTGTTCCCATACATTTTTGGCGGTTTTACAATGCAACACCTTATGATAAGCAGATTCAATAAGTCCACTGATAATAATATTCTTTTCTTTTGCATCATTTACCAAATTCTTCTTACCTTATTCATCCGCAGTTGATGTAAATCCATTTTGAATAGTCTCCCATACTTCATAACCTTGCACCAAGAGATAGACCTCCATTCTTCCTTTCCAGAGTGCATAATTATTTTCATTGAATATAGGTACACCATTCTTGGTATGCTCCATGACCTCCTTCCAGTTTTTGAAGGAATCAAGCTCTGATACCAATTGTTGGAAATACTAGGGGGGGGGGGGGGGGGGGGGGGCGGCGAATCAGTATTTCTTTCAATTAGAGAATTAGTTAATCTTTAGTTACTATCAGTGTTTGTAAAATGATAGCAGCAAATAAAAGCAACACAAATGCACACAGTTTTTAAGGTGGAAACCCACTCCGGGAAAAAAACCACCTAATTCTTTTCTAATATTTCTTTAATATTCAACTACAATTGAAAAAAAATTTCCAACTTCCTAGAATATAGAAAATCATTATTCTCCATCTCCCACTGGATGGACACTCCAACACTCGAGATTCTTCAGTAGTCAACTGAGGAGATTCCCCAACACCCAATGAGCTACAACTCACCCTAGCACCACCCTACCACCCTATAGAATAATAAAAGAAGAATGGACTCACGTACCAGGGATAATGGTCCACTTTACAATGATATAGAATAATGTACAAGAAGAAGATACACTAGACCATAACACCCAACTATGACACAACCACCTAATGATGATCCTAGACCTGCTGACACTGCCTCTTCAACTCTTGGTAGATAGACACTAGTACAATTTTTACATTAATGTATTTACAATTACTTAGTACAATGATACCTTTACAGTGGTTGTATGCAGTGCTTCCCACTTGAAGAATTTATGTGATGAATTTCTTGTTGTTGTTCTGCACCTTGGTTGATGCTCTTGTCATGCTACCCTCCGTTGTACCTTTCTTTGCTTTGTTGCCCTAGAAATTCTAGTCCTTTGCATCCCTTGAAAACACATGATCTACCATTTTCTTGCCTTTTAGGAGCTCGATATTGAATCTATTGTATCTTGATTATTTTAGATCCCCAATATGTGTTTTTCGATCCTATAGTAGTCCTCTGATTTTTATTTCCAATTCCGTCGGTCTAACCCAATTTGGATTTTACAGGAGAGAGTTATTCTTAATCTCTCACAATGCCCTAATTATGGATTATTTCAGTAGAGTGAACTTGTACGGCATGCCACGTGTCACTATTTCTTCATTCGGCTATGAAATTTATAAATTGAAAACTATAGTCCATGAACTATCTGCCACTTTTTATAAAATTCCAATTCGATACTCAGAGATAGAGTTATGTCAATTTTCCCAAGGTCACTTCTTTGAGATGAATTTCAGGAGCCTGCAAACACATTGACTTCCACAACTCATATCTATGAAAATATTGTGCACCTTGATCTGAAATTTTCACAAGAGCTTCATCGGGATTCTGTCTTTGTCTCATACAAATTTCAGATTATGAGCCTTTGTAGAAGAAACGTTAAAGTGAAAATTCCACGATGACATGTTTCATATAGCGAAATTCCTTGCATAAGGAGGATATGAGGATCACAATTTATATAAATGCTTAGGTTAAGGGGGTCTTCAACAAGTTAATGTGGGAGGGATTTTAGGAGCTTAAAAAATATTAATTATGACTTTTCAATGAACCATGCCACAACCCCATGGTGTTTTAGCCCACTAACTAGAGTTACCAAATTCAAACATGAATATCTCTCAAACCATGAGTAATTACGTGGTGTACCATATATCAACGAAAACATCTCGACAATAAGAAACGATAAAAAGAATTCCTGACCCAAAATATAGTAATTTGGTAGGTCAAAATTGCCATGCAATATTGGGGTAGCCCCTGGTGCTGCTTGGGTTGACATCAATGACAATTGATGATCGAAAAATATTACAATTGCCACCATATTTCAAAGTTTCAACTAGAGTCTGCCTTTCCATATACATATTGATGCCTCAGATAAATATGTAGGGGTAGATTTGGGACAGTGGATGATAAGGTTCCCTTGTCCATTTATTTCATAAAAAAAATTCCATCTATGTATGAATTGAACTACACTGTCACTGAAAAATAGATTTTAGTTGTTGTCCATTCCTTGAATAAACTCATACATTATATTGTTGGGTACCAATATCTTGTGTATACTTACCATGTAGAAATTAAATACTTGATGAAAAAACCTGATGTGAATGCTATAATTATTAGGTGGGTATTATTTTTGCAACAATTTGACTTAATTATCATTGATAAACCTATGAAAGAAAATATAGTTGCATATTTTTTGTCTAGATTCACTTTTCCTACATATAATGAAGAGATGATTGATGACCAAATTCCAGAAGAGAACTTATTTTCTATCTCAGTACTCTCTCCTTGGTTTTATGACATAGATAGCTAATTAGTTAGTGGGATATTTCCTCAAAATTGTTCAGCCATCAAGAAGAGCATAATTGTGAGAAAGAGTGCCCCTTTCACTTCTATTTGTGTAAATATTTTCAAATTGGGACTGAAACAAATTATAAGGGCATTTTTTTTAGGGGGAAGGAAGTCTTTGACATCCTCTCATCATATCATCATGGGTCCTGTGGGGTTCATTTTACTGTTAAGAGGACAAATTTCAAGGTCTTGCAAGATGGATACTATTGGCCTACTCTCCATCAAGATGCTAGAAGGTATGGCAGGAGATGTGACCAGTGTCAGAAGATAGGAAAACCTACACCCCAAGATGTAATGCCTCTACAACCTCAAGTGACCTTGGAGCCATTTGACAAGTGGGGAATGGACTTCATTGGGATAATTTATCACCTTTTTGGCAAAATTTAGTATGCATTGATTATTTGATAAAGTGGGTTGAGACAAATTCTTTCAAGGAAGCAATAGAGGAAAAGGTGGTTGAATTCTTAAGAGAAAATGTGTTCTAAAAATTTGGGTATCTGAAGGAAATGGCGATTGATTAAGGAGCTCAATTCACATCACACTTGATTGAGAATCTCCTAAGGAAGCATAACATAAAGAATATAACATCTACTACCTATCACTCTCAATAAAATTGACAAGTAGATGTTACCAATAAATCCCTAGAAAGTATCCTCGTCAAGGTAGTGAGTAGAAACAGGAAAGATTGGGCACATAGATTAGTAGAGGCAACCTACGCCTATAACACCACCGAGAAGACAAATACTCATTTTAATCCATATTATCCGGTTTATGGGAAGAAATATTTGATTTCTATTGAATTTGAATATAACACCCTCAAAATGGAAACTCAATTGGATTTAGATATCACAAGGGAAAAAAAAGAAATAATTCTCCGAAAAAATGGCTTAGATGAATTCAGAGGCCCTCCTCCATATTCAAGTGATGCAATTGCAGTGGAATGATAGGGAAATCAAGGAGAAATTTTACAAGGAAGGAGATTAGGCTTTTCTATATAACTCCATGTTTAAGGAGTTTAAAGGGAAGTTGATGATAAGATGGTTAGGCCCATACCTGATAGAGAAATACTATGAAAATGGGGTTGTTCAGGTCATGAGCATTAATGAGGAGGGGATTCCTCTTCTTTTCAATGGTTATACACTTAAGGTATACCAAAATCCCAATTCCAAGGTAGAGTTCATTAGAAAAATCAGTAGGGAAGTAGATGTCATTAGGAGCCTCAAAGCTTCCAGTTCACAACCCTACTAGGAAAAAAAGAAAAATAAAAGAAATAAAGATGCCTAGGTGAAAACCTCCATGCATGAGAGTAATTTTTAGGTCTAAAATGGGTCTCCTAAGGAAATTATAAAATATTATTTGAAATAATAAAATAATATTAGATTACATCATCAAATTTTAGAGGGAAAGGAGAAAAAACTATTTTTTCAATTTGTGTTTTCAACTTATCACCATATGGGATTACTGACATTTCAAGTAGAAACACTCATTGGATGCAAGCTTACACTCCTCATCCATCGAGTATCCATGTTGCATACTTTCTATGGACTTTTCTACACGAAAAAATAAGACATACAAGAAAAGTGTAATTGTACTCATGTTTTGTCATGTAGTTCTCATTTTTCATGTAGAAGGGTCCATCGCTGCTATGTGACATGGGTACTAATTGGATGAGGAATTAAGTTTTTTATGCAATGAGTAAATATTGCTCAAAATTTATATAAAAAATCAGACAGATAAGTTGATAATAGGAGTTGAAAAATTAGTTTTATTATTTTATTATTTTATTATTTTTTAATATTTTTACTTTTTCTCCAAAAATAGTGAATCATTCCCCATGGTTGACATCATCATCTTGAATCCTATTAGTTCTTATAAATTTCATTTTGGTTGTACATTTTTCTTAAGAGTCCCATGTCAGACCTCAAAATTCCCCTAATGAGGCATCTAATGCCAGATCCAGGATTGAAAACCTCTTTGAGGGAGTCTTGGAGCAAAAAAGAGAGAAAAGAAAAATAAGAGATACTAGTGTGAAAAAATATCTAAGGTAGCCAAGGTAGGATAGTGAGATGAAAAAATATTCTAAGGTATCCCACTGTTCTTGAAAAAAAAAACATAAAGAAAGAAAAAAATATATGAAAATAATAAGGTTGAGACCATGACTGCTGACCCTTTTTTTATGTCTTGCATGGTTATGAACGATGGAATATCATGGTCATAAAGTAAGGGAGATATCCAATTTCTCTTCACACCTGCATCCATCCATTCCTGCTTTAGTACCACTAAACACCTCTTTAACCATCCACACCATCTTTGAGATAAAAAAATAAAAAAAATTCACCCTCTCTGAGGTGCTATAGGATCTTCTTATAACTGCTTCAAGAAGTTACAGTGAGCTACAAGAGCATGCCTCGAGGAAAAGAAACATCCACCAGTGGATTTGAGGTATAAAAATTAAATTAGGAGAGTCTTCCCATCCTTTCCTACCAACTTCTCATCACTCCTCCATCTAAAGCACAAGTATTTTTTCATCAAATCATACATTTTGTCACCTCTATAAAAAATAAATTTCTGAAAGACATAGTGTTTCTTCACTCGATTTTCCAAGGCCACACCACTTCCTTGCCATCTTATAATCATCCTACCATCACCCTAATACCACCTCAATCTCTATATAATCACTCATGTAGAGCTAGAAGTATAGAAAAAGGTAAAGAAAGAGGTTTCTGCATGAAGAAGAAATTTCATGTAGCAAGCCCTATGTAAACACCATAAAATCACTAAAGATGGTTTTTATCTCTCACAAAGATCAGGAAGACTTGTGAGATGATTTTCAGGGTAGCAATGGCACTCCAAGAAGGATCCTCCACTATCAAACATGCACTTGAACATTTAGATAGGCACCTACACACACAACAAACAAATCAAGATAAAACACCTCAAAAGGAATGAAGACACACAACAAAACCTCAAGAAGTAATACAAACTCAGTTGATGCAACTCCAAATCCATATCTAGCATGCATCATCCTTCAACAGCTCAACAAGGAGGTAACACTTAGGTATGGAACTATATCACCTTATTCTTATGCAGAAGTGACTAAATGAATGATATTCGAATGGAGATAACTTTAATAGGGTGAATGTGGCCAGTTAACTTAGCCACCCTCAACGAACTCAAAAATAAGTGAATGGAGGAGTCCTAATGAAATGTGTGTCTATCCAATCAGTTAAAGTATGATCACCAAGAGTGGGTGTTGATTACAATGGAGAATATAATGACATATTCGAGTGGGACCAGTAGTCCAAGTGAGGAAAACTCGAGCAAGGGGCAGGTTAGCACATCACTCCAATCCAACTCAAAATAGAATAAAAGGTACTTGAGCATGCTTTACCTCGCAAATTTGACCATTAAAACATTGATTTGAGAGAGAAAAAGGCTTTCAAACCATAAAGAAGGTTTGGACCTTGACCCTCTGTTGCTACAAAATAGTGCTACAAAATTCTTGTAACTTCTACGGGAAGTCCTCTAACTACTACAGGATGTCTAGACTACAACAAGAAGAGACGAGGGGTTCTACCAAAGGATAGGGGAGGTATATGTGCAAAACCAAAGATATAATTTGTTAATAAGACTCCCATTTTGTAGCTCAAAGAATTGAATTTAGAAGTAATTTTCCATCACCACACCTATCCATCATGATTTCACATAGTTTCTCTTAAAACTTTGCAGCCAATAGTCATAAAATTATGAAATTGGAGGGTCTGTGTGAGGGAAATAGAGGGTCGGTATATATATCTGGAGTGATGAGAATATTTTTTTGGCCCCTCTGCTACCATTGAGTTGAAAAACTAGAGCCATAGAAAAAAACACCTTCCCTACAACTAGTTAAGTACAATAAGAAAATATGGTGGGTGGGTTAGACATGAGAGAACCTGCAGACACCAGAATGATTCATTTTCACTGGCCTTTTTTTACAGAAATCAGACCTATGGATAAAAAAATTTCCCTAATTTTGATAGATAAACTTAGAATAATAGATGAAAGACACTTGACCTTTTCCTTAAGATAAACAGATAAGATAAGAACACCTACTTGAGATCCTTCGTTATGCTTCGTCTCCCTTTTGTCACTTTTTCCACTCTCAATCGAACTGAACTCATTGACTGGCACCTTAAATTACTTATAGAAGATATAAAATGACATAAATGCATATGATATATTCATCTTAATCAAACTGAATCTATTTCATTTTAAAATACATATATAAAAGCATGAACACATGTATTACGAAAGGAATAAATTTCTTTATTATAAGATAGAAGGAGAAGTTACAACCAGTTGGATCGATTTGGTGTCAAGTCTCTCCAGCTTCAGTCCATCCTCCTCACATCAAAAACATTACTTCAGCAACATAACATTACTTGCAAACAATACCTCAAAGAGATATAATCTTACCAGCATAACACTACAAAATTCAAGTTCTTGCTCCCCTTTTGCACTATGATTAGTGCTCAATTTATAAGAAACAAGGGTAGTTTTATATTAGTTGGTCATTGAATGGATTTTCAATAAATGGATGAGGAGTTTCCTTGTTCAATGGGATAAAAGTATAAGTGATTTAATGGCTCCATGGTGTTCATATTCAAGTTTATCACATAACATGATAGATGTAACCACCTCTAGAAGCCACTTTAAAGTGGGAAGATTCCCTCTACCATTTGAAAAATTTTCTCAAAGTCAACCAACACATTCTTAAGTGGGCCTAGGTGCTATGAAATGCTACTTTCCATGAGATTAAGTGCTCTACAAATAACGTACTACATTCTAGGGGTGTGTTGGTGGCTCAATGGAGCATTTCAGTTGGACTTCAAGTGAAACTTTCATGGATAAAAACCAGCAATGGTATGCCTTGTTTAAGGAAAGTAGCAACCGATTTAGAGTATGATGAACCCTATTTGTATATATTTGAGTTTACGGAGTGATTTGAAAATTGACCTATAACAGTTTCCCCCTAAATCATTAAGTTAAAAATGATAATGTTGAGTGATATGCTTTACGATGTGATGAGTAGGATTTGAAGCAGACGATGACCTGCATCAATTACAACACATTACATCATGATATGTTTCACATTTTGGAAATCAATTGATGAGGGAGGCATACCCATACTCAACCCATAAACTATCATAACATGTATATAAATTATAAATTTGTATACGAATATAAAACCATGATAGGATGACCATCTACGTAAAGCCATCATACAGATGATTTGGTACTACTCCTAAAATCACAGCCCAGATGGATGAAACTATATTCAGGTTCCTCTATCTCGTTCACTTTATTTCTCAAGTATGAGTCTAACCATGAGAATATGTGATCTGAATTTGAACATGGGAAAAAATTGTCTGATTACCAACCAATGATGTAGGTCGTTAACAGACCGAAGAGAAACCACCGATGATGATAATGGCTCTCAATGTACTGCATTACAGTCTGCATGGTGTGAATAGATGATTTGATGTCTAACACCATACATATTATTTCACTCGAAGGCCAGTAATGTCAACCTGTCCTTGAAACCGAGAAGCTTGCCATTGATTTATGCAAGCTTCAAGGTACTGGAAGGTTGTTTCTATGTAAACTTCCTAGATGATGAGTTGATTTTGACACGAAGCGAATTGTCGCAGGAGGGCCTTGATTTTTATCCCATCAATGAAATGAAACGAGAGTAATCATTTCAGAGAAAAAATGTAACTGATGAAGAAATGTTTAGATATGGCGGTCATGAAATGAAATTTTATGTGTATTGCAAAGGATGAGGAATTATTAAGTGATTTCTCTTGAACATATTGGTGACACTAAATGAGTTGGAAAGATTGACCTAAAACCCAAGTGATGTATGGTATGATAGACCATCAAGAAGATAACCTAACCCGACATCCACGAAGATCAAGTGAATGAGTTTCAATTTCAAGAGCGACTTGGTACCATAAAGTGATTTATCCCTATCAAATTTTCCCCAGTGATTTTTGACCAGTGCCTCTTTATTTTTTAACAAGCTTGAGGAGGATAACATATGCTTGATGTATAATTCCACCCTTCAGGTGAATACATTGCTATGTGTTTTTTAAACGAGTCTATCAAAAGTGAAACTTGATCTTGTCATTATGGACAAGTCCATCACTATTTGATGTTTTAACGAGTCTAGCGATAGTGAAAAATCGATCCTTTTTCATGTTTAGAGAGTTTGAAAAATGGATGAAAAGAAAACTCCACAAGTTCTTTTTTGGAAATTTGTTCCTAAGCTCTGAAGAGGTGTCAAATAATACTTATGAGAACCTCCTAGCCATGTTTGACTTGGGTACTCCTCTTTCGGAAATAATCTATCTCAGTTCATAAAATTCTTAAACTTATACTAAGTAGATATCATTTCAGGTCCTTTTGCCAGCATGAAAGGACAAGTGTTAAACAATATTTTCATGTTTTAGGAGTTTGAAAAGAGTTGAAAGAGGACTCTAGGGGGGTTCCTTTTTCGATGTTTATCAGAGCTTGAAAAAGAGATAAAAGTGTGCTCTGTGCTCAAAATTCATTTTAAGGTAATGCATGTCAAATTCACTATACCAACTGTAATCCTTCTCAAAGAACCACCGAACGGATTAAGCATACCCGTTTAATAGTAAAACTAGGTAAAAACTATATTCAATTCATTAAATATGCATGAAATAATTGAAAATACCATTTAAATGAGAATTTATCATATTATTTTAGCATTTTACATTTACCATTTAGCTTTGAGTGTTGTGAGCTAGTTTTTACCCTTGAACTTCATAAATTTATTGCAACAGATTATGTGGACCATTTCTCGTGCTGTCAAGACCACGTAAGAGATATGACCTTTCCCTTTCTATTGGTATCATCCCTTTTCATTTTCAGGTATATTTTTTAGGGTTTGGGGCTCCTAGGGGAAATCTACAATGCCCTAGGACCAATGCACCATTGAGTATTGAAAGGTGCATTGAAGAGAAACTAGACAAAATCCCAGGTGCTTTGTAATGCACTGTCTAGGGAATAGGGGTGCATTGGGTCTAGTTGAGGAATTTTCTTTGTGTTTTATGACCAAAATCTCTTCATTTTTTTGCATGAAATGGATGGTTTGGTTGCAGGTTTTGATCATATCAGAATGTCAATTAGATGGTGAGAAGGAGAACACGAGTAACATGATATGATTGTCATCAATGATTTTGGCACTATTATCACCCTCAGATACTGTGTGTTACTCAAGCGCTTTAAACTATCAAGGATGAGGCAACATTTAGAACTATTTCAGTTCTTGATATGCTCATGGGATTCGACACAGCAGGTATTTCACATTAGGGAAAAAGTGCTACCAATATTGGTCGATGATATTTATTTTATCATAGGTTTGTCGAGGCGCGGTGCCACCATTTCCCTTGTGGGTTCCATTCATGGAGGTGAGACAGTGAAATATTAAATTAAAATTTTTTGTCGGTGAGGTACAAAGCTTAGAAAGGATTGAAAGATAAATATTAGGGATGTGCACGATATTCCTTTGAAAATACTCATGTTCACCATCACAAATCTAGCTAGCAATGTCACACTTCATGTTGTGAATAGATCATAAATGTAGTATGCGCTTGAGTGTCTCGTGTTGATTGTGTTCAACTAGGCTGAAGCAACATTGTCTTGGATGAAAGAACAAGTAACCAAAGTGAAAAGTAGTAGGACGAAGAATTTTAGCTATGGATCAATCCTAATCACTTTCATTCTGGAGAAAATTCCATTGATGCATCCACAACATCTAACGTTGCATGTAGCTGGTCCTAGGGATCCACGGATTTAACAGTGGGTAGAGTTGATGGCTAGACATGTTGGCTAGTCATCAGTCTCGTTATATACTACATTCTTTACTTGGATCCGACAACAACATATCATCATAGAGAAGCATCCATATGCACCGGAGGATTTTTAAAAAGACCCGGATTTGATGGTACTAACAGGCACTCAATGGGGTGCTATATGTAAAATGTTTAGACCATGTTTTTTGAATTTTTGGGCTTTTACATATTTTTGTGTTTTTGATGTTTAAAATACTAAACTAAAGATGTTTAATATATAAATATGTGGGTAGTTTTCAACCATTAGGTCTTCCACAACATGCGGATGAACCAACATAGAGGATTGTTGGCAAAGCACTCCTTCAGGATTTGGATTTAACTGAGACTCTGGGTGAGTTACAATAGCATGTACAAGGGTTGAATATCGATATATCAGATATTTGGATCAAGGAGTTACCGATGAGGATGCAACTCCATATTATTGTTATGCGTAGCCGATGGGTGAGGCTATTATGTATCATAGCTCAAGTAGTGGCCTGCTATCATGAGAACCACTAGATCTACTTAGGATATGATGTGTTAGCATACATTTTGAGGTGATGTGACCAACATGTCTTGGACACAATTTTTTATAAAAAAATCAATTATATATCTATTTTACTTTCAGTGTTTTCCTATGGTTATGTGAAATCCTATTCAATTGTGTGATTTGAATTGGAAATATGTCTCTACATATGTTTGAAATGTTTGTTTAACGTGTAATTCGCTAAAGAATCAATAAACGTGTTAAATTTTTTGGAAATGTGTTGATTTGCATGTAAAAAAAATGTCTTTCCAAAAGACAAAATGTAAGGAACATGCACTGAATATTTGGATTTCAAACAATATAACACTAGTAAGTTGTAGTATGAAAATTTTTCAGTCCCACCTAATAATGATGTTGCAGATGCCAAGGGAAATGGCATCAGAGAGGAGTTCAATAAATGTGCTATACTTAGAGATATTTTTGGTGGATCGATCGATACAAATCCCTTGGAAACTCAAAAACTTGCCACCTGGAGCGAAGATGGCCCACGTTGTAGAAGATACATTTTGTGTACTATGAGTAGCACCATCGACATAACCAACAAATGGTTTTGATTATTATGACATATGAAACAAAATGCAAAGCGGATTACTAACCACATGAGAACTCTTAAAAGACACACTGGAACACACACACACAATCAAAGCATATATACAGTATCATATATTGTTTACTACACAAAATCAACCATAGTAACGTTTAAGATACAACCCATTCCGAGGCTGTGACAATGGAATCCCATCATAATCTACCAACTCATAGGCACCCTTTTCCAGAACCCGCTTGAAAATATAGGGGCCATGCCATAATGGTTCGAATTTTCCTGTTCCTATCTTATCAGCCTCCTGATCATAAAGCAAGACCAGGTCTACTTCCGAGAAGGTGCAAGGCTTGATATTATGTTCACATTGTGCCTTGATTCATCTCTTTTGTGCTTCATTGGTAAATGCATCTTCAAGACACATTTCATATAGATGGATGAGATCTAAAATACATGCCTCTTCGTCAGAAATTTCAAGTACTGGGTAAATTGCGTGTTTCAAAAATGGAATTTCACATTGAATTGGTAATATATCTTCCTGACCCTAAATTAGCTGAAAGGGAGTAAATATTTTTGCGTTTCTCCTCAAGGTTTGGTAAGCCCACAATGCAGAGTACAATATTAAATGCAAGTTTCCTTTATGAACCCCAATCATTCGTTGAAGCATACGCTTAAGAATTTTATTGATTCCTTAAAATTTTCCATTAGCTTGCAGATAATAAGGGGTAGAACTATCATGTGACAATCCTAAATTAGTAGTCAACATAGTCATCATGTATTTGTGAAAATGATTTCCATGATATATAACTATGGCTTGCATTACACCAAACTGCTAACGAACCACTTGGTTAAAGAAAAACAATGCAATTCTATGTCCTATGTTGTTAAATATAGGCAATACCTTGGTCCACTTCATAAAATAGTCAACAAAGACAATAATATAGCCATGCCCCTTGACCGAGTGAAAGTTACATGTCATGAAGTCAATGCCCCATATGGAAAATGGTCCCCCAATGATGACAGGATGCATTGGCGCTGGTGGCACATGGGATTTACAATCAAATATCTGGTAAGCATGAAAAATTCTGACCGTGAGAATGCAATTGCGAAATATGGTAGGCCAGAAGTAATCGGCGCAGAGAATATTTTGTGCAGTAGCAAAATGGGAAAAATTTCCACCACAGGTACTAGCGTGGAAATAATTTAAAACTTTCTCAGCCTCCATCTGAGTGAGGCACCTATGTAAATTCGTATCGACACCACGATAATAAACTGTATCGCCAACGATCAGATAATCTTTGGCTTGGTATTGAATATGTCATTTTTGCGAGTGAGAGGTATTGGGTTGGACATTTCCGGTCTGGAGATAGATCAGAAAATATCCATTCCACGAGTGAGATGATGCAATAATAAACAAATACTCATCTGAAATGGATTGTTTCGATGTAGACTCGGTGCTAATCGACGGAAGGTTGATGATGAGCTTAGCGAAAACCAAAGACTTCTTTGACTTGGATTTGATGAAGTCCAAATCAAATTTCTGCAAAATAACTATCCATTTTGAGTATTTTCCCCCAAGAATTGGCATGATAAAATGTATGTCATAGGGTTTCAATCCCAAATTATAATGGTCTTTTGGAGCAGGATGTAGTGGCACAATTTTTGTATAGCTTGAATGGTTGCCAAAGCTAGCTTCTCAACATAAGTGTACTTAACTTCTGTATCATTAAGATTGTGACTCAAATAATCGATCGGATGTTCAATCCCATATTCTTCTAGACTAAAACTATGGTGATGGTTGCATCTGCATCAACAAGATATAGGAAATAATCACTCTGATCATTTGGGAGATACATTAATGATGCTCGATCAGGGTATCTTTAAGAGCACCAAAAGAAGCTTGCACAATCTCATCCCAATGAAAGGGAGCCCCCTTTTTCAAGAGCTAATTATATCCTTTATCCATTTTGGCATAGTTGGGAATGAATCTCCTTATAAATTTAGCCTTCACTTGGAGTCCCTATAACTCAAGTAGGTTGGAAAGCACAGGAAAATATAGAATGGCCTGGACCTTCAAGGGATAAAGTTAAATTTTTTCTTTTGATACGATGAAACTAGGAAAATGACCCGAACTCACACAAAACACACATTTGTGTGGATTTAGGTGTATTTTGTAGTCACGACATCATAAAAAGATGGCTCTCAAATGTACCCAGGTAGTCATCCTATTTCCATGAATGGAAAGGTAAGTTTTCCAGATAACATTTAACAATGTGTTTGATGTCATGCAAGGCATAATTCATTTCCCTTTGAAAGGTTGCCGTGGCATTCTTTAAATAGAAAGGGATTTTTCCATAAGAGAAAGTGCCCCAGGGACAACTAAAACTTGTTTTATATTAGTCCTCTGGGAAAATATTGATTTGATTGTAACCGAAAAAACCATCCATGAAGGAAAATCTTTCACATCCGACAGATTCATCAATGATTTGATCGATAAAGGGAGTAGGATAGTTGTCCTTTGGACAAGCAAGATTAGCATCCCCATAATCAACGCAAAATCTAATTTTCCCTTGTTTCTTCATAACAGGAACAATGTTGGAAACCCAATCAGTAAGAAGAACATGGTAAATAAAAATAACACACAAAAGTTTTTCAACCTCTACTTTAATGGCAACAACTTTCTTAGGATGAACATTATGGAGGCACTGTCGTATATGTTTGACATCAGGGTACATTTTAATATCATGCTAAATGATACTGTAATTGATGCTGGGCATTTCCTCATACGACTAAGTGAATATATCATGGAATTCATGGAAAAGAGAGAAGTAACTGTCAAGCTCAAATGTAAAACAAGATGAGCTGACATGAATGTTATCTACTACACTAGGTTTCATTGAAATATTGATATAAATTGTTTCTTCGATATTTGATGGGTTTCGCTTAGAATCCACATCATGGATAGAAATGGAATTAGTTGAGAAATCAATGACTCTAAGGTGATATAGTTCAGTTATAATATCCTCAATGTAATCTGGAGTATGGGATCGGTGATGAGAACCTTCCCATGGTTCGACTTCAAGCATCATGAATTCCATATTGCACTCATTAGTTGATAATATTACCTAAAAAAGTGTCAGAAGAAGTACCATAATCCAAATAACGATCAATCCAAATAGTCGATGACAAAGGATCTGGATTGGCCACACAATCCAAAAATATTGATTGCTATGCGAGCTCAATTGGACATAGCGACATAGTTACACCTAGCCTATCTATTTCAAAATCATTGGGAACCTTCCATAAATTAGATGAAGTGGAAGATATCATATTGCAGGTTTCTATTTTTGTGATTTCTACTAATGTCATAGGCGACGGTAACGAAAAGGTGCCACTTAGGAAAGACTCATTAAAGAGTCGTACACCAATATTCTGATGAGATAGAGGGGGTCCGTGAACAAACAAAAGGATTCCACTTTCTTGGGAACTAGAGGCAAAGAAGGTGAGATGATCGATGAGTATGATGTAACCTTTATGGGGGATGACAACCATGTGAAACTAGGTAGAGACAATCGCAACCATAGTGTAAACCCACGATCTTCCTAGTAAGATATTGTATTCAAGGGGTCCGTCAACGACCTAAAATTCAATAGTAACAAATTTTTCCCCTAGTTTGACTTACAGGTTATTGAGAATTCAACAAGGCTTATATGTATGATAGTCAAAAGTGAAGAACATCCTAGGTGATTGTGATAAATGTGAAGAGCCAAGTGACTTCCAGCAACTTGTTTACATTATATAAGTAGATGCACCTACATCAATAATGGTATGATGACTGAGGTGATTTAGGAAATTTACTTGGATCAAAAATGTTAATTTTGTTGGAAATTATCACACATAGCTCACATCGTTAAAAGCTACGAGATTGGAGTCTGTTGGATCGATTCCACCGATTGTCGACAACAAAGCATGATTTAAGGAGGGACGATTCTGAATAACCTCAAGTGTTGACATAACAAAAGGCGACTAAACCAGATCTTTGACTATGTTATAATTTTGAGCTACATGAGATTGAGGGTTGAAAGTTGACTTATGAACGATTCCTTTTGGTTTCTTTATTGGCATATCATGAATAATCGGAAGGAGAATTGAATCAGACGAAGTTGAAGTAATAGGTTGATCTGTAGCCTGAATATTCGTTGATGAAAGAGGATTACTGTAATATTTACTTTGAGTACATCAGTTTTGGGCTTACTGGAAGATAAAATAAGCACTTACAAACTAGAAATGGGATCTGTAGCAACCATATGCGTTTCTAGGTTTAGAAAACCAATTTGTCAACACTGTAGATGCGGGAGAAGTCTTAAGAAGTTTCGATACTTCTGAGCGATGAGGACAGTCTCTCATAAAAATCTCCTCATTACATATCAAACAAGGGTAGTGAGGTTTCTGAGAAGTACTAGGTGTATCCGCTGATATTTCCTACTGGGATGAACTTTTTTTTCTTATCTTTCTCTTTTTTCTTACTTCCAGGTTGATTGTCACTTTCTGCCTTTTTAGATGACATGACATTTATTTCAGAAGAAGATGTAGGATCAGATGCAACAATGGTTTTATTGGACACAACAAGTGTGGAAATAGATGGTTGAATTGCTAGCTGAGTGCTAGAAAAACCAATCACATCATCACCCACATGCAATTCCTTACGAGATGCAGGAGGAGGAATACTAAAATTCGGCCTTGGTGCATTAAAAAATTTTCATAGAGCATGCCAGATTGAGTATAAATAAAATACAGATATTGAGCATGAGAAATTACTTGCTCTTCAGTGATAACAACACCTTTGGCCACATCCTTGGTGATAGATGGAAACAAGTAATTTATAAACCACTCAGCTAAAATTTGATCTAGAACAAAGGTTTTAACCATTCAACGACGCCGACGCCATTTGATATCACTCCACCGGATCTTTGCGGCTAAGAAAGAGACCATACAAGGTAACCATAGACCAATATCTCTCCAATTATCTAGCCCTACCAGGTAGGAGAGGGCTCTCTCCAAGAGATTGCAACCAATATAACTTGATCAATGATATTTTAGGCTAGGTATAGAGCACTAGGGTTTGATTGATTTATTTTGGGCGTTGTATGGTGAATTAGGTCAGGGAAGAACTAGGTCAGGGTAAAAAGGATCAAATTGCAAATATCTGACGGGGAAAGGTAGGGAAGTACTTTAACACATTAAGTTATCTTGATTGGGGGATTAGACTACTAGGATTTCAGAAAAGAGCATGGAAATCATGAATTATTTTGAATTAGAAGAAATTGAACATGAAACTGTAATAATTCCTCCAAAATAGAGCATCAACTAATGAATTTTGTCCATCTGACTTAGGAATCAATTAAATTCAAATATGGCATGAATATGGAAATCATAATACATTCAAACATTTTCAAGCATAAGAGGAAATAATTCTAAAACACATTATCACAGGAATCCCATGAAAATAGTTGTAACTCAATCTATTAGTTCCTTCCAAAAAAATTGCTTACACTAGTCTTAAATGATAAATTACATATCATCCAACCCTTGTAATAACAAAGGGAATGAAAGATATAGACCAAAAAATGATTCTCCCACTCTCAGGGGTTGAATCCATGACTTGTAGAGCTAATACCTGTTAGAAAATTATATATTACAGAGCAATGCAACACATAAAATATGCGGAAAACACAAAACACATAAAACCAGAGAGACACGGATATACGTGGTTCACCCAGTTTGGGCTATGTCCACCCTAAACATCCAGTCCTTCCTTTCTATTATCCAATAAAATGAAGAGACACAACCTATAACAGATCCACTGTAATATCCTCTGTTCTCTCTCACAATCTCCCTATTAGTTTCTCGCTGAGAGAATACACATACAATACACAGCCGCAATAGAATTCCCTCATACAAGAGAGGGGTTTCCTTGTAGGGAAAAAAATGATAAACTAAACATAACTTATACCGTTAGATCATCCGCGTAATGAACGTCCCAGATTTACTAGAAATTACTATACTTTCACAACGCAATTTTACATCTATTTTTAGCAATTGACTAGAAATTACTATACTAGACCCCCCAGACAACATTTAACTATGGGTAGTGTTGTCACCCCATTAAGGTGTAGGGGTCCAATTCTATGATACAAAATAAACAAGATAATCAGCCTCCACACCCAACAATACCCAAAGTCCTCAACTGGAATCCTAATGACTTGGGAGGTCAAGGAGCTCATCCCTATTATTGATGAAACCGATTCACTTTGACCAAAAATTACTTATTTATGTGATGTATCTACCTCTAGTAATTATTAATAACATAATCACATTTAAATTTATAATTAGATTAGTAAATCTCCTTGGAATCCATCAATCAACTAAGAAAATTTGAAAATTAGGAAGAAATATTCACTCAACTGTAAAAAGCGTAGTGTGTGTGGTAAAAAACATAGTGTGGACCTTCAAATCTAGATTTGATTGACTTCATGAAGTCCAAATTAGGCCCAACATGGCTCATTGGAAATATCTTCCATTATATTTGTCCAAAATGTACTCAAACTATGAAAATGGTTGAGTGAAGCTCCTAAAAAATGTAACCTCTCAAGACTCGTTAAAAATCACTGTGTGAGGCTAAAAAAGGAGGTAGAAAGGTGTTTTTTGAGAGGTTTTTGTCCTTTTCCATCTATCAAAAGCTCTATTTTTGTTGTGCTAGTAGTCAAAATTATATGTAGACATCATTATCTATCCAAATTTCTAGATTTTTTTATCATTTTAAGATGTCCACAAAAATTGCAACGTGGGCCACGCCACTCTTTTTGCAAGATGTCTGTGCAAAAAGACTTTTAAATTCTACCAAAATACTCAAAAACTGGAAAATTTATCCAAAAATCTTCAACTGTACTAGATGAAGTGATGATGAAGTATGTCAAGAAAAAAAGGAGGCATCAGCAACTAACTCAAGTTTTTCCTTCTCCTTTTGTTTGATTAGGGTTTCCTTAAGTTTTTTCTTCAACTGCTTGATCCTGATGTTGCAAATATTTTTTCTAATGTTGTAGTAGTCAGCCATGTTCCTTAGCATATTATTATCCTTGTTGGACTTATGAATGACCTCCTTAAGGTGCATTTTCACTCTATCAATCCAGGACTCTCTTTCATCATTGATTCCTCTTGTTATTATTTCCTCAAAACTGAGTTGTTCTGCCTCATGTTTCTCTTGCTCTAATGCTTTCTTAAGACCTCTTGTTTTTTGTATCTTTCTAGTGGTTTGAGTCTCATTATGATCAGACTCATCAGGTGCCATCACTACTTTGCCTTTGGTGTCATGCCTTTTGTACTTCAACAAATCCAATTCCAAGAGGACTTGTTTATCACTCAATTTCTTATTTTATTGCTCAAGGAAGGAAACGAAATATTATGCTCTGGCCAAATTATCTTGCAGCTCTTTTATTATGGCATATTTCTCTTTAATAATCAATTTTGAGGCTTCATGTTCATTGACGTAGCCTACGCTGCATTTACCCACATATACACATATAAAATGCTTTTCCAATTAAAACACCCAAATAGAGGTTTTCTCATATGTGAAAGCTTTTACTTTACATACCATCCATGTTTACAACAATGTGAAATACCCACCTTATGGAAATTCATATTTATGAATTTGAATTTTATTTAAAACCCAAAGGTATCAATATACATTAATGCTCGGGCCCAACCCTTTACCAATCCACTTACCCCGTCGATCATATGTGTTCATCAATCCGATGGCAATCGCACATTAAAATGCACGACATTTAAAATTTCAAAACTATGATATATAGACTGTTTTGTAATTCCACGTGTCACCCTCTTAGCTATATCACACGACTCCAACCTTTACCCCTTATGGAAATAAGGCAGTGCGATAAAACTATAGTTGTTTTATAAAACCATTCCTTCATTCTTCTGTGCCATCAATTTATGATATCTGCATTTATTCAATTCGCGGGCTCAAACAGAACTAGGTTCTGACCTGAATGTGGAATTTTACCACAATTATGCCCATTTCAAAGTACAATCGGTCACAAGAAAATTTTTCCACAACATTTCTGCCATTGTTCCATTGAAATGTCACACCGTTTAAAGATTTCCCATTAGTCCTTTTTTCCCATCCAAGTTTTCTATTGCACAATTTGACCCAGAACTCTGTCCCTCAACTGATATTATTCACTGTTGTCTCGAAACAAAATCCATAACCAAATATTGTTACCATTTTTTCCACGCAGCTCTAATCACAGGTCAATGTATAGGCTTTGTATTTCATTCATCCAATTATTTCGCATAAAAAAAACCCACAATTGAATTCAATTGAATTCGATTTCTTCAGATCGTCCAATTCTATGTTTTCAATGAAAATTAAATTATAGTCAATTGAATTTCCAAAAGGAATCTACCGAATTCTTTATGAATTTGATTCCTATCTCTGGTCCTCCAAAAATACACCTGCACACTTATATTATGCAATTATTCTGATAATTTACAAATAATTATTCATTGTACACAATATAACTCAGAAATGAGATATGAACTTAGAAATTTAGTTCTCTATATTAATACTTAGTATTTACACAGGAATTCTCTTCTGGCCTGATTTTCAATCAGTGGCCTCTTTCTTCCTACTGCCTATAGGCTTCCAATCCAAACTCTACAACTCTAAATCCTAAATCTCTTTTTTTCTATTATGCCCTCGAGGCTTACAATTTGTACAATTGGATTCTAAAACCAATTTTGGTTTAGATCCACTATAGTCTCAATCAAATCCTAAATATCCTCTATTATACCTAAGGATTCTCACAAGTCCCTAGATTCATGAAACCAATCCTAATTTAGGATTTACAATTAATTCTCAATCTCTCATATTCTCTTTCGAGAAAATTTTAAAAAATCCTCTCAATATTTAATTAATCCTATTTTAAAATATTAAAATCACTCAACTCCAAACAAATCATTTTAATTTGTTACATAAGAATCCAATTTCATAGAAGTACAAGAGCCCCCATATCTATTAAATTACAATGAAATTTCAAAGCCTAATGCTCCTGCATCAGACTCCCAAAGTAGAAATTTATCATGATCTCCTAATCATGTGTTTGTAACCTTTACCTCCTGGATCCCATACTCTATTTTGCAGCTGTCCATAAGTTGTAAAATTCTTCAGCTAACTTTTCCAAGCTTCCATACTATATTCTGCATCTTCCAACTAGCTATGCTTTCACAATCTGTTCTTGTCTTTTCCTTGTTGTTGTTTATTTTCTTTCTTATTGTTGTCATTTTCTGAGACATCTTCATCATCAACCTTCTTATGCGTTCAATCTCTATGTCCAATTTATCTTATGACTGGTAACAACTCTACCATTTGTTACTGCTTCCAATTTATTTTGCAAATATCATTGTATATATTGCTCTAAATACTGTTGCTGCCTCCCAAACTTCATGAATATCTCTTAATGTATCTCCCTCTACAACACCCCTATTTTTCTCACTACCTGCAAATTTAAAAAAATAAATAAATTATCTTCTGATTCTTTGGCTATAGAAATATATGCCTTGACTGTTCTTTGTATACTGGCAAGCATAATTGATTTTGGCAAACTAGTATCTTCTTATGCTTCTTCCACAACTTCAGATATTTCCACATCATTGTCTTCAATTCTTTTCTCTGGCATAGTTGTTTCCAACAAGAATTTCATCCATTCCTTTTGTACTTGTTTCATCTCAAACATATCATGAATATGCTGCAATTCAGTTTCAGCATAACCTTCTTCCTCTTCCTTGACAACCTTCAGTAATTTTCCTTCATCTCTTTGACTGATTCTGACAGTCAATTCAGCTTCTTCAAATTCTATATCCTCATCTTTTATCAGAATAGAATTCTAATTCTCCACCACTATAACAATTCTAAGGGTCTTTCCTACAATCTTCTCTTGACCAATCGAATAAGCCAACTCCTCCTTGTCATAAAAAATAACAAGTTCCTTCATATGAGACATGACTGTATCACCTTCCTTATATATTCTCTCCTTATCAAGTATGGAGTCTATGGTTTCCTTCTACTGCAACAATTTATCTTCATTAAGGAAAACTCCAAGAGATGAATTGTCTTCTGCAACACCTATAAACACAGTCAAATTATCAATTTGAAAATCACAATACTCAATGGTCTCATTTGATGATCCAGTCACCAAATCTTCCTCTTGTAGCTCTAAGTCTTTTTCAGGACTCAGAAAAATTTTACTGTCTTTTGTCCCAGCTTCCAAAATTATCTCCATTTTGCTAATCACCATGATATAATGATGATCCCTCACTATATTTTCAGCTAACATAGTTTCCCTTTCATTATATTCTCTGAAATTTTCCATTTTTTGTCCTTATTTATCTGCATGATTAACACATGAATTATTAGTATTAAAAATACAAGGTTTCAATGCTTCTTCCTTCTTTGGAAACATCTCAGTATGCTACTTCAATTTTTTCTCTAACTCCTTTGTTAGCACATCAGTATGCTGATTTAAATTCTCAATGAGACTCTCAGCTAGTCTCTCCTTCATACCATCTGTTTTGAGAATGTCTCTCTTCTCTGGTTCACAATAATGAACTCCTTTGACTTGATGAATCATTGTTATATCCTTATCCTCTGTTTCCTGACTGTAATTCATGGAAATTTATTTTCCTTTCAAGAATTCTTCCTGAGTATAGATCCTCTCCTTTTCCAACTCTCTTCTTTGAAGATCTAACTTTCTATATAACTTGAAAATTTCAATTGGGGTAGAATCTGGAAATTTTACACAGTTTTCCACATGTTCACTTGTTGTTGACCAATCATCAAATGATCCTTATTTCTTTTTTTCAATACTCTACTACATATTTCGGTGAGATCCTTCTATCTCCTTTTCTTTCTGAGATCTTGCTATCTTAGCATTAATCTGAACATATTTCAGATTCAATTCCTTCTCTTTAACAAAATCTAAAGCTTGTTCATCATTCAGTGATGTACCTGCAATCATACATAAATCATTAGTTTTAAAACCACAAGAACTTTTAGTCTCATTTGTTTCTTCAAGCACCAATCTTTCATAGTGTACTTTCTGGTTTCCAATAGATCTTATTTGTTGTAACTCAATTCCTTTGAGTGTTTCCCTTTTCAACAAATAAATATGAATATGTTCAAGTTCTCTGAACTTTTTCATCCGCTTAGCATTCCATTTGTTTTGTAATAGGTTCCATCTAACCCCTTTGTTCATTCTCCATCTATGCCTTTGGCATTAATTCCCTATCTCTTGTAGCCATATTTGTATTACCTCCAGTTGTACTTTCATCACTACAATATCTCGCTCTCAATCCTCATCACTTATATTATGTTTGTGGCATTATTTAGAACCTCTTCTCTAAGCCTCTATGGTTATCTTCCTCATGAGCTCATCCATGCTCAATTGGTGATCTGCAACATAGCCTTCTCTGTAGCAGTCTCCCTTTTGCTACTCAATACCCTATCAAGCTTCCTCTCTAAGCTTGAAATATTCCTAGTTACTCTTTTGGTTCAATCTCTTGAACCTATTGTTCCTTTGGATACTGCACTCAATCACCTTCCTTCTTTCAGAAATCTTTACCAGTTCGTCTATGACTACTTCTTAAGGCTTGATCTTTCTTTGTTTTCATCTTGTCTGCAACCGAAATTTTCAAACATACACACTATCTCACCTTCAAGATCTTTGAATGACCTTTTTCTCCTCATTCATTTGTATTTTGAATGGAATATTTTTATTTTTTTCTGCAAATTTCTGTTACACATCAACTCTATGTATCTGCTTCTTATCTGATTCAAAATTTGATCTCCTCTTATTTTTTCCATCACACGTGCATTCTAATTTAATTAAAAAAAATATTTAATCTTCAAAAGAGCTTTCTCCAGCTCTAATACTACTTCACGCAGCCTAAACTGCATTTACCGACATCCACGCATATAAAATGTGTTTCCAATTAAAACACCCAAATAGAGGTTTTCTCATATGCAGAAGATTTTACTTTACATACCATTCACGTTTACAACAATGTGAAATACCCACCTTATGGAAATGCATATTTATGAATTTGACTTTGATTTAAAATCCAAGGGTATCAACATACATTAATGTTCAGGTCCAACGCCTTACCAATCCACTTACCCTGTCGATCATATGTGTTCACCAATCCGATGACAATCACACATTAAAATGCACGGCGCTTAAACTTTCGAAACTATGCGATATAGACAATTTTTTAATTCCAAGTATCACCCTTGTAACTATATCGTATGACTCCAACCTTTACCACTTATGGCGATAAGGCAGTGCGATAAAACCATAGTTGTTTTATAAAACAATTCCTTCATTTTTTTGCGCCATCAATTCATGATATCTTCATTTATTCAATTCATGGGCTTGAATAGAACCAGGTTCTAGCCTGAATGTGGAATTTTACCACAATTATTCCCATTTCAAAGTATGATCGTTTGCAATAAGAGATTTCCACAACATTTCTACCATTGTTCCATTGAAATGTCACACTGTTTAAATATTTCCCATCAATCCTTTTTTACCATCCAAGTTTTCTGTTGCACAATTTGACCAGGAACTCTATCCCTCAACAAATATTATTCACTGTTGTCTCGAAATAAAATCCATTACCGGATATTGTTACTAGTTTTTCCACACGTCTCCAATCACAGGTCAATGTATAGGCTTTGGATTTCATTCATCCAGTTATTTCGCATAAAAAATACCCACCATTGAATTCGATTGAATTTGACTTCTTCAGATCATCCAATTCTATGTTTTTAATGAAACTTCAATTACATTCACTTGATTTTCCAAAAGGAATATATCAAATTCCTTATGAATTCGATTCCTATCTTTGGACCTCCCAAAATACACATGCACACTTATATTATGCAATTATTCTGGTAATTTACAAGCAATTATTCACTATACACAATATAACTTAGAAATTTAGTTCTCTGTATTAATATTTAGTATTTACATAGGAATTCTCTTCTGGCCTAATTTTCAATCAGTGGCCTCTTTCTTCCCACTGCTCATAGGCTTCCAATCCAAACTCTACCTCTCTAAATCCTCAATATCTTTTTTTCTATTATGCCCTCGAGGCTTACAATTTATACAATTGGATTCTAAAACCAATTTTGGTTTAGATCCACTATATTCTCAATCAAATCTTAAATATCCTCTATTATCCGTAAGGATTCTAATAAATCCCCAGATTCATGAAAGTAATTCTAATTTAGGATTTACAATTAATTCTCAATCTCTCGTATTCTCTTTCAAAAACATTTACAAAAATCCTCTCAATATTTAATTAATCCTATTTTAAAATATTAAAATCACTCAACTCCAAACAAATCATTTTAATTTGTTACATAAGAATCCAATTTCATAGAAATACAAGACCCCCCTATATCTATTAAATTATAATGAAATTACTGAGCCTAATTCTCCTACATCAATAATCTTGGACATCCATGTCCACTAGGTTAAATTATTTTTCTTCCTCATGATGAATGCCTTCCTCTTCTTGAACAAATAGCTCTTGATTTCTTTCATATCCTTGTTTTGTCGATGTAGAAGAAAATACCCCTTCCACAATTTGTGGAGAAAACAATTGCTTAGATCTTCTCTGACATTTTTTGACCTCTTTGTCCTCTTTGGCCTTCTTCTCTGTAGCCCTACTAGATAACCTAGTTTGCTTGTGAGAAACTGATCCTTGTGGTGGAATATGTCTAGCAGGCCAATTTGGTGGTGTAGTGAAGACATCTACCTTAGTGAAAGTCTCCCATGAAATGTTTAGCTATTTGAGGTGATGAAGGAAAATGATTTTAATTAGTGAATGATGAAATATGTTCTTTATTTGAATCTCATGCTCCCTATTCTACACTATGCAGGACATTTTATCAATGATTCTATACAAATATTAGGGAGGGTTGAAAATTCCACCCTAGTGAAATGCATGAGTAACATGATGTGATAGTTATACAACTTAGATAATATTCCCGCACAAGTGAAGTATTTCATGATGATCTTCATCATGGGGGAAAAATTGTTTAAAAACATACCAAAAGCAAAGATATATTTGATTTTACCTTTATAAGGTGCCTTGAAGTAAGGTTGATACAGTTGGGCATCGAAAATTTCATTTTTGAACCATTTTTCACCCACATTGGGTATCCCTATTGCTGCTGCAATGATGTCTATGGAAATGGTGAAAGTCACCCCTATTATAGTCACTTGGTATTTTTGTAGGTTGTTGATGAAAACATTGGTCAAAGTAGGATGGCTCTGCATTCTTTGTACCATCTCACAAAACTCAAATAAACCTACACGATGGAAACATTTCACTGCCATGGGTGATTCCATTACTTCATTGCTGTCTGATGGCTCTAATATCATAATTCTCCCTGATTTATTATATGTTCCCTTTTCTTCTTCTTTTGTGTTTCTTTCCTCATCCATAATGTTTCTCTCCTCTTCCATTATGTTTAGTATTGTCTTGAAACCTTAAGGAAGAAGAGGAAGGGAAATGGAGTAGGATTGTAGGGTTAGGGGGTTGGGATGAGTGAGGGAAAATTTGGGGAAGTGTGTAAGGGGGATAATAATCTTAGGTAAGTGATGTGGGGTTGAAATTTTTAAGGGAAATAGGGTAGGAAATTCAAATACAGGGAGGTATCAAACTTCCTAGAAAAACACAGCTTAGGGGTAGCATTTATTGAATAGAGATCAGGAATGGGAAATTAGGGGATGTAAGGGTAATGGGGAGTGATTTAGCGTGTAAGGAAGGTAAATGGGTCCAGGGGAAAGAAAATGAAGCTTACAAACATTGAAACTAGTGTTTCACTACTTAAAACATGACATAGAGGGAATGAGGGTTTGCAGCATAAACTTAAGACGACTAGATGAAAGGAGGAGATTAGGAGGTGAAACTTACTTGGATGCAAGTGTACAGACCCTTGTTTGAAGCTTGTAACCCTTGGAGAGAATATTTTAAGTCATGGCTCTCTTCTAAAAAAAGCGCAACGTACTAAGGAAAGGAGCAATGAAGCCCTATGAAAAGCACATGTTTCTTATGAAAAGCATGAAGTGCCTTCTCGAAAAAGTGAAAATCCTATTTAAAATGTGTAGCAAATGACCCAAACCATTGATTTTTGCAGGAAAAACTTATTTTTTTCTTGCGGGACTTGGAGAGATCTATGCTTGAGGATGGAAATGAATGAATTTTTGGTCTTTGATGGAATTTTATAATTATAAAAATATCATTATGTATATTTTAGACCCACATTTCCTTTTTTGAAAACAACTTTAAATTTCATTTTACCTTTAACATTATAATTTGATCTTTGAAGTTCATATTTTGATGGATTAGGAACATTGTTTGGCTTTTTGGAACTTTGATATTTTGCTGATGGAACTTAGAGTGTGAAGCTACTTGTAACTATAAGAACTTATTACAAATTAGGAAAATAAATTACATTTTCTTTGAAATCAAGTTTACAAATCAAATGTACAAATGAAATTTATTTATTTTCACTCCTTCATTTGGTGGACTTTATACACGAAATGGTGATTTGATGACCTTGAAAAACCTAAGACCTAATGAAGACTGTGACTGAATGAAACCATGATAAAAATCACTGAAATGATGATGAAAACTCATGACTAATGGTATACTCAACAAAGTGATAAAATGAGCCAGCAAGTAGTAAGATTTTTAAAGAAGTGAGATTAGACCGAGATCTACATCAAATGACTGAATTTTTGCATGTATGACCTAATGGAATGACAAAATTTTCAAAATGGGACCCTAATATGACATAATAAGGGTTTATTTGATCACTGGTGGTAGTCTTCAATATCTAGTACTAACATTGGCTCCAGCTGGGGATGAAATCTCTTTGGAGGTGTCAAGAACACCATAGAACAAGTATCTTAACGATTGAACATGGATTGAAAAGCTAAAATCCATACTGAATACTAAAAAATTGATATAATAAACCGTCTACCTCTGACTGAAATAAAAACTATAAAACCTATTCATAGCAACATATGATCGAGACTTGATGGCTTCCAATCCTGATGTCTACTATGCCACTCCAAGTGTCTACTAAACATGCCCTCATGATCCATAAATTTAAGAAAGTATATCATCCCTATTTACTACTACAAACATACCACTAGATCATGAAAAACATATAAATTTACCTCTTGTTGATATAGAAGAAAAAAGGTACCTTTTTCTCTTGAATCTGATCTCTCTTCATAATTTACCTCGACGAGAGCATGTTCCTGGTTTTAAAAAAAATCTTAACAAGGAGGTGAGAAAATTTATTCTTGAAACAAAAATTCAAGATATGAAACATGAGAAGAAAAATATAAATAAAAACCCTCAATGTCCCATCCCTCTGCAATTTTTATACATTGTTGATCATGTTCATATGTTAAAAATGGAAACAAATTCTCTTCACCAAACGATGGTTGGTTTGAATTCTCTTCAATCAAGGCAAAGACGGTTTGCTAGAAATTTTCCTTAACTGAATGAAAACTAGGATCTGAATCTTTCACATGTTATTGGAAAAAAATTTCAGGCAAGGACTATTAAAGTTCCTCATCCATCAATTCTTCATCACCATAAACACTTTCCAAATGATGAATAAAACATTGAAAATGTTTTCAACAATATTTTATCTGTAAAAAATATGGACGTTCTTCTTTAAAATTTTCATAAAACATCATATGAAAATCTGCAAGTGAATAAATACAACCAGGTGGAAAAGCTACATACCATGATCTTGCATGTTCCTCCAAGGTGGTCATGAAAATTTTCATCATATAATATTCAAAAAATTTAACACTCAACTTGTGGGCATGCATGTTAAATTTAACGAGATGTAGAGCAACATCATCTCCTTTCTTATCTTTGAACTTTGGGAGATAAGTCTGCCAGTGTACACAAAGCATGGGATTTAGAAAACATGAAATGTGATCACAATTTAGAGGAGCATAAATTTGATCATTTGAATCCATTTTGAAAACAGTGAAGCCACCAAGAAGTTCTTTAGACTACCAGTTATTGAAGAGTGCAGTCACTATGAAAATTCTGAACATTCAGATTCTTTGACACTAGAGTTGTGAGGTAAATTACGAACAACCTTCTTGTTCTTGATCAATATTCACGCTCAAAAATCATATCTGGTCATTTTTTTATTTCCCAGGGAATATCAGTCTCTTCATTCCCCAGTGTGGTTGCCAAGATGTTATCACTCCACTGGATCTCCGACACTGAGGAAGGGACTAGCAAAGGTAACCACAGACTAATCTTTCGCCAAGTATATAGCCCTACTAGGAAGCGGAGGGATCTCTCCAAGATATTACAACCAATATGATTGAATCTATGATATTTTAGGCTAGGTATAGTAGCACTACGGTTTGATTGATTGATTTTGGGTGGTAGATGGTGTATTAGGTCACAGGAGAACTAGGTCAGGGAAAAAAGGATCAGAATTGCAGATATCTAATGGGGCAAGGTATCCAAGCACTTCAACACATTCATTTTTCTTGATGGAGTGGATTTAGACAATTAGGGTTTTAGCAAAGAGCATGGAAATCATGAATTATTTTGAATTAGAAGAAAGTGAACATCAAAATGTAATAATTCCTCCAAAATAGAGCATGAACTATTGAATTATGTTTATCTAACTTAGGAATCAACTACATTTATAGATAACATGAATATGGAAATCATAATACATTGAAACATTTGCAAAAATAAGAGGAAACAATGCTAACACACATTACCACAAGAATCCCACCAAAATAGTTGCAACTCAGTCTATTAGTTCCTACCAAAAAGTATGATTACACTAGTGTTCAATGATGAATTACACAGTATCCAACCCTTGCAATGACAAAGGAAATGAAATATAGAGAGAAAAAATTTATTCTCCCACTCTCTGGAGTTGAATCCATGACTTGTGCATCTGATCCCCAAAGTCCTCAACTGGAATCCTAATGACTAGGGAGGTCAAAAAATTCATCACTATAATTGATGAAAATGATTCGCTTTGACCCAAAATTGCATATTTACCAGATGTATCTACCTCTAGTAACTATTAATGACATAATTAAATTTACATTCTACAGTTACATCAGTAAGACGCATTGGAATTTATCAATCAACTGAGAAAATTTGAAAATTATGAAGGAATCAGTCAACTGTAAAAAGTGTAGCTTGCTTGGGAAAACCATAGTGTGCCTAGTAAAAAGTGTAGCTTGGGCCTTCAAATCCTATTTTCAGTGACTTCCTAAAGTCCAAATTGGTCTGAATATGGCTCAATGGAGATCGCTTCTAGTCTAGTTGTCAAAAATGTCCTCATGACAAGAAAAAAGGACATTGGTGAGGGTCGAAAAATGTCACCATAAGTGCATTCGTGATAGTCAAAGGAGCCTCTATCACCAAAGGTGGTGTCGCCAAAAGTATAGGTGTTGTGGTGATATTCAAGTTCTGTCACCAATAATGATTTATAATGATGGATAGTGACTATCACCATTTATGAGCAATGGTGACGGACCTTAGCGTCCATCATCAAAAATTTGAACATCACTAAAGGTGGAATCACCGAAAGTATGTGTTGTGGTGACATTCAAGGTTCATCACGAATAATGATTATAATGATGGATAGTGACTGTCACCATTTGATGTGAATAACAACGATTTATTATGGTGGACCTTTATTGGCCGTCACTATTGATGCATATATATGGCGATGTTCATTGGCCGTCACCATTTCATATGAAAAATTATGATTTATGGTGATGGACATTTCATGGTCGTCACTATTGATGCATATATATGGTGGCATTCGTTGACCATCACCATTTCATATTTTATTGAGGGTCGAAAACTGTCACCGTAAGCTCATTAGTGATGGTAAAAAGAGTCTATCACCAAAAAACGATCATCTTCATTTCATATGAATATCAGGGCACGATGGAATCGTACCACCAACCTCCTGCTTATAAAGTAGGTGCTCTTCCATTGAGATAGCACCCTTTAAAGTATTATGTGACATCATAACGTGTTGTGTCACTTCGGTGTATCATTTGAAATGGGAAACAAACACCCCCAATGTGGAAATATGCAATTGCTAGAGTTATATGAAGCAAGCACAAGTCATGAAAGGAAGGTTGCATAGTTGTTCTATCATTTCCATGCTATGTACTCTCATACATTCAACAGTGTAGAAAAAATGTAACATGGAAAATGATCAATTTATAAGCAATAATTAATCAAAACATAATCCCTCATTGATCTAAGCACTTTCCAAAGTGAGATAGTGCTAAATATTTACTATACAATTGCACTGGAAAAGAACAAAAGAAGAAAATAAGATGACGGAACATGACAATTTCATTTACTTGAACCAACAAGTTCCTTTCATCATAGTAGAAACATCATTTAGCAAAGCACTATGTATTGAATTACTTTTGACAACCACAGATCCTAAGATGACCTCCTCCATATCCTAACGTCCATACAATAAACCAGAATTACAGGGCAGGGAAGGCCACCTTGACTTATATTTCCACTATTTTCAAGACTTGCCATATTATTTTGTAGGAATATTAAGTTTGACTTTGGTTTCCCACCTGCAATTGTAATTCACTGTCGAAAGGTGCTAAAAATGGTATTTTCATCTGTGAAACCCATTAAATGTTAGAAGGTGTGAACAAGATTAATTCCATCTGTGATGTTTGATTTAAGTGGGTGCAAGTATGAGCATGTTTGGAGATTATAATCATACATCTGGATGCAAGACAATCAAAGTCTAAAAAATAAAGTAGCACAAGACATTTGCTGCCAAATATGTCATTAAATTTTCATCACTACCATGCCTTTGTATTTAGGAGACAATGAGACATACTTCATTCCTTATGTTCCTTCCATTCCTAAATTAACATTATCAGCATGGTGGAGTTTTTTAGTGTTCTTTTTTTTTAGTGAACTTGAAGGAAGCACTACACAAAAAAGTCCCCACTGCAAAGATTTCAGGAAGACATTACTTCTACAGAATAGCAAAAAAGGTCAAACATTTTCTTCCAAACACGTTAAAATGAAACAAGCATTCAATAACATTCAATCAGTACATAAAAAATAGAAAAGTTACTATGTCAACCCTGCAATGACTGGCAACCAAGAGGAAAGCCTAGGAAGTAGAAGATATTAAAATTGAAACAATTCTTTGGAAAATTTATCTATTATTGGGAAATAAAGGAATCTACATGTAGAGAATTAAAATGAGATAAGACCTCAATAACATGAAATCATTAAAGGATTTGAAAACTCTGTCGAAACTTAAACAAAGGGATAATGATAACATATTAAACATAGCAAAATGTTCTTTGTGAGAACTACATAAGAGAACAATTTTCAATACAAGCTAGAGAGAAATAATCATCGAAGCCCTCATAATTGTAAGTCACCTTGGCCATAGAAAATCATGTCAGTTCCATTTCCAATCAGTGGTGAATCAATTCCACTTGCAGAAAGATATAAGTTCAATTATTATTGAGGCACTCCTTACCCCAAATGGGGCAACCTACCAATTTAAATGAGAAGTTAATGGTGATTAAGTTCCACTTTCATAAATGGCTACATTCAACTCTTGTTAAAGTGCTCCTTAATTCGGTGGGGCTACAATGATTACAATGATTACAAAAGAAAAAAAGGACTACAATGATTACATAATCATCGTGAGGTGAATACAAAGGTCATATTTGATGCAAGTATCTAGAGAATTTATCGTGGGTTTAATAAGACTAGTGAAACTTAATAAGTTACAAGTAGACTTGGATCTAATTCCTGATCTTATCAGTCTACCTTCTTAAGGAAGTGCACACCCTTTTTACTTGGGCACACTGCACTTCAAGCAAAATTTAGTTGTTGAGGATTTTTTATCAGAAGGTTTTTAATTTTATGTGTTACATATCATCTGTTCAACCAGGTGTACCAATATAAACAATAAAGGTTTGTGATTTACAACACACATTTTCTAAAGCAAAAATAATATGAAATTTATGAATTTAAATCTGATAAGTGTTCAATAGTGCATGCATATTATTATTTTATAAATGAAAAATACAAGATTATATAACAGTGTGTGGGAACATTCCTTTTTGTCATCCTGTATCACTAGTTGGGCAACCCATACAACATTATGAATCTTAAATGTTTTGATGTTTATTTAGCTTCAATAAACTTTTGGAAAATGTGATAATTAGTAAATGGATTTCATTTGCATGAAATTCAATCTTAGAATCTATAGGCACAAATTACCTATTAATATCCATAGCTCAACCACACAAAGCCATTATCTGAATAAGAAATGGTTGAAGCAGCAGATGTCTCCCCCAACTATTCTACCTTGAGACTAGTAACCCTGTAGAAGAGATAAATTTCATAAGTAGAAATAAAAAAGGCCACTTCTGTAAAGATCAAATATGTGACTCATAGTGAGAAGAGTAAGACAATAGTAGAGCATTTTCCCAGCTACAGTTACACTAGATATTAGGAATATGTAATAAATACCCTGATAAAATCATAACAAAAAATAGATGGCCTAGACTCTGGACTATGTACACACTCAATAAGAAAGACAATTGTCCATGATAGATCCAAAGAAAGACAAGGGTAGAAAATTGCCACAAGAATGATGTTAATACAATAAAAGAGACAAATATCAGTTCTAGCTAATTACTATATCCACTATATGTTTTTATGTGTATGTGTTTGTTGAGATGTAAACTAATTCATTGACTTGTAGCCATGAATGAACCAGTGTTTTTTATGTCAATAATCTGTAAGCCATATCTGGACTGTTTACACACTCAATAAGGAAGACAATTATGCATGATATATCCAAAGAAGAACAAGGGAAGAAAATGGCTACATGAGTGATGCTAATCTAGTAAAAGAGACAAATATCAGTTCTAGCTAATTACCATATCGACTATCTATTTTGATGCGTAAGCATTTGCGGTGATGTAGACTAATTCATTGACTTGTACCTAAGAATGAAAAAGTGTTTCCTATTTCAATAATCTCTAAGCCATCATGTAATATTCTTTGTACTGGTGTCAACACTAAAGGTAATCTTCTCCGGGAGTAGAGATTTTTGTTCACCCAATTAACTAAAAGTATGTGGAAGTGTGCTCATAATTTTCAAGAGCCAACCATTGCTTGTATAAACTATATATATACAATAAGGATTTCCTTACACCCATTCCTTTTCTTCATGCAAGACAAAAAATAAATTTTAACAACTGAGAGTGAAGATTTTGCAAACCGTTGTGATTGCATATTGTATCACATGATTTGTTTTAGTTATTATAATCGCATTCTTCCCACCCATAACTGATGAAGAAAACTAATATGTCTAGGAGTAGGCAACTTTAGAACAAACTCACTAGAAGTAGGCAACTCATTGGAAGCATGAAGCTTTAAAAACTGGAAGACTTATTCAAGGTCTGCTTCCAAGTATCCACTGTGAAGGGTAGGATGGAATGTAGGATGAGCAGTAAGGGAGAGATGGAATGTCTAATTGGAAGCTTAATGTCTAGTGATACCCACAAACAGACACCCAGGAAATTCCTCACTCCAAATCTCATCCTGTAACGGATAATTGATCAGAGTAAAAGCTTTGTCCATAAACATCCCATCCCTCCTCCTTTAAAAAATATTTTCCCTATCCAAATAAAATACATAGTTGTAGATGGCCTTCTTCATAAATAAAATAACTTTGATATATTTAGGACCATATTTAATTTGAAAAATAAATCAGGATAGTCCCCTTATACATAGAACCCATTATACCATTCCAATTAAAATAGGATATGATCATAGCTCTCTAATAAATGATTCTAAACATGGGGATTGACAATATTTTGTTGCAGATTAACAATGCAAATTTTGTATGTGTTGTTGCTTTAAGAGTAATCTGGCTTGCTTTCATTGTCCTTTTTGTTGCCAACATGGTACTGTTGTTACTAGGAATTCATCAACATCATATGTTGGTGCAGTGATGGCTAGTATGAACATCCTTTAAATATTTGTTTCTCCATTTTTTATGCATAAAACTTAAAAGTACACCTACATGAGGTTGTTGTCAAACCATCTTGCTTGGGCTACAATGAAATCTAATCTCATACCTAAAAGAGTGATCACAATTTGTAATTCCTAAATTAGTACAACAATAACAAAGGCTCAACATGAGAAGGATAGTAGTCTTTGTTCAAGCTCAGAAGCTCAGCTCTTAGCCTAATAGTGAAAAAATCTCAGTATTCCACAGTTCCGTGTCACTATACAATAGCATGCAACATAGAGGCATAATACCCATATTTCAAGAATTTCCCAATATGGAAATTCCATGTAGTATGACCAAACATACAGTTCAACAAATGATGTTACTTAGGCATTTCAAAACTTTTTTGTTAGTTCCTAATCCCACCTCAGTGTGCAAGAGGGGCATGGGAATTATATGAAAATATCACTTTGTCCATGACAACGCAACAATAAGGGATTGATCTTTGTAGATTTCATCACCTTGGTAATTAATGGTAATATTAATTTTTTCTTAAATTAAAAGGATAGAAAATGTAAGATGAAGGAAAATGTCAGGATTTCAGGGTTGGCATGATTGTTGGAGCTCGAGTTTCTCATGTAACATTATGAGGGTCTAGGATTGGAATTAGTCAAGAACACCAAGCCATGGGATTTTCCATAATGTAATCATTCTATGAGAATCAATATAAACATGGGACTCCTAAAATTTCATTTATGAATATCATTCTTATTGTATTTCATATTTTCTTAAAAGATAATATCTTACTTAAAATATATATGTATTCTGTATTTTTTATATAACATGTTTCTTCCATATACCCATTTGGGAGTTCATGTTTTGAAGCATTTTGATTTCAGAAGCTTGTACACATTCCAATGTTTTCTGCAGCTTAGTCTTGCATAGTATGTGTACTATATATTTCACAGATCACTATTTAAGTCCCTAGCACTTATCTCCCATCCAAAAAGGTCAAAAATCAAGAAATGAATGATTTCATGCAGTAGAGGTCCATGAAGTGTATATACTATATGTAGTGAATTTACATTTCTTCCAAATTCAATCTAAAAACTTACAATTTTCTCGTGAATTTAGCCTGTTCGGAAGATTTGAAGGTCGAAGATTTACCCTGAAAATTGGCATACTTAGTAACATAGGTGTCTCTGTCAATATTTTATGAATATCCATGTATACATTATTAATCTAGATTATATGTTCATAGAGGGTAAAAATTTCTCCTATTTGATAGTGGGATGTCATAATAGATCTCGGAAGTAGACCCATCACTAGAAGTGGTCAATTCATCCAGTTCCCACATGACAAGTCTTGCAGTGTGGCTAACCTGACCACTGAATTATTTGGCATGCTATCATAGCATCTAGATACTTTTTCCCACAACAAAATGTCTGAAATTCAACATCGGTGAATACAGATCCTTCAATAAATGCCATTTTTGTGGCCACAGAACATAGAGGAAGGGCCTCATATGAAACATGAAATCAAGGTACAATTTCAGTTTGCAATGTCAGCTACAAAGAATACTTGCTAGGGACTTATTACTTATCATTAAAGCTCTCTTATCTTATGTCTAGTATGGTCTTTGTTCATCAAACAAGTTTTCACTGGAAGGAATATAATGGAAAAAATGACAATCACTAGAGATGCACTTCATACCATTAAAACCCAGAAACTGGCCTCCAGGTTCCTAGAACTTGACATGTAAAAGGCTTGTCATAAGTTAAGCTAACAATACCTAATTCCAATCCTTTAGTTGAACAACATATATTAGCATAATCTCACTTGGGTTAATAGCATTTGGTACTCAACCAACATTTCAGTCCCAGAGCTCTCCAACCTGTTTGTATCCCACTTAAGAGAAGTCAAACAAGGTTGTCATCTTGTATCATTTTTTTGCATTTGATACATATCCTTTAATAAAGAGAGGAAGGGCCTCATATGAAACATTAAATCAAGATACAATTTTAGTTTGCAATGTCAGCTACAAAAAATACTTGCAAGGAACTTACTACCTATCATTCAAGCTCTCTTATTTTATGTTTATTATGGTCTTTTCTCATCAAACAAGTTTTCACTGGAAGGAATATAATGGAAAAAATCACAATCACTAAAGATGCACTTCATACCATGAAAACCTAGAAACTGGCCTCCATGTTCCTAGAACATGACATGGAAAAGGCTTGTCATAAGTTATCTCACACTACCTAATTTCAATCCTTCAGTTGAACAACATATATTAGAAGAATCTCAATTGGGTTAAGAGCATTTGGTACTCAACCAACATTTCAATCACAATTAGTAGCTCTCCAACCTGTTTGTATCCCACTTAAAGAGAAGTCAAACAAGGCTATCAGCTTGTATCAATTCTTTGCATTTGATACAGATGCTTCAATAAATGCCATTTTTGTGGCCATAGAACATAGAGGAAGGGCGTCATATAAAACATGAAATCAAGGTAAAATTTTACTTTGCAATGTCAGCTATAAAGAATACTTGCTAGGAACTTAGTATTTATCATTCAAGCTCTCTTATTTTATGTCTATTATGGTCTTTTTTCGTAAAACAAATTTTTGATGGAAGAAATATAATGGAAGAAATCACAATCACTAGAGATGCACTTCATACCATCAAAACCTAGAAATTGGCCTCCATGTTCCTAGAACTTGACATGGAAAAGTCTTATGATAAGTTAAGCTGACACTACCTAATTTTAATCCTTCAGTTGAACAACATATATTAGCATAATTTCAATTAGGTTAAGAGAATTTGGTACTCAACCCAAATTTCAGTCCCAGTTAGTAGCACTCCAACCTAAATGTATCCCACTTAAAGAGAAGTCAAACAAGGCTGTCAGCTTGTATCAATTCTTTGCCTTTGATGAGCACAGGACCTTTCTAACATATTGATATGGATCCAAGAAGCAAGAATCCAACAAGGCAAGGCATACAGTAGCCAAAAAGTGAAGGTAAACCACAAATCTTTTTTTGATGATACAATTCCGAGCATAAGAAAATAGCTAGAAGATTTCCCTTGACATTTTTTGTGAAGCTTCAGGATCAAAGGTCAACTTTCAGAAAATTGCAGTCTACTTTTTATGTAATAATCCCTCAGTAGTTGTGCATCTTAAGCTAGGCTTTATGTTTTTTTGTTATCACGATATTTTTTCTAGGTAGAACATATTTTATTTAAATGGTATCATTGTACAACAATTTATTAAAGTGCACCCCTCTTTGGCACACTTGCTCATAGTAATTTAATTTTTTGGTGACTAATTGGTCATTGGAAGGTATTTATGGCCATATTTTAGCGTTAACCTTTTTAAACGCATCTTGAGGTTAATTTAATTGTTTAATGGTTAAATTAATCTAATTTATCCAAATTAAGGTTAATACCTTGGGCACCCTACTTCATTGGGTTTCTCTTCACACTTGCAAAGGGATGGTGGCACATTACTTAGTAATCTTACAAAATTTGGAGCATATCCTTGTAGGGAAAACTTGTACAGTCACTTATTACTATTCTTGAAGGTGTATACTTATTTATTCCATGGATTTTTTGTATTTTCAAACCTATATTTCAGTCCAAGAAGATATCAAAGAAAAGTCCAGGAATACATAGCTTTATGCAAAATAAAAATCATCCTTTACAAAGATGGTGAATTCTAGTTGACACATTAGGTCTGATCTCCTAATACTAAAAAAAATATGACATAATTCAAGGTAGCACATGGGATCAGTAGAAGAGCCATAATGCACCTCTAAGGTATCCCATCTACTTTCTAGAATAAAACTGACCATTGCGAAAATCAGAAAAGGTCCATGTGTAGACCATTTCAGCTATCTACTATTGACAGATCACATCTTAGGCCCACCAAGGACCACCCAATTCCCAAATATTAAAATATGAGAAAAACATGCTCAATATAAGGTGTTAGTCATGTTCCTACTAGAATAAACATCAGATATATTGCAAACGATATATATATATGTGTGTGTGTGTGTGTGTGTGTGTGTGTGTGTGTGTGTGTGTGTGTGTGTGTGTGTGTATTACCTACTCCATTGGCAACTCCAGAAGGATATCTAGGAATCATATAACCTTCATTAGAAGAGAACTTCACTTGATGTGTCACCTCTTCTTTAAACACCTTATAATCAGAACCTGTTATTACTGCATTGTGTGTAATTGTTGGTTGGTTTACCTCATCATGGTGAACTGTGTGACTAATTTTTTGGTCACTTTCCTATGACTCCCCTTCTATTGATCACCTAATTTTAGAACCAGTAAACACCCTTCTCATTAAATGAAACATCGTGATATGATGACTATCCCCATGAAAATATTCCCTTTCTATTCCATCAGGAAGAAACTCACCTGTTAATCCATGATCAGGAACAAAATCACCTGTTTGTCATTGATTTTATATTACTTCAACCACCAGTTCAACTTCATGAACAATGCTCTTAGTTCTAGGGAAAGAAACCTCAACCCCGTGTATTTCAGCTTCATGGATAGCACACATCCCAATACTTCCACCACTTATTCCCAAACTAAACCCACCTTGTGCTTCAAAAGTAGCATTTCAACTTTTAATGTCCCATCACCTTCAGCATGAGTGCTCAAGATTTTTTCTTCTACAGTGTGTCTAGTATCAGGCTATAGACATATTCTCTATTGTGATTCAATTAAAATTTAGTTATGACATCTCATTTACGTCAGAATTCTTATCAATGGGAGAAGGCCCGTGTACGTCGTCATAATTACCTGCTGGGAAATTCTCTACACTTTCCATAGAATTCTCTTGTAGACTATGATAAAACATGTCCATTGCAATAACAGAAGAGACATGAGCCAAATATCTAGTATAATGACCACCAATTGGTTCTTGATTTCCGAATGCTTCCAAGGCAATTTTTTTAGAAGGATTGAGACCATCTACTCCAATGTATATTTCAACTGCTTCTGAATGGTTGTGACCTATGTATGAAACATATCTACCATAAGATTCTCAATCTACAACCAATATCTCTATTTTCCGTGTGCACCTTGATGTTCCACTAGAATACTGACTTCAATCATTGACTTCATCGGCATCGCGATTAACCACAGTTCCTTCCACATTATCAACATTATGGACTGTGATTGCCAGCCTGTCCATTGTATTTCCTCATTCATCTATACTGCGTTTGTGAGCTTGAGGACCTTGTGACTCATATGATGCTTCATTATCCCCAATTTCACTACCAGTAGGTTTCCCTAACATTTGATCCATGTCCTCTACAGGATCTTCCAAGGGTGAAACAATAGCAGTAGTGTTGAAATCTGTCAGAGCTGGCCCTGCAACTATTGTCAGATTCAAGTACATACCTACATTCGAGTGTGATTTTCCATCAATTGTAGTTTCAACTTCCTCTAATTCATCTTGACCTTCAAAATTTTCCTTATCCCTTGAATCAATAGCATACCATCATCCAATTCCACTCACTGCACTTACCCCATGAGTAAGTACTAACATTTTGCTCGTCTCTACCAGATCATTCCCACTAGAAAGGACACGAGATGGACGAGGGGCTATAACAAAATACCAAATCCTAAGAGTTACTCCACATAACCTATAATATAAAACTATTGATGAAATATTGTGGTGATATTCAGATGTGGAAATAATTTTCTTTGTGATTTCTCTCTATTTAGGCTGTACTAACCTTGAAAACAACAACATGCTTGGGCGTGGCTCACATCTTAGATGAAATTGACCCTAACCTGGACCAACAGAACATGAATTTATTTCTTACTGAGCTGAATGCTCTTCAGAGACTACCACCTTTAGGAGAAATCGAGGTTCCCACCCACATAAAGTCATCGGCCTTTGTGCTTGATGATGCAACAAATGTTTCATTTTAATTATTTCAGTGAGAAAAATAAGAAGACAACTACAAGTGAAACAAGAACAATCAAGAAAATATGTAACAGAAAGAGAAAAAACCTGATAAAAAATGCTTGCAACCTCTTCTCGAGAAAATTATGCTGAGGGCATATTATCTGCTCTACCACTAGACTCATTAACAATAACCAGTTGTTGCTCGGCCAGTATATGATCTATTTGTGAGCCCCGATAAAGCTTCATCCTATCAAAGTCAAAACCAGATATGACAGGAAGGGCCGACACTTGTATAAGTGCTTCACACTGATCATTATAACCTCCAATTAGTGTGGATAGAGGGGTGGGGGGGGGGGGGGAATTTACCAGACTTTTAGAACAGTTATTTCCTTTCCAAAGACATGAAGCTCTATGGCCTATATCTAGTTGCTCATCAAAAGCTTCACTGGCACCTTGCACTTCATCAAAAAAATAAGTGGAAGTGCCATCAGTTCAGTTTGTGTAGCATCCAATTCATCTTTTAGCACAGAGATAGACTATGGAAGTCAACCAATTATGCAATCTAAAATATCCAACCCTAAGAACATTAAATTCAATAATTTTATGAATGCTCCTCTGAAAACACATTCCCAGATTCACATTACGTCACCACTATACAACACTTTAAAGTTTAAACCAATTGGTTTTACATTTTAACAAACATCTAAAAGCATGTGAGGCAGTAAATACTAACAGAATATAAAACTTAAATTCCAGCTAAGCAATCCATCCAAATGATATTACCCATTATGCATAAAACAGACCACTCCAACAAAACAATTTCTAGATCAATCCACAAGATATTGATGAAATACAATGAAGGAGGAGGCTTGAGTGTTAAAATTATCACCAAGCTATCTGGAAGTGTCTAAGGTGGAGCAAAACCATTTTTTATATAATATATATTTTAGATATTATTATGCATTTATATTAAAAAAATTTAGGATTCCAAATTAGTTGCAGATAAGAGAATAGACATATTTGTGCTACGTGTTAATAAGATAAGATAATTCTATTAATATCCAACAAATGAAAAAAATTAGGTCAATACAATTGCTAAGTACCAAAATATCAATACACTCATTTCTCCCTTTTCTCCTTGGAATTTTTTTGTTTGAGTTTGCCCACTTACAACTTTGGGATTTTCCTATTTCATCACATTCATCCATGGCATTGGTGGCTTGGGATTTACTCGTGTGATGTTGGTGGGAGATTAATTAATTTATTGTTGTTGACTCTTTCCTTGCAGAATTCTTGTGGAGTTGTAAGTACCTCAAATATTATTTAATTATTTATTGAGGCAGTTGCACATTGGAGAAAGGGTCCATAACGAATCTTTCTACGTTGAAAAAGTTGGAAGCTTTACCAAGCCTTTCTTGAGGAGCACTCCATCTAGTTGATATAGTCCTCTGGGGATGCAGTTGGACCCAAATGCTATGGGACAAATGGCTTGAATCTTCCAATATAGAAAACCTAGGAATGAAAACATTCCAAGAAAATCAATATTTTAGACATTTCCCACTTTCCCAAATCTGTGATAATTTGAAAGAGAGGTTAGGGAGGCTCAATCGAGCTAAGAGCCTAAAAAAATTATCCCACAAGACCACTATTTACACAATTTGGCAGAATAGAAATAATTCTTTATTTTATGAAACAATCCCACCTCCATACAATGACTAGAAGTATGTAGGCCACAAAGTTGCAAGCAATATTAAGCATGGCACCTTGTCAAATAAATGCATTCAAGGTCTCAACCCTTCATTTCCAAAGGAGTTCCTTTCAGAAATAGCCTCTCTTAGACTATCAATGCTTTTTAAGATAAATTATGGATAGCCCAATCAATAATTTAGTAATTAGGTTCAGATTACAATGAGTGTGTTTTGGTTCAAAAATTTTACTCTGGAGGTCCTCACCAGCTTGAATCCTTCAACAATCTTATTTTCAGCCATATCTATCATGGGCTATTATTAATATAAAAAAGTTTAAATTGTATAACTTGTCATAAAGGTATCAAAGTAACAAAATAATTCCAACGTCCATGTAAATCCACACATGCAGTGTAAAAGGGGGGTAAACAATCAGGAATGGAACTTAAATTTGAGATTCCTAGAATATCCCATTATTGTCCCAATTTCCTATCTGTATTTTGGGAAATTACTATTGAAAGCAGAATGTGGCTTTCATGCTGACATGAATCATGTTCTCATCTTACTTTCAAGTTTTGGATCTACTTTCGAACAACTGAGAAAGTTAATAAGTCTCAAATATCTGAATCTTGATTTTAATGGTGCATGAGATGTTGCAAACTTGCAAGCATATTTTTATAGCCCTGACAATATATCATACTCAAAAATTAGGTTTTCTGGTCAATTAATAAACAAATTCCAATAGTCAGACATGAATTTTGAGATGCAAAGTGCATCAGCAAAAAGTATCTATAATTTAGATCGTGCATCTAAGAATGAATTTTTTTTTAATTATTTATAAAATTAAATAAAGAGATGAGCTCTAGTGAACCATTTTATGACACAAACTACATTCCACTACCACACAAAATCTAAAAGTAACCAAAAATGCAACCACAACTATTAATCCACAATACCCAGATGGTCCAAACATCTAAGAAAATAAAGTCTGCACCCATGTTAGAAGTCGCTGAAGATTGCTTGGGTTGAAGAAAATTTGTTAAATGCTGGCATGCAAAAGAAACGAAAGATCAACTGTACTACACAAATAAAATCCTACCATTTTTGTAACCCAAACTCTTGACTCTCTTATGGAACTCTTACAAACATATCATCCCTCCTGTTGCTACCATTTTAAACATGATTTCCACTCAAACGATGGGGACGTGAACCACTAATACGAGAGCTATTTCCAATATTTTTCGACTCATTGTTGAATAGGAAAAAGAATCTTATATCCCTCGTTGACATAGACTCAATTTTAATTTTAAACATGATAAATAATGAAAATGTACTCAGTGGGAAACTTTTGTCCACCCAGTGTGAATGATATGTCCATTATAATATTTCTTACTCATATCAAATGAGACTTGAAATTTTCATTGGATGGTAGAAACTTCCAAAAAGCTTCCATATAAGGCACATCAACCTGACCAAAGAATTTCATATTAGGCATGTATATGTGTATAATGCAATATATAACACACTCATATGTCTCTATTGTTGACAATATACATAGAGAAAAACTTATCAACTATATACAATTGTTAAGGTAAGGCTCCTCCAGAGATTATGTCCAAAAAAAAAAAATTTGATACTTTCATTTAACCACTTGCTAATCAATCTTCATAGATTCATAAAATCCAAAATGATTGTATAAAAATCCAAAATGATGATCAATATTTCTTCATGCATAAAAATAAATAAAAAAGAACAGTGGAGACTAAGTGAAATCACCTTAATAGGATCCTTCCTTGTATCCTCTCCCATTCTAAGACATCATGTATTTATGTTGTTCATGAAACTCATATCCCAGAGTGTTTAGAATGATATAATGTTTGTCTTGGATCAATACTGAGCAAAACAATAAACCCATTCCATGAAATAAAAAAACTTATCGTACCAATAATAAACTAAGAATATGTATGCATGTTTTCTTGTTGATGAGATATTGGCAGGGGAACAAAGTTTGGCATACAAAATGCACAATTAGAAACACTGTCATCACCCATCAGGGGTATAAAATAGGGTTCATGACATCATGGTCCCTAATCAAATTCCACATACAAGATCCATGGTCTTTCCTCCTCACAATATATATCATCTATTCCCCCACATTGGCCTCCACAATATCTACTACCTTCAATAAGAAACTTAATGAAGCCCTTTTTTATCTAAGGTGTGGATTATGATGAGATATTTGCATTGGTTGCCCGATAAATCACCATCTATTCGATTATTTCCCTTGTTGCCTCCCAGGGATGGAATTGACATCAAATGGATGTCAATATTCCTTTCTTACACGACTCGATTTAGGAAGAAGTTTATGTAGAATGACCTAAAAGGTTTGAAGTTCTAGACTGAGAGTTACATGTATGCAGGTTGAATAAAACCCCCTATGGCTTGAAGCAAGCCCCTGAGGCTTGTTATGAGATGATCGAAAACTATCTTATGAAGTTGGGATTTGCAAGAAGTGAAGTTGATCTGAACCTTTACTTCGAGGTTGAAAATGATAGGCCTTTAATTTTTGTGCTCTATGTGGACGATCTCTTTCTGACAGGTGTAGACCCTCTCATTGATCAATGCAAGAGGGAGTTGGCTTTTGCATTCGAGATGAAAGACCTAGGACTGATGCACTACTTCCTAGGGTTGGAGGTCTGACAAAAGCCATGTGAGGTTTTTATTTCTCAAGGAAAATATATTGTGAAGTTTCTCAGAAGATTTGGGATGTTGGAATGCAAGTCTTATGAGGAAGTGTTGTTGGGCCCAATTTGCGAAATCCTTCCAAATATCATCAACTCATGGGGGTGCTGATGTTCTTGGTGAAATTCTATTCAGACATATGCTTTGCAGTGAATACATTGAGTCGATTATGGTCAAGCCTCATCACGTACATTGCATTGCTACAAATAATGTTTTGAGATATATCCAAGGCAGAATCAACTATGGATTGACATACATTGTCGGGAATTTGAGGCTCCATTGATATATTGATGTTGACTGGGCTGGTAGTGTGGTGGATTGTAACAGGCTAACAACACATCTGGATATTGCTTCTTAATAGGTTCTTCTTTGATATCCTGAATGATCATAAGAAAAAATCAGTTGCTTTGAGCACCGATGGGGCCAAATACATTGCAACTACTATAGCTTATTGTGAAGTTGCTTGGTTGAGGAAGCTCTTTAGTGAGTTGTTTGAACATGTGCTGGATACCACCATGATATTCTATGACAACCAAAGTGGGATTCTCCTTTGAGATAATTCCATTTTCCACAACCACTCCAAGCATATTGATATCAGGTACCACTTTATCCAATATATGGTACAACGGGGAGCAGTAAGGCTCCGTCACATTGGAAATTATGATCAAGTCATAGATATTCTCACGAATCGCCTAGGGAAGGTATAATTCTTAACCTTCCGTGAGAGAGTTGGAGTCATGGAAATAGCCTCCTATGAGGGTCCCGTATGAGTTGAACATTGAGCTCTACAAGCTCCAGGGGCCTTGGGGGTACTTCTTCAAGCTATGACTAACCATAAGGTGAATGGTTCACCTTTCCCTAATTGTGTGATGTGTAGAGGGTGAGTAGTTCACCTTCCCCTGTGATACCCCCTTTTTTGGTTGATATATGATCAAGATGAGTGGATCACCTTCTCTTTATGGTGCCCCAAGAGACATCCTACGCATGTAGTCTGATACTTATGGGAAGTACCTCTCATCTGGCCAATGAGTTAGGAAATTAGGATAGAGACCATAGCACTACCAATGGATGCATCGTGTACCATCATACTCTCTATGCTAGGATGCATGGTGTTCAACAACTTGATCTGGGATCCGGTCTAATTGAGATTTACCTCTGGATTGAATTTGGGTCAGTGGAGACTGGAAAGGTCTTGTGATTCACTCTCAATCAATTCTTCTTCATTATTTCTTCATAGTTCAATAGAGCAGTGCAGGAATGACAGAGATGGTATAGGTTGACAAATGAATTGGCAGGTGGATTTCTCCCTAGTTGAAAGGGAGTGTTAAAATTGTAAACTGGGGCCAAACTCTTCCTTGGAAAACTCATATGATGGAGATGATATATTTATTGGATTCCTCTTTCCAAGAAGTACAATATTGATCTAAAGATCATCTTGTTTGGATGAGTAGAAGTGTGATTTTGAATTTATTTTCTCATACATGTGGAAATTGTCAAGGTCTACCAGAATATGATGTAGGATCATGAAGCCCCAATAGATGTGTCTCCACCCTCAAAGAATTGTATAAATAAGAGAGAACCTCTAGTAATTTGGACATGATCTTATTACAAAACATTCTCTCTCCTACCTTGATTGGGTTGTACAACAAGGAGAAGCTCTCCCTCACAAGTGAAATCAGAAGACTGAAAAATGGAGGAGAATTTTAGGATTGTTTTTATGGTTCATTGTAGGAGCATTGACTAGTGTTGACCAAGGGTAAACACTTCACTTTTGATTCTGGTTTCAGGTAGTTCATCTAATTTCTTTAGGGTACATTGGCTTGTATATATCCCAAGGCATTTGGAGAAGTTTGACCAAATTTGACTTCAGCGTTGACTTATATTTTGACTGCAGAAATTACATAAGTCTTGATTCAGTTTGACTTCCCGGTTTTGGGCTATCTCTCTCTGATAGAAGATCGAATTTGTTTGGAGTTGACCGAGTTGCATGGAGGAGAATTTATTGTTGATTTGACCAGCTTTGTCTTTCCGTTTAGGGCTTCTGGTTAACTGCTATTTATTGTCGATATCATTATGTCAGGGCTGATTTGACAGTGTTGGGCATGTAAAATTGTATTTTGTACTCTCTCTCTCTCTATTGAATTATTGAGGAATAATGAGAAGAATTTGATCAAAGGGTTTTCCCCACATTAGGGTTTTTCAATGGCATCTGCCAAATAATGTTTCTTGTCTTGGCTTGTCTTATGGTTATTTTTTATGTTCTATCTTCATTTACTATCAATGTTAATGTGATTGCTAATATGGAAATTGATTTGGGGTAACAAGGAAAATTTAAGTTAATTGATCTTAAGCATAGAAGATACCATTGTTATCTAAAATTAACACCACTGCTTGGAAAGCAGGAAAATATCCACCATAAATATCAAATCTAAATAAAATGAGCTTTTAAAACTTAAAGAAAAAATTAAAAACCACCTACTATAAAGCACTAAATACGTAAGCCATATAATCAGGATCCAAATTCACTAATTGAAGAAGATAATAAAAATAACTGACAAAAATATTATAAAAAATTTAATTCTAAACATTTAACTTTATAATCTGCCTAGGTAAAAAATAGCACAAACCTAGCACAATTCCATTCATAGTTGGGAAAAGATGTTAAGTTTGCATAGTACTGCTAGAGATCACAATTCAGGTCAACCCTATTACTGAAGAGAAGTCCAACTCCCTGATGGAAATTCAAACTTAGAAACAACAAACCTGCAAGGCCCTGTTGCTAAAGCGAAGTCTGACTCCCTAATGACAAGTCAAACTTTGGAACAACAAACCTGCAAGTACTTATGGGTGACAACCTGACCTACAAGTAACTTGCAGGTTATTCACTGCCTAACAAATCCAACTTGTGGGAAGATCGTGAAATCACTCGCATCAAATTAAACACCAAAAAAGAGATGAAAAACCCTCATTTGTGACTAATTTTTCCTCCCAAGTTGTTGCAAGGTCCAAGTCCAACTCCTGCACTCCAGCCTCACCAGGTCCTTTGCCAAGCTGAACTTTTCAGTGTTGATTCCATTATACCACACAAATATATTATGTGAAATGAATGTATTCCACTTAAATTTCAAAAATATTTTCAATTTCTGGCATATTCGTGAGATTATCGATCACATCAAAATCATTCCAAATGGCTTTAAAAAAATAATTCTACCCAATTCCCCTAAAATGCCTTGCAAACAAGAAACTAGATTCGTATTAAGAACATTACACTTATTACAGACCAACAAGTTTATTCAAGAGACACTTTCTAAGGCCATGCACTATTTATGAGGCCTCTACTCACATTGATTAGCTTTTTATCCTCTTCCTATGGAGAGCACAATGTAAGGCTCATAGACCCCTGTTTTAAATTTAAATAGTATTAATAATATACAAATATCTTCCTTTAAATCGTATTAAGAATCTACAAATATCTTCCTTTAATTTCCAACTTACATATGTAATTTGTAGCTATTTTGGTTGCGAGTTGATGTGGTATTTTGAGGAAATTTCTTCCTGTTGAATCAAAGGGATCTTTTTTTTGTGTTAATAGAAATAAATTTTGGGAACAAAAGTTTTTGAAAATTTTTGGTGATCATTCCATCATAATTTAAGCAATCGTACCACCAAAAAAAGGGAAAACAAAGGGGATTACAATCAACCAGGGTTCAAGCCCGTGGGAAATAAAAAAATAATGAAAATTAATTAATCTACATGGAACCTGTACTTATGGCCCAAAAAAAAATCCATAAAGAGTCAATTACCAAGAAATTAATGACAGAAAAGAAATAAATTGAATACTGACCATGAAGTGGGCGAGATTAAAAAGGGTCCAACTTGTGTCAGCAGTGCATCCGGATAGAGAGAGTGCGATGATCCCTGTGAAGAAGAGTATCAAGATGTAGGTCATCGACACGCTAGTATACATAAACCATGATGTGTTCTTTTTAAAATCTAGCGGAGGCACCACTGCACGTACAAGCCCCCCATCTCCATGTCCGGGAAGCTCAACCCACCTTCCTCCATAGAAGAATTGATCAGATGAAAAATCATCTCCTACTTTTCCCTCTTTCTCTCTTCTCAAAATGATACACAATCCATCCTTCCAATTTAACTAATATAAAGCATATGTGTTGCGCGCTTTGAAGCTAATTTTAGTAAATATAAAGAGAGAAAGGACAATAAATGTTCTTTAGCTTTTAGCTATTTTGAGTACCATTTTAATTAGTTTAAAATGAAATTAGAGTACCATTCTTAGTTTAAAATTGAATTATTTTCTATACCTCCATAGCATCTCATTATAAGGATTCAAAATCATATCCCCTAGGTTTTTCCTTTGAAATATTTAAGATTTTAGTGGATAAGTTATGTGTCTTACAAATAAAGCAATAAATTAAATGGAGGTCCTTAAAAAAATGAGGGTTCATATGTTCAAGCTATTCTTTAAGTTCACTTGTGTTTTATCAAACATGAAGGAATGTTGTGATATTCATAATCAACACATGTGATGATACTCCTAATTCATGTGATATCAAAGCAAGGGATGAGGTTTAAAGGGATTTATTCACCATCTTCACACACGTTAGACTTAACTCTTAATTGGCATTTTGAATCCTTCATGTCACACATCAGGACTCAAGTGGGATAATGGAGCATTTTGTGACTGGTCTTGGTGACATAGTTTGATGGCAATTAGGTTTAAACATATATTCCTTCTTGGTAAGAACTTCTCATTTTCTATGGCTTTTGCTTTAGAACTTGTATCTTATGGTAAAGGTTTTGATGGTTTTGCGATACCCTATCGATGCTTTATTTTTGAGAATCCTATATTTTTCGTGATGTATAGGTTCTAGGTGTTTGTGGCCTCGGTATTCTTTTTGGTTGTTTGGACTAGTTCTTGGACTCTACATACCATACCTTGCCTACCCTACTCTATCCCCCTAGCGCAATTCTTGTTAACAAGTACACCCTAAATAAATATAATGATTATGTTCTATGACTCTTATTGTTGGGCACTTCATAGTTCCCTCCGGATTGGGAAATATTTCCTAAAGATGTACTAAAGTGAAACCCAGGAATATAATAGAGAGCTCTATAGACATGATGAATCTATAAAAAAAATAGAATCTCAATTTTCTTAGTAACCACCAATTTTTGTGAAAATGAACATCAATGTATTTATCAACTGCTTTCGTCATGGACACCCTATTTTAACAAAAGTAACAATTACAATTGTTGGAAATAGAATATTTTCATGCTAAGAAACATGGTTTTCAATAATGATAAATGATCACACTTAGCTTCGTCTAACCACATAATATTAGTCAATTTAGCTCAATAAGGCCTCAAGAAAGAAAACAAAACACATCAAATAATGAAATACATGGACCTAGGAAATACAAATTCCAACCCTACCAATAGTAAACAAGATGAAGCCATCAAAAAACAAATCTTTCATTAGTTTCCATGCTTTCTAAATTAATATTAGGAATCACTTTAGAGTGTCTACTAGCAAGAAATAATTATTCGGGTCCAAAATGGGGAGAATTGATTGTTATAATCCCCACCTAAATTCAGCTCCCACAAGTGAGATGTTGAGCTCCTAACAAGTATATTGTAAGAATGGCCTTGAACCCTATGTTGCAAAGCCTTGAGCTTTTAATAAATATAGTTTACTTCAGGTATCATTCTCAAAATGAGAAGAAGTACCTAGTGAGTTTCTTGGGGATATGTATTATGTAGTATAGTACAACAAATGATGATTTTGAAAATTTTCTTTTGACATATTTTATTTACTTGCATTGCATGTATTATTCAATGATGATAAGTGTCTTGAAAATAATAGCATGAATTCCATGTTAGCAAATAGAGACACTTTTGGAAGCTGACACGTCGAGAAAAAATGGACCCAACAGGATGCTCTAGGGTTTCTCTCTATGATTTTTTGTTTGGGATTGTCATTGGTTAGGAGTATGCAACATACAAGGATGTAAGGAAAAAAATTTTATTCAAAAATCCTAGTACACTCCATGGTAATGGAGAATGGATGCTTTGGTTTTGTTTCTCTGAAGAACGAGTGGCACTCTGCTAGATTTTTCTCTTATACTCCATAGATGAGCGATGGTTCTGCCTCATTAAATATTCCTTCATCTGGGTTGTAGTCATGTCAGGTGTCATGGTACAAAATTTGTACATTTTTTTGAAAGTTCGTTTGTCTAACAGGGCTCATTAAGCCTAGGGAGCCTACAATGGGAAAGCTCTGTACTGGGGTCTAGGGTCTAAACTTTGTTTTCTCTCTGTCACATGCTTATTCATTTTCCCCACCATATTTATTATGGATTCCATGGTAATCCAACACTCCCAAAACTATGGTATGTATGAAAGGTAGATTGAAATGGACAAACAAATTTTTTAGATATTTATAAAAATATCGACGGGAAGTCTTCCCTATTTTAGTCTAGGGATTCAGAATTGGTGGAAATTTTGTAACAACACATCAAGAAAAATATGGGCATCTCCGCAGTTTTTCAATGTATGTTATTCAGAGGGATGATAATGTGGGACTCCAGCCATATGATGGAATGTGACATCTCAAGGAAATCTACCATTATTCTAAATCTGAGGTTGCGTGGAGGAGCTATGAGCATCAAAAACCCTAGTGGATTTTCCTCTTTTAAGGATGCAATGCAACGAAAGAATTTTATAATCTCCATTTTATGGGATGCCTTAATTAGAATTTTATAGGATCACCTAACTATAATTTTCTTTATAGTCTCCATTATAGGATGTCTTAACAATGAGATGAAATTGTGAATCTGACAATGAGAGGCCTATAATGGACTTATATTTCTCTTCCATTTTTAGCCAATTAACTAATAATTTAGGGTCTTTAGGTGTTGGCTCTATTCCTTTTAGTAAACCCCATATATTTTTTGCATTAAATTCATTTTGAATTTTACCTCAAACCCTAGCTCTAGGATCAAGTTTTGCATAGGTGTTCCCAAGACTAGAACCCAGTAGGATCAGTTTGACCCATCGAAGTAAAAACTCTTGTATGATCCTTTCCCCTCACATTTTCTAGGATAGGAATATCATTGGTTGCTAAATTCCATCCCCAAACTTGGGGTGAGTCCACTTGGCTCTGTGTCATCCCATTTGGTGTCAAAGGCCTTTTATCATGGACCATTTGGGAATCAAAGTTCCCAAAGGATTTTAGGGATTGATAACTTCCTTCATAAGTCTTATTATTCTCCCTCAACCCTTCAATATCCCTCCTCTCTTCCTAGAAGATCAATTCCCTTGCATAAAAGGCAAGCATGTCCCACTTGTTATTCTATCTTAGGGAAAAGGTTTCCAGGGTTGCTTCCCACCTATTCATTTACCTATACTCTACAAGTGACTTCCTAAACTACCAAGATTCCTCCCATCATTCAAATTCATGAAGAGCAAGGAGACTTATTTATGGTGTAAATGGGCTAAGCCACCACCATTTCCCTTGTCCTATCAGTTGCCCTCTTAGGAACCCCTTTTAGGTCCACTAGTCGTTTTAGTGGTAACAAGTTGTTCACAACTCACTTTGCGAATAACTATTTGGTATGCCCATTTTTTCCATACTACGGCTCGAATATGAAAATTCTAGGGCTATGTAGGTTTTCCTTCTTCTGACTAAATTAATCCTCTATAATATAGTCAACTAGGGCTAGTTGGTTGGCCCACTTGACTACTAATTTAGTCCTTCAATGGTTGGAAATCCTTAGGCCCTATACACCTGCCCTTCTACCAACCTTGTTGTCCTTCACAAGTACAAGAGTTAGGGCTCTTCTTTGACAGCCACCTAAAAACCCTCCAACTATACCTGGATTACCATCAATCTACCCAACCACAGTGAATTATTTTTACTGATCTAGGGCTTACAATATTGTCTTCATCTAGGGCTCTTCAAATCTTCCACCTAAAAATGGTTTCGGTCCTCTCAAAATCATTTTTCTTGTGTATCAACAATTTTATCTTTGTTTTCCAATATATGAAAAAAATTGAACTACTCCTCTTATCATCCTTCTAATAGTCTGTGGATGACTGAACTAGGGTCAGAAATCAACCACTAGCAATCCATTGAATAATTTTTTATATGTTGCTTAAGACCTCTGTCTAAAACTCTGTGGATAGTCCAACAAAATCAACTCCTCTTCATGTTAATCCATTCTTCACATGGCACATTTCTTCTACATGCTCAATATTCTGCTCACTTTCCACCCTCCTTTAGATCTGTTATCCCCATACACACTGAATCTACAAACCATATTCCAGATCTATGGTCTATATTGTGGAAATAAACCTTGCTCTAAGGGTCATAACCACTCTTCATCTACGAAAATTTGTCACAGTCTTAAGGGCATACCTTATGAACTAAATATGCTAGGAAACTATCCTAACTAAGGCAGTATACTTATGTACTTCTAATTTTTGTATAATAAACCTTATCCACCCAATAAAAAAACCATGACTCTTGCCTCCATAAGGGACTCAACCTAGCTCATATGGATCCATGGATTCAGGCATTTCTTTGACTGAATCTTGACATGAAATTTAGATCTCAATGTTGACCCCCAAACTAGGGTTACCTCAGTCAATATTATGCCTGTGGCTACTTCTGTTCTAGCTCTAAATTACAGTGCAATCCATCCTCCATCTATGTTGGTCTTTATCACAGACCTTGAGACCTACTAACCACAACAAGACAAGATTGTATCAACCCTCTCTTCTATTTCATGTAGAAAATCTAACCAATAGGGTTAAATCTGATCTTGTAATGTACTAAAAGAAGAAACTGAATCCTTCCTACAATTTGCGGAAACAAAACACGATTGCACAATCACATATAAGTAAGAGAAATAAATTATCAATCGCACAACAGAGGATGTATCTAGGGAAAACAACTGCTTAAAACACCTCTATCTCTATTGTGTATTAAGTCAAGGAATCATGAAACAATACAATTCTTAATCTCTCATAATATTCTCTAGCACTTTGCCAATTGTTTCCTACTAATCTAGGCAAAATCCATCTAGTACTTAGCCAATTCTCAACCTTCCTCCAGCCTGCCTTGCTCACGCAACTCCTAGGGAATTATCTTGCTATTAATTAGGAAAATAATCCTTCCTTGATAGCACAATCCACCATGGCATGCCAATGACTTTATAATTGCACATGGGAAATTTTGTATAAATACAACCGATAGTTATGTTCCCTTTAACCTCTGTCTCAAATGGGTCTTCCTCGAAACTGACATGCATGCAACTATTAATAGTGAATTATCAGTTATCTGATTTATCACTTATTGAGAATTAAATCTAATTTAATTCAGTGGACCTCTCACTAGCGCATCACTGAGTTAGAACTAGCTAAACTGATTTTAACTCAATTAATTGAGTTAACTAATTCACGCCTACACCCCACTAATGCATCAACTGCAACTGGACCCCCAAAATATTATAATCCCTATACATGCCTCAACTTAGACTCTCATGATGTAGACATATGCAAGAATGGAATAAAAAACAAAAGTAAACATAAAAACGGAGATGCATTAGGAATAACACTTCATTTCATTATTATCAAATACTAAAAAATGCTTACAGATAGAATGGAAAACAAACTAGCTCGAGCAATGGTAGCTTATCTCTGAGAAGAGATGTTGAAGCTACATGCCTCTAAACTGTGTTACAATAAGGCTTAAGGGCCTATTTATTATTGAAAAATAAGAACAAACCCCAACCCAAGGAGTTGTAACACCAAGAGTTTATGGGCACCGTTGGGGGTAGTTGGGCAGCCAACTTCCCGTGGTCGTAAATTGGTCATATGATCTTCATTTGATGCACATGATACATTGTTATAAATATTTTTCTCTTAGGACTACAACTGCTAATTTGATTTCCCTAAAATCGTCAAACCTTTCATGCCCAAAAAATGTCATTTGGTGCCTCAAAACTGCTCCGGACGTTCATGTCCCGAAAAATTGACAAAAATAGTAAACTCTGCTATAATTAAGGAAAGTAAAAAACTAAAATTGACAATGGCGAGCGCCCAAGTGGAATAGGTAGGTGGCCACCAATATCCACCTCAATCACCTCAACTTGAATTTCTCGATATAACTCAGTCATCATGACTTAGTTAACTGACCCAAGTTGTTATGAGATGAAATTACAATTTATTATAAAATTTATTTAAGAGAAAAATAAATTAGATGCCTCACATTCCTCACTCCTAGTACATCAAAATTCCTCACCAGTGTGCGTGCATTTTTTTTTCTTCCTTTCTAGTTTCTAATTTCAATGTTTCTTGTTGCAAATTTCAACACTCCCTCTCAACAATAAAGGAATTCAATCTATCTTGATTCGGTAGCTATGGAATTCTACATGCAACACTTCTCTAGTGTTGTTTGCACTTGCAAATCCTGAAATTGAATAGCCTCCAAAAAAATGAATTAATATAATTCATTTGTCATAATATTCTCTTGACTGTTGCTAGCTACTGCACCTCTCTACTAGACTCTCTGCGTTGTTGCTGACATATACATTCATGCCCTCTGCATTGTTGGCAACTCTGATCTATGCTCTAGTATCTAACATCTGTCACTCTGATTTATGTCTTCCTAACATCAGACTGATATAACTGATCCTTCTTGTTATTATTTTAATGTGGACTCCTCGTAGCTAGGTCTGATCCATGAGACACACCATCTCAATCAACCCTACCCAAATTTCTTATCTTGGGATTATGTCTACACATCACCGCACCTTTCACCAGGAGGTATGGCTGCATGTGCTCCCTCTGCCCATCTAGCTCGAAATTACCCCCTCATGGAGGTCTCTGCTTGACTGGACACTTCCACTCGGTCTCCTCTCTTCATCTCCAATTGTGGCTTCTCCAAAACCTTCTGAGATTTCTTCTAAGGCTGGATGTTGGGAGGTAATTTGTACTCCCTCTCAACAACAAAGTCTCTAACCTTTTATTTAATCCTCAAAGCTTTGCATGCATATGGTACCTCAAGTGCATATAGGTTCTTGACTCGCACACATTGTAGTTGTCCCACCATTACAAAATTTTCTAAAAAAGAGTTGGTTTTAAATCCACAATACCTCCCTCATCGGAGCTTCGAATTGATTTTTTATTTGGGTAGTTTTTTCGCAAGGAATCAAAATATGCTATTTATTTTTTTGAAATTTTACACCAAAATATTTATATATTCTCTGCAAACTTTCTGCCCAAAATATTCCTTCCCTAATACCATCTAGAAAATGTAACCAACAATATTTAATCTGATCTTGTAATGTACTAAAACAAGATATTGAATCTTTCCTACAATTTTTGGAAACAAAACATGATCGCACAATCACATATAAGTAAGAGAGATAAATTATCAATTGCACAACACAAGATGTATCTGGGGAAAGAAAATTCTCAAAACCCCTCTACCTCTATTGTGCATTAAGTTAAGGAATCATGAAACAATACAATGCTTAATCTCTCATGAGATTCTCCAACACTCTCCCAATTTCCTCCCGCTAATCTAGGCAAACTCAGTCTAGTACTTAGCCAATTCTTAGCCTTCCTTCAGCCTACGTTACTCATGAAATTTCTAGGGAATTAGCTCCCTATTAATTAGGAAAGCCGTTATTCCTTGATTGTGAAATTCATCATGGCATCCCAATGACTTTGTAATTGCACATGGGAAATTTTGTATAAATACAATTGATAGTTATGTTCCGTTTAACCTATGTCTCAACTAGGTCTTCCTTGGAATGGAAATGCATGCAACTATTAATAGTGAATTATCAGTTATCTGATTGACCACTCATTGTGAATTAAATCTAATTTAATTCACTAGCCAGCTTCTCACTAGCTCATAACTTAGTTAGAACTACTTAAATTGATTTTAACTCATTTATTTGAGATAACTAATTCTCACCTGCACCCCACTAATGCATGAACTACAACTGGACTCCAAAAATATTAGATTAATACCTCTACATGCCTCATATTAGACCCTCAACTCCAATTTCTTGAGCTAACTCAGTCATCATGACTTAGTTAACTGACACAAGTTGTTATGAGATGAAATTACAATTTATTGTCCAATTTATTTAAGGGAAAAATAAATTGGATGCCCCCACATTCCTTACTCCTAGTGCATCAAAATTCTTCACCAGTGTGGGTGCATATTTCTTATGTCCTTTCTGGTTTCCAACTTCAATTTTTCTTGTTGCAAATTTCAACATTTTAGAAATTGATCTGGCCTTCACTCAAAGACACCATTGAAATCACATGCTCAGATTCTCATGAGAAACCTCTCTTAAGCTCGATCTTCCATAAGAGAACCAACAATATTCCATCCTACTTATTAGCTCAAATTGACCATTGAGGTATGCAACATTCTTTTGAATCCTCACATAATGATATTTCTCTTGGAGGATGATCATGGCCTCCCTTTAGCAACCCTTACTCGACCTATATTAGGACTACATCTCTCTTCGCCCCCTTGATCAAATGAGATCCTTATCACTTCATTTTCTTTCCTTCATCCTAAGGCCTCATTAAATAGTTTTTCCTTGACCTCTTAGGAACCCTCTAGAACTTATAGGTTTTGTCCACTTAGACCTTAGGAAATATTAATTTTCCTTTTTAATTTTCTTTTAGATTTTAAACCCCATTTTAGGTCCAAAATCCCTTTGCTTGGCTTCTTTTCCCACAAATCCTTTTGTGACCAAACTGACAAAAAACCATCTCACTAGGCTTGTGGAGTACCTCCAAAGCTACACAGCTTGAAAACATACTCTAATTGTAGTAACCATAACTTGGTCAATCTCTTGTAGTCATTCGAGGGCTTGGTTGGGTTCACAAGTTGCAAATTAAGTAAGGGTAGTTATGAGGGCATGATAGCTAGGGATGGTCACGAAATCCACATTACGAATGAAAAGATATGCTAACACATGTCAGACAATGTAAATTCATGTTGAGAAGTGTTAGGGAGTTTCAGGGCATATCAAGGGATAACTAGGTAAAATTTCATGGAAACGAATGAATATGAGTGTGTGCCAGGGAGTGTCAATGAATTCAAGTGTATTAAGGATGAAGTGTGTTAGGAGAATTTTAGAATATGATTTATAGGAGGTAAGCCTATGTTTTTTATATGGGGCTTGAAATAGTAGTTTTAGACAAAGGGAGATCATTTTGTGCTAGGCACAACATTGCTTCACCTTTAGCTATTTTTTTATATGAGATGTGGCACACTTTGGCTACATTCTCATGTTTTAAACTATTCTAGGTAATTTCATATTGTACATTTTTGTGTATAATTTTTTGGGGCACTCAACTTATATCTCGTGTTCCTTGTGCATCTTTTGTTTCTTGCAAACTCTCAATTAATTTTCTACTGTTTATATGAACTGAACATACATGTGAAATATTTCCTCTGTAAGCTATGTTTCTTAGTTGTTTTATGGTGAAGGCTAGATCATGTGATCCTTGTATTGGTAACTGGTCAAGTGGGACAAGTTGAACTTGGACATGGGCGGCATAAGATGAGTTATAGGTAGTTCTTAAGTGAACAAGGCACAATCTACTTGTAGTAGGTGAAATTGGTCAAGTTGTTGCGGTTGAAGCAAGCCAATATTGTCACATGAACTACAGTATTTGAGGAATTGATTGGGTTCCCAAGTCGTGAAAAGATGTAAAGGATAGTTATGAGGACATGATTGCCAAGTTGTGCCAGGGAATGCTAAGATGTGTCAAATAGTGCGAAGGCATGTCAAACATGCTAATATGTGCCAAGTGATAAGGAATGCCAAGATGTACAATGGTGTGTCAATGCATGCCAGGGACTATCAATGCACCAAAAGGGAGAAAAAATCTAAACTAGAAGGAAATGAACACATAAGAGGGTTAATAAGTCATCATTTTACCTTTTCCAAGAGGGTCATGCTAGGTACACCAACACTAGGTGCCAATAGGTGCAAAGTGAAAAGTCTTAGTGCATTCTAACTACCAAGTCTTCCTTTGTTGCTTCTCATCTACTTGCCAACAGTTGATCTCAAATAAATTTAATATTAAACCATGCCAAATTATACCAATGCATGTCAACATATTCCATACATGCTAACACTTTATAAGCATCAACATGTGCCAAGTGCCAATATGTGTCACAGAGTCTTATGCATGCTATGAAGTGGAAGGGCATGTTGAAGAGTGCTAAGGCGTGCTAGAGAGTGCTAATGCATGTTGAGGAGTGTTAAGGAGTAATAGGACAAAACATTAATGGAGCACTAGGTCAAAATTCATGGAAGTAAATGAATATGAGGAACGTGTGCCAGGGACTAGTGTTGATGAGTGCTAGTTGTCATGCCAAGGAGGGAGTGACAACGTATGATAAGGATTGGTAAGGCATGCTATGGAATATCAAGGAATGTCAAGAAGTCTCAAAGTGTGCTTGGGAGTTCTGGGGTGTGCTAATTATATGTGTAAAATATTTCCAAGATATGCCAATACATGCTAGGTGCGAAGGATGTGTAGGGTGCGAGGGTATGTCCATATGTGTCAGGAAGTTCCAAGGAAACAAAGGAAGTGCCAATAAGAGGGTTAATAAGTCAGGAATTTATCATTTTAAAAAGGGGCATGCTAACCACACTAATAATAGTTCCCAATAGATGCCAAGTGGCATTGTGTGGCAAGTGCTAATATATGTCAATGCATTCAACCAAGGTGTGCTAGGGCATGCTAGGGACTACATGCATGCCAACACATGCTAGGAGAGTTCTATGTTTTGCTAGCACATGCCACCATGTGATTGGTCATTAGTGCCATGGCATGATGTTCTAGGTACAAATATGTTCCAAGACATGTGAGGTGCTAAGAAATGTTAGTGTGTTCCAAATCATTAATTTAAGGTGTTCCAAGATAGTTGAGGAGTGATAGGTCTTTCTCATTAATACAATTGATAGAGCTTAATTATGTATTAAATAATATATTTCCTACACACACTAGTGGGATTATGTAAAGAGAATTTTCTAGATAATAAACTTAATAGATATGAATCATGTGTTTACTCATAGGAAAAATCTATTCAACTAGGCATTATGTGAGGGAAATGGTACAAACTAATTAATTCTTAAAAAATTGACGGACTGTAACCACTATGGCCTTGGACATATTATAAAAAAGACTCCAAAATAATGGTATTAATTCATTATTTTTGAAAAAAAATATATTAACAAGCACATAACGTCATAAAAAATGCATTGGAATGATCAATGGTAATGAACATATTTTGACCGTCACCAAAAGAAACAAAAATAGCATTGGTGAGGGTCATTAAAAGTTCGTCACTAGAAGTGTCACCAAGGAGAGAATTAGTGATGGGCCTTTAATTATCCTCACCAAAAGTGTCATTGAAAATGGCTTTGGTGATGGACCTTAAAGGACCATCACTATATACACTTACAACGATGTTTTTTTAAGGACTGTCACCATATGTGACATTGGTGATGGACCTTAAAGGTCCATCACAAGCATGACCCTCACCAATGTAATTTTTCCTTGTAGTGTCAAGCTCTAAAAATGGTTGATCGAAGCTCCTAAAAAATTCAATATCCCAAGGGTGGTCAAAAATCATAGCATGAGGTTGAAAAGGAGGAAGAAAGGTGTTTTTTGAGAGGTTTTTGACCTTTTACACCTCACAAAAGATCTGTTTTTGCTGCCACATTAGTCGAAAATAGATGTATACATCATTACCTATCCAAATCTGCATAGTTTTTCTCATGTGAACAGGGATAATTTTAAGGTTGGAAAATTATCTTAAAGTTTAAAACGTTGGTGAATTTCAGTAGTCCCTAATATGTGAAATATAAAATTTTATTGATATGTTTGTAAAATTATACAAATTTATGATGATTTTATATATAGTCTCTATATAATGTTGGCTATTTTCAAGGTAAAATAATTTTATATTGTAAAATTTGGGCGAATCATTTTTACAAAAAAATGGAAATTGGAGAATATATTTTTTGGAAAAATCATGGAAAATTAGCCCACCTGCCAATATTAGCCCCTAAAATTTTCCATACGTGTGAATTCCTCCACAAAAGGTACAATGTGGCCCATGTTGCACTTTTTGCAGGCTGACTATGCAAAAAGACTGTTAAATTTCAGCAAAATACTCAAAAACTCAAAATTTACCCAAAAACCTTCAAAACTGTTGGATGAAGTGCTGATGAAGTATATCAAGCAACCAAGGAGGCATCAACAAGTACCTCAAGTTTTTCCTTCTCCTTTTGTTTGATTAGGTTTTCCTTGAGTTTTTACTTCAATTTCTTGATCCTGATGTTGCAAATCTTTTTTCTGGTGTTGTAGCAGCCAGCCATGTGTCTCAGCATCTGATTATCCTTGCTAGTCATATGAAAAAGCTTCCCAAGGTGTATGTTCAGTCTGTCAAGCCAAACCTTTGTGTCATCATTGATTTCTCTTGTTATTATTTCCTCAAAACTGAGTTGCTCTGCCTCATGTTTCTCCTGCTCTAATGCTTTCTTAAGTCCTCTTTTTTTTGGTATTTTCTTGGTTGTTTGAGTCTCATCATGATCAGACTCACTAGGTGCCATCACTACTTTGCCTTCGGTGTCTTGCCTCTTGGCATTTAGAAACTCCAATTCGAGGAGGACTTGTTTATCACTCAACTAATTATTTTCTTGCTCAAGAAAGGAAATGATTTATTTTTTTCTCTTACCAAACTATCCTATAGCTCTTTGATAATCAAGTTTGAGGCTTCATGATCATCTTGGACATCCAAGTCCATAAGCTCAATTTTTTTTCTTCCTCATGATTAATGTATTCCTCTTCTTGAAAAAACGCCTCTTATTATTTTGATATCCCTATTTTTCTGATGTAGAAGGCAAGGCCCCTTACACAGTCTGTGGAGAAAACACTTGCCTAGGTCCTCTCTGGAATGTTTTGACCTCTTTAGACTCTTTGGTCATCTTCACTGTAGCCCTGCTAGATAAACTAGTTTTCCTGTGAGAAACTAATGACGGTGGTGGAATAGGTCTAGCAGGCTGATTTGGTGGTGTAGTGAAGACAACTGCCTCAATGAAAGTCTCCCATGTAATTTTCAGTGGCTTGAGGTGATTAAGGACAATGATTTTCATTAGTGAATGATGAAACAATTTTTTTATTTTAATATCATACTCTCGATTTTGCACTATAGAGGCCATTTTATCAATGCTTCTCTACAAATAGTAGGGAAGATTGATAAATTTCACCCTAGTGAAATTCCTGAGAAATTTGATGTGATAGTTGTACAACTTGGAGAATATTCCCTCACAAGTGAAGTATTTCATGATGATTTTAATCATGGGGGAAAACTAGTTCAAAAACTTACCAAAAGGAAACATATTCTTGATGTTATCTTTATAAAGTGCCTTGAAATAAGGTTCATACAATTTGGTATCCAAATCCTTAGCTTTGAACCATTTTCCACCCACATTGGGTATCCCTGTTGTTGTTGCAATGGTGTCTGTGGAAATGGTGAATGTCACCCCTACTATAGTCACTTGGTATTTTTTTAGGTTGTTGATGAAAACCCTTGTCAAAGTAGGATGGCTATGCATTTGGACCATCTCAGAAAACTGAAAGTAACTTACATGTTGGAAACATTTCACTGCTAAGGGTGATGCAATTAATTCCCTAGTGTCTTATGGATCTAATTTCATAATTCTCCCTCCTTAATTATATGTTTTATTTTCTTCCTCTGTGGTTTTTCTTTCTTCCTCCATAATGTTTCTCTCCTCTTCCATTATGTTTAATTTTTTCTTCAAACCCTTGGGAAGAAGAGGAAGGGAAAGGGAGTAGGATTGTATGGTTAGGGTCCTGGGATGAATGAGGGAAAATTTGGGGAAGTGTGTAAGGGAGTTAAGAAGCTTAGGGAACTAATGGGGGGGTTGAAATGTCTAAGGGAAATATATTATGAAATTAAAATAGAGGGAGGTATCTAGCTTCCTATAAAATCATAGATTAGGGGTATATTTTCAGGGAATAGAGCTTGGGAATGGGAAATGAGGGGATGTAAGGGTAATGAGGAGTGATTTAGGGTGCAAGGAAGGTAGATTGGTCTAGGGGAAAGAAAATGAAGCTTTCAAACTATGAAACTAGGGTTTCATAACTTAGAACATGACATAGATGGAAATGAGGGTTTACACCATAAACTTAAGACCACAAGTTAAAAGGAGGAGCTTATGAGGTGCAACTTACTTGGAAAGAAGAGTATAAACCCTTGTTTACAGCTTGGTGTTGGCCCTCATTTTTTATCCAATTTTGTTTATTTAAATACACTTAATTTCCATGTTCTCCATCCATATACCATTCACAATCACTCTATTTTGACTAAATTATCCATATCCAAGTATATAAGTTAAGTTTTGAAATTTTTATATGTTTTTACAAAAAATGAATTTTAAGAGCATTTTTGGACAGGACTAAAAATTGTCATAATGGCTTCATTGATGTCATACTTGCAAAAAACATCACCTCGAGCTGAGAAAATTTATAGAAATATTTTGAAATAATAATGGACGTGCACCTATTGGTTTTGTGAAACCTAGCTTAAAAAGGCTCAATCAAAGCTGGTGAAACAAGACCTATTATTTTGGATATCCATAGGAAATAGGCCAAATTTATCATTTTATGGGATTTTCTAGATTTTAAGAGATTATATGGATGATATCAACTCGAATAGATAGGATAATGATATAAATGGCTCTTAGAGACATTTCAGTTAAGTTTCTTTCATATTTTTCTATTTAGTCCAAAGACATTAAAAGCATGAATGTGTAGAATTTCTATAATTGCACTTTGATATTTCTGAACTTTGGGAGCTCATTGAAGAAGTAGTTCTATATTATTTTATGCTATAATATATGGTGAATAATTTATTTAGTTTCAGTATCTGATAGGTACTTTCAGTATGTGAGGCAACGGTGGAGGGTCCCCACATTGAGCTAAGTGCACTTTCTGGTTAATTTAGTTGCAATCCCTAAACTAGTTTTGTTTCATGTTTAATTAGTTAATTCTATGTATGATGATATGTTATGATTTCTGATGAATATTAATCTAATTTATATTATGCATATGAAGGGTGAAGCCAGTGTTTAAGTTAAACTCTCCTTCTATCTGATCAGAGACTAGAAACTAGAATTCATATTTCTTGCTTTTAAGTAATTTTCTGAATTTCCAGTTTTATAATGAAGGAAAAAAATAACCTCATTAGTTAGGAGCCACTTCTATTTGCATTTTATGCACCTTGATGTATTTTTCCGTAGTGGTTTTGATTTTTGTTCATGAAGTAGTATTGTACAGAAGGTTAAACAAGTTCTCTTAAGTTTGGAGTTTCTTATTTTTCTTTTTACATAGTAAAATAGAAATTATTTAGTTAATTTTTATATTTGTAACATGAATTTCCTTTAAATTCAATAATTCATCTTCTAAACTTGATTGTATTTGAAATCCAAATATTTTTTGAGATGCTTCTAAGTTCTACAAACCTAGATTGATAATAAAATACATGTGTTAGTTTCCCTAGTAAATAGACCCAACATTTTGGGCATCTTTTTCGGGGAAGCATATTTCAAAGTACTCAAATAGGAAGATTTAAAGAAAAAAACACATCAAAAACAGTAAATAGATTTTTTTTTTTTTTTTTTTTTTTTCTTTATGCCTAGACACAAAGATAAGAATGGTAGATTCATTAAAAAAAAACCCCCAACAATTAAACCATCCATAGGACTAACAATACCAGTTGCTGGGAAACCTACTCTAGAGGCGTTAGAATAAAAACAAAGATCAAGATAAATATTAACTCTAATTGAAAGACAAAACTTGTTGGCCTTGGAGATAAAAATAAGGCAATCACTAAAAGAAACTCATTTCCTAGGAAAACGAAAGGAACAAGAAAACCAGTTGTTGAACAATTAGAAAAACCTATCCTTGAAGAAATTAAGATAGTTTAGGAAACACCAAATCACCTCATATTGGCACATTAATTATCTCTGAGTAGGAAATGACTGAAGAAGGATAAGGATCTAATATGGAAATTATGACTCCTGAACAAAGAATTTAATATGAGAGACAACATAGGGAATGGAAAAGAAAAAGAGAGGAAGAAAGGAAATTGGAAGAAGAGAGAAACAGAGAAGAAGAAAAAGGAATAGAAGCACAAGAAGGAGAGAATAATAAGCAAAAATAGAAAATGAAATAAAATACTACATGATAATGAAAATGATAATGATAATGATCAGGAAGCTACTTTTGGATTTCCAATATTAGACACAAGAAAAATACTAGGAGAAGAAGTGAAAATGAAAAACATTCCACCTTTTGTACTGCCCAACTTCTATGGAATTGCAACAGAATATACTGATTCATTTATGTTTGAATTTGATATCTTATGTAGAAAATATGGATACATGGATGACACACACAACCTTCATCTCTTTCCTGCTACTTTGAAATATACATCATTAAAATGGTTTATGGGTTTATGGGATGATATTAAGAATTTTTTTTCTTAAAAATTATTAAGCTTAATGTAGGGCTAGAGACTCAAAATAAGATTTTTTTTTAATGTCACAACAATATGATGAAAGTTTCAGGGAGTATTTAGAAATATTTCTTTATAATCTGCAAAAATCCAAACAACATTCTTTGAATCCCGATACCATCCATACAATTTTTCTTAAGGGTATCAGGGATGAATACTTAGATATTCTCAATATGATGCATAAAAGAGATATCTCAAACCTGCCATTTGATGAAATTGTTGAAATTTGTCAGAAATATTCTAGGGGAACATAAAAAACTCGAGAAAAGGATGTCACATCAAGAGCTTCCAAATTTGCAACAAGTGGAGTTAGAAGAAAAGAAATAGGAAGTTTACTAGAAAATTTTAAAACAGATCTCTTAAGCACTTTGGGAACACAATTATATTTTTTAAAAGCCAAGAACAAGATAGAAGAACAATATCAAATATTAGCAATATTCTTTCCAAAGTGTAGGTAGAAAAATCTAGTTAGAGAATGTCTTTTTGAAGGTATACAAGTGTGTGGAATTTGTACAGAGAATCATGTAACTGAAAGCCATCCAATATTGAAAGAGTTGAAATTTGAAGAATTATGAGGGGTATATTATGTCTACTATATGAAGCCAACAAGATCTTGGCAACCATGGATTCCTCAACAATCCCCTCAAAAAAATCCCCAAAATTATCAGTATCCTCCTCAGAATTCATGGAACACTCCAATGCCATGGCAGACTTGGCCTCCACAACAATATCAAAACCAACCTACACAAGGTTGGAGATGATATAGTTATGGAAACCATCCACCTCAGCAAATTTACCCTAAAAAATATCAATATCAACATCCATACCAACAACCATATCATCAACAACGATTCCAATACCAAGAATTACAACAAAATCAACTAATGCCATTTCCACCATCAAATATTACACCAATGCTAACTCAACCTCAGCAGCTTCAACTTCCTTATAACCAACCACTTCCTCGACCAACACAATTTCTAGCTCAGGCAATAGCTAATCCAAGTAACAAAGTAGATAAACTAGCATACAATGTGGAATAAGCAAAATAGTATTCTACATATTCCATTATTCCCATACAACATGTCCACTTAAGCTCTAGGAAGGTATTACACAAAGATTGTCCTCCAATAATAATAGAAAAAAATGAACAAGTAGAACAAACTCAAAAATCTCAACCAGAAACTCAAATTCAGAAAGGAAAAGATATTATGAATCAAGCACCACCCTATCTAGAGAGGTTAGTACAACAGAAAATTCAAATGTCTCTGCCTGAATTTGATATTCTGGATGAATTGAATAATACATATGTCAAAATTCCTTTGTTTCAAGCAATAAAAAATAGTCCAATTTATGAAAAAAAAATCAGTGAGTTATGAATCAAGAAATCCAGCAGAAGGAAAGAGATCCACCTATAATCTAGGTCATTGGTAGATTAGCTAGTCTCATGTCTACAAAAACAATAGTTGAAAAATATATTGATCCAGGGATCCCTATGGTTACCATCTCCCTCAATAGTTTTTTAGTGCCAAATGTTCGTCCCAGATTAAGATATTATTCTCACCCTTTAAATACTTCAAATTATATTATAATTTCGAGGTAATCCCTCTTCACATTAACAATAAGGAATAAAAAATCATGAAAATGGGAACAATCGGAATAATGATGAAAAGGATGGTAATGATGAAAAGGATGGTTTATAATAAGAAATTGACTCCTTTTGTCTTCACATGCAGGAAATTAAGAATGCCTGGACCAATAGGGAATGGAATCCAACCAACCTATGCGAGCATATGATGTCCTAGAAATTCCAACAACTGGTAGAAGGAAAACAAGCAAATCTGAGTCCGGGAACTCAAATGACAGCTACACATAGTGGGCTCTCGTTTGAGAAAAACTCTCGAAATTATCGAAGATCACCTTTAAAAGGGAAAAGGACAGAGGAGGAAAGGGAGAGGAATAATAGGACAGGAGATCCATCCTGTAATAGAGAAACCTGGAATAGTCTATCTAATTATGTTTTGTAACATCACTGGATGTGATATAGAGTTTTGAATAATCATCTTTTAATTTTTTTACAGTGTTGAGGCTTCTGTTGGTCTAGGACCAACCACTAAGAGCTCCATGCATGTTTTCATATTTTGAATAGTTATAGAACCATTAATTGCGAATCTTATGCAGTTGTAAAGCATATCTCTATTCAATACAAATACATCTCTCTTTCTTTAAGATTGTTAGAAACTGTGTTCTTAGAGTAGGACAAGTGCAATCCTATTTGCGACAATGTTTTGTTAGATAGTTCTAGTTCTTTTGTTGTCACTGCATTTGAATTCCAGATTGCAAATAAGTTGATTTTAGCATTATTTGTCTCTATGAATTATGTTCTCTTTCTATTATAACAAAGCAGTTAACTATTTGACCAATGTTGCTTAATTCAGTCCTACAAAGAACTTCATTGCAAAAGTACTTAATCACTGTTGTACGAGTTATTTACACTGTTTCAGTTATATTTTTGTTTCATTATCACCAAGCTTAGTTATACTTTTTTTTCATTATTTCACAGCTATTCATACTATTGTTTCATTGTTGCTAAGTTAACTAGACCATTATTCAATTGGATTCCATTTTTTAGTAACTAAGTTAGACTACTGTTCTTTTTAATTCCATTACTTTCATTTCAATGCTTACTTGGTTTATTTAGATTGTTTTTCGGTTCATTTAAGCTGTTGTTTTGTTCCAGTAGAGAAAAAAAAATCCTGTTGCTCAATCTTAGGCTAAAGATCCATCCAAATCACCCTTCATAGGATAAACAAGTTCAGGAAGTTAGTAATTCTTTTATCACGACTTACAAAGAGCATCCGTAGACTCACATATACTTTGCCGACACTCTCAAAATAAAGATACCCCAGGTTGATAATTAAATGAGGGGGACCTAGAGTTGTCAATAAAAATTCACCTCTATCCGAACCAACATTTTCGCTGGTGTCGTTGTCGGGGAGAGTGTTAAGAGTTATCTCCCTTATTTCATCTTCTATACATTGGTGTGAAGAATTGGGTATTGAAAACGAGAGGTAAGAACCTGCGTAATGGCAAGCAACATGCTTGTCCTTTAGCCCACTCACCAGCAAGATTGTACAAAGA
>CM076576.1:510411242-510634987 GCA_034641835.2 Pinus albicaulis
ACTGAGCCAATAGGACTCAGTCCATATCCATGTCATTTCCAACTTGCCCATGTGGCTTGATTTTCCTGAAGACACCTGCAATATAGACTTTAACAAAATGGCTGCGGAAAGTTGAAGCAGCTGCGGAAAGTGACAAGATTCCGCAGCTCAATGAGCAAAAATCTAATTCAAACAGAAAACACAAAACATAGTTAAAAACCACTTTAAATGCTCTTTTATGATTAATATGCAATGATGTTGATGACTTAGGAGGTCCAGGTAAATGGAAAAAGTCTAGAAGGTGTATAGGAAAGATGCAAGTTTGGGACTCAACATACCCCCACTGTGAAGGTGTTGCATGTCCCCATGCAACCAAAATTTTGATCATCCTCCTTCAATTCATATGCCCTGATACCTCTGCCAGTACATCCAGTCCTCTTCTCCTCTTTCTTGGTGTTGCTAACATCCTGGGCTTCTTCATCAAGCATCTGAATTTGAGATTAATCAGTGCTCTACTTATCTTCTTGCATTTCTTCTTCAATTTCATGTTCTTTTTGTGCCACAGTCCCAGATGTAGCATAGTGTTGTCATGAATGATCTTGTCCAATCTGCTTTGCTCCTTTAATGCTTCATTTTCATTTTTAATATGTCTATTTAAAACCTCCAACTCAAATACTTCTTGTTTCAATGATTGGACTAGAGCTTCTTGTGCTGTGTGAGGCTGAGTGGATGAAGTGCTGGGACTCGTGGCTGTTCTTTCTAAGGATTCTATGTAATCATACACCTCTTGCTGCTTTGGATCTATCTCGGGTGTCGTTTTCCTTGGGCTGTCCCCAAAATGTTGTGGAGGAGAATTGACTTCAAAATCTGGCCGAAAAGGACTCATGTCAACATCTTGAGGACTAGTTTCAACGTTTGGCTGAGAATGAGGTGGACTACGGCCAGATGGAGTTTGTTCAGGTGTTCCTCCTCCCAAATCAATAAAATGGGGTCCTTTTGTTTGTGCTTTCCTCCACTTTCCTTTAAGCCTGGTGCTTCTTCTTACATGCTGTGGACTATTGTCTTTTTCCTTCTGTTTTTATTTTCCTTTCTTTTTGGCCATAGCTGACTGTTCCTGAAGGTGAACTAGTCTCTCAGACAATACTTGATGGTCTTCTTCTGAGGAAGGGGTTTGATGCACAGCCTCAATGCTTCTTTTCTCTTTTGATTTTGTTGGCTTTTTACCTTCAGTCTTTTCCTTCCTCCTTTTAGACAGTCTTTCTTCTCTACTAGTTCTTTCAACTGTGTTAGTAGGAGTGCTTTGAGTTTTATCACATGTTCTCTTTCTTCTACTTCTTTTTGATGTACTGCCCTCAGGGGTTTCTTAGGGTTCTTCAAAGAAATTTCTAATTAAAAACTACTCCCAGGTGTCCTTTTTCTCTTTTAATTGTTTTTCTATCAAGATTTTCACGAGACCATGGTGATACAAATGTGGTTCTACGTCCCTAGATGATTTTGGACGGTTACAGACATCTTTTTCAAACTGTTTAGTAAAAATTATGGTAGATTGAGGGTCTGGTTGTCTAGGAAATTCATCAACAGTCGGGTATGATACATGTACATTGATCCAAAACGTCCCTCACAGGTGATAAACTTTTGAATAACCAACAGTAAACTGGCCCACTCTTCTTTTAAAGCATGAACATGAATTCCCTTTTTGAAAATGGTGACATCCATACCTGGGTTACGTAGGATCACTCTCCAGGCTTCCTCGCCAATGCTCTTGTTCTTGAACCAGCGTTCACCTTCTTGAGGGAGTTTTGTAGCAGCTGCTATGGATGCCTCAGTCACTGTAAATTTGAGGTCCCCAATTTCTACCTCCAGACCATTGAAAGACCTCGCAAAAGCTTTTGTTACCTCCTTATTGTAGCCTTTAAACTTTTGAATAAACCGAAGCCATTTTGTCTTTTTCAATATGTCTTTGACTTGCGGGTATCCTTCCATAAATTTGGGTCCCTCTGGTTCTGCCCTCAACAACCGACCCATCCTTCCTTCTGTTCTTTAAAACTCGTCTGCGTGAGGACGGTTTAGCGGAGGTAAGACGGCTGAATTAGCGGAAATGAACAAGGTTTATGAAGGAGACCAGTGACTGTAAGCGGATATCAGAGAATAGGTACACGGAATGAAGCGGAACAGAGAACAAAATGGGGTGAAGGCTTATGTGAGCACGATGGAAATGCAGCCGTGAGATCAATAGAACAGTAGGGAGTAAAACGCATCCGGCAATATTTAAAATTGGGTGGCTGCAGAGTAGATGCAAGCACGTTTATGCAACGGCTACGGATTTTATGCGGCTGAGAGAAGCCGTAGTCAAATCAACCACGTTCCTTAATTACAGGGGGAATATCAAAGTATAGCCGAACGCTAGTGAAGACCGGAGGCTTGATTATGAGGCCATTTTAAAAATGAATGCAAGGATTGTGGGGAATCGTATAGAGATCGTGGGATGGTTACGGAGTTATCAACGCAATCATTGCATATAATGGAGCTATGGTTTATAACTATGTAAAAATGTGCTTGAATGCCATTTGAAATAAATTTCTACTCATACCTTGGAATTCTTGCCATTTTTCATTGGTCTTCAATCAGTTGCTCCTCATTGATGCTTTTGAATGCCTCATGTCTTCATAATATGTCTTCATACCTGCATTTGATTTCATGACTGTTGAACTAACATCTGACTGTAAATTTTTGAAAAACAGAGTGGTGGCTGCAGAAACTGCTTCTGGCTGCAGAAACTGGTGTCAGCTGCGGAAACTGACACAGTAATTATTTGGGTGAATGGAGATGGATAAATGATAACTGACTGAATGAAAATGGTCATGAAAGAAAATTTTATTGGTGAAATGAAATGAAATAGATGAAATGGAGTGAAATGAAATGAAGTGGAGTGGAATTAAGTGGAATGAAATGGAGTGGGTTGTCATAAAACTTGTGAAATAAGAGAGAATTTATTTTTATTTTTGGGAAAATATAGGGTGTCAGGTGCTCCTGATTTTCACCCTACATTTTCTGTATAAAACTGCCAATCAGTGATTGGTTTTCAGGATTATATATATATATATATATATATATATATATATATATATATATATATATATATATATATATATATATATATATATATATATATATATATATATATATATATATATTAAACAGAAAAGAACAAAGACTAGGCTGGTGGAGAAGAAGGATTCTTCTTCACCAACCTTATTGCAGAATTATCTTGAAACATTTTGACAAATTCCTCTTTTGAGAGTGGCTTATGATAGATATTTAATCTGTGGCCATTCACAATAAGAGGAGTTTGAAATTCATCAATGGTCTTGATTCTTACCGCTCCATTGCTAAAGATCTTGTCAATCTCATATGGCCCAAGCCAATGAGTCTGAAATTTTCCTTTAAAATATTTAAACTTGGAATCAAATAGCAATGCCCAATCTCCTTCTTGAAACTTCTTCTCTTTGATGTATTTTTCATGCCATTTAGCTCTTTTATATTGAACTAGATCAGTTCTTAGAATTGCCTCTTGTCTGATCTCATCTAGCTCATTCAACTGCTCCATTCTATGCTTTTGGGCTTCTGATAGATCCATCCCCAACTGAACTGCTATCTTGAAGGTTTTGACTTGGAACTCAATGGGGAGCAGGACTTCTTTCCCATAAAAAAGTTCATAGGGAGAATGTCCTGTTGTATTTCTCCATGTAGTTCTGTAGGCCCACAAGGCTTCAGGAAGCCTTTCTGCCCAATCTCTTCTATGTAGATGAACAGTTTTGGTGATGATACTTTCAAGAACTTTATTTGTGAACTCCACTTGACCATTTGCTTGCGGATGGTAAGGAGTAGATCTTCTGTGCTTGATTTTGTATTCTTCCATCAACTTCTCCACCAAATTGGATGTGAATTGGCTCCCCTGATCTGTCACAATTTCTCTTGGAACACCAAAGCGAGTAAAAATGTCCTCATAAAGAAAATGAACAACTGAATTTTCAGTAGCAGATACTAATGCTTTGGCTTCTACCCATTTATTAACATAATCAGTACAAACCAATATATACTTCTTTTGCTTAGATGGTGGATTAATAGGTCCAATGAAATCTAAAGCCCATTTTTCAAAGGGTTCGATGAGTACTTGTGTTTGCAATGGCATTTCATTTGAAAGGGTAGGTTTCCCTACTCTTTGGCAGCTGTCACACCTTTTGACATATTGTTTTGCATCTTTGAAGAGGGAAGGCCAATAATATCCCAAAGAAAGGATTTTATAAGCTGTCCTTTTGTCTGCAAAGTGTCCTCCGCATGGTTCATCATGACATGCCTTAAGAATATCAGGCATTTCATCTTCCCTGACACATCTTCTGATCACAAGATCTGGCCCTGTTTTAAACAATTCGTTAGAAATCCATGAATATTTTGAACTCTCCTGAATAATTTTTCGTTTTTCACTTGGAAATAAATGTGAAGGCAGTTTCCCCGTAACCAAATAGTTAGCAATATCTGCATACCAAGGAGTCTTAATAGTTACTGCAAACAAGTATTCATCAGGAAACTTATCCTCTACAGGAGAATCTTCTTTAGTATTTTGAATCCTAGACAAGAAATCAACTACTGTATTTTGTTTTCCTGGTCTATCCAACACAGTAATATTGAATTCCTGCAAAAGTAAGAGCCATCTTGTCACTCTGCCATTAGTAACAGGTTTGTTCATTAGATATCTAATTGCAGAATGATCAGTATGAATAAAAGTTTCATAGCCTGTTATATAATGTCTAAACTTATTAATTGCATGAACAACGGCTAAAAACTCTTTTTCAGTTACAGTATAGTTCAACTCTGTGGGAGTCAAATTTTTACTGGTATAGTAAATGGCATAAGGGACTAAATCTTTTTGACCCAACACAGCTCCCAGAGTTGTATCTGAAGCATCTGTAGAAATATGGAAAGGGAGTTTCCAATTTGGTCCTCTCAAGATAGGTGCTTCAGATATTCTTGTTTTCAAAGTTTCAAAGGCTGATTGACAATCAGGATCCCATTTGAATTCACAGTCTTTTGTAAGCAGTTTGAAAAGTGGAGATGCTATTTTAGTGAAGTTTTCTATAAATCTTCTATAGTATCCAGTAAATCCTAGAAAACTTCTAACATCTCTTTGACAATTTGGAATAGGCAACTTGGAGATGACTTCAACTTTTGATCTTTCAACCTTAATCCCATCTCCTGAAATATGATGGCCCAAAACAATACCTTCAGTAAACATCATAAAGCATTTTTCATGGCTTAATGAAAGGTTTGTTTCTTTACATCTTATAAGGACTTTTTCCAAATTTTCTAATGCCTCTTCAAATGAATTACCATAAAATGTAAAATCATCCATATAAACCTCTACACAATCATGGATTAGATCAGAAAAAATTCCTAGTACTGCTCTTTGGAATGTTGCAGGTGCATTACATAACCCAAAAGGAAGCACTCGATAGGCAAAAGTTCCCCATGGACAAGTAAATGTGGTCTTATCTTGATCTTCAGGTGCTACCTGAATTTGATTATAACCACTAAAACCATCCAAGAATGAAAAGTACTTTTTGCCTGCTAATGTATCTAATACCTGATCAATAAAGGGAAAAGGAAAGTGATCCTTCAAAGTTGCTTTATTCAATTCCCTGTAATCAATGCATACCCTCCATTTACCATTCTTTTTAGGTACTATAACCAAAGGAGAAACCCATCGGCTATCTGAAATTGGATAAATGAAGTTTACATTGAGTAATTTTTGGAGCTCTTCTTTTACTATCTCCCTAAGGTTTGGATTCATCCTTCTCTGAGGTTGTCTGATTGGTCTACTATTTTCCTCAATATAGATATGATGGATGCAAGTCTTAGGATCAATACCTTTCATATCAGTATACTCCCATGCAAATGTAGTAGAATTTTTTTGCAAGATTTTGGTTAGTTCTTCCTGTTGTGACTTTTCCAAATTTTTGTTGATATTCAATGTTTTTCCTGGAAAAATCTCAATGGTAGAACTACCGAATTCTTCCATAGAGTAAAGAGACATTTGTCTTGATGATAAATATTCTATGTCAGATTCCAACTGAAATTGTGTGGGGTCATATTCTGAAGATGTCTCGAAATTTTCTAATGTGTTCAGAATTTGACTATCCTCACTGATTTCAGAAATGGTAAAGACAAGTTGTATAGTGTCCTCATCATCGACCCATTCATTGTCTCCTACTTCTATGATTGCTTTTGTTGGAGGATACAAATTGAATTTCTATGTCAAATTACCATTAGAAATGTACATATCCCCAGATCTACAACTAATGAAAGCATCAGATGTGGCTAGCCAAGGTCTTCCTAAGATAAGTGGGTGCCCTCCTAGATTACTCTTGGGAGTCAAAATCATAAAATCTACTGGATATTCCCAAGAATCTAAGGAGACCGAAATATCTTCTAATACACCATCTGGTTTAATAATTGATCGATCTGCAAGTTGCAGTAAAGTAGGTGTAAAAAGAAGGTTAGGAAGTTTTAGCTAGTCCATAGTTTGTCTACTCATAATGTTGATAGCAGCCCCTAAGTCAATCAATGTGTTTGGAATTTCTATCCCATTTATATGTGTCTTGACAATTGGACTTCCTGGATCTACATACTTCTGCATGGTAATTTTCCCATCATGATATCTGCAATTTTTCCTACCAGGTGGATTCTTCTTGTGTCTTTTAGTTTCCTTCCTAGTCTTTTGAAACTCAACTCCTTTATTGTTTTTGCTAGAATAGGAATCTCTCGAATGGCTTGTAACAAGGGAATCTTGATACAAACATTCTTCAATTCATCTAGAAAATCATAGTTAGGCAACAAGATTTGTTTTTCCACCCCCTTGTCAATTTGTAGTCTTTCAGGAAAAGGAGGTGTAGATGAAAATGCAGGTTGATCAACTATAGGAGTTGTGGGTGTTAACTTTTCTTTTTCTTTTTGCATGCTTGGATTTTGAAGAGATGCTTCCTCAGAACCCTTATTGACTTGAAGAGAATCCTCCTCAGAGGTATCTTGCTCTTGGATATCTATAGAAGGTTTTTCTAAAACTCTACCAGATCTGAGTTGTACATCGTTGAGAGGAACAATCATATAGGTAGGAAATTGTTGTCCTTCTACCATGTAAGTATTCTGAGGATTTTTATTGTTAGGATTTGGCAATGGCTGAGCTGGAAGTTGATTTGTCTTTTGTTGGTATGGGAACATGAGTTGAGGATTTGGATTTTGTTGAGAAGGTTGTTGTTGTGGAAATGGCAATGAAAGTTGTGGATTTGGGTTTGGAAGTTGTGGAGCTTGTTGATTTTGAAAAGATGGAGGATATTGATAAAATTGAGCAAATCTCCCATAAGGATTTTGCATCCCTTGTACCCATGATTGATATGAATTTTGAGGTTGGGGCCAAGGTTGTTGCCAAGGATTCCAATTTGGTGGGGGTTGAAAATTCATAGGGTTGTTAAACCCTTGAGTTTGTTGCCCCTGCCAAGGTCTTCTTGCAACAAAACAGAGAGATTCTACTGAATTTGGATCTTCTTGAAAGACGGCTTTGAGTCCAGGAATTGAAGGACAATCCTTGGTCTCATGATTCTTTGAGAAAATCATACATGTTGACTGCAAGGGGCATTTACTAGACCTTTCACTTTCCGAAGAAAGATGAATCCGGAGGCTACCTGGCCCGCATGCAGACTCTGTCTACCGAAATAAGTTTGTAATCACTGTGATGATCAATCTCTGCTTCAATAGCTCCGATACCGTGTAGAAATTTGATGAATAATGATTAATTATCCACCGAGACTATCCTGATCACATACAATTCCAATTTATATGCAACACATAATCTCTTCCACTCAGATCATCACACATGCGGAATTAAAATCAAGTGATAACACATCAATTCATCATACACATTAACACAGTATGTATGGGGAAAGCTTATAGCTGAAAACCCCGCAGCTATTGTGTATATTATAATGGAGAAATCAAGTAACAAACTCAGTACAATACTCCTCACAAGTACTTAGTACTTTCTCATACAGTGACCCACAATCTAGCTCAGTTTTGAACAGGTTACTGGTTCAAAACTCACCGCCAATTGCCTTGCATCTATTGCGCAATCCAGGCCTGTCTATATAGAGATCCAAGGTTCAAATCTCCTTGGCTTGACTGTGAAATTTTCATGGACAAATCCTCCAAGTGTGGTGCAAATCTCATGCACAACTGATGTTGCCACTGATAGCTAACTCCACCCTTTCATCTACCTCTTTCACTGGTCTCCACTGAAATGATCATGCACTGTAGTGAACTGATGTGTTCTTGAGTTGAATAATGAGTTACTAATTAATGAATTAAATAATATTTAATTCACTCCACTCATAACTAATTTATTAGCTAGTTAAACTAATCTCAACTAGTTCAACTAAAATAAACAGAACACAAATCCACTATCTGTCTCATTAACTCCACCAAACCTCTGCCACTGAAGTCCTAACTGAAGTCAACCATGCATGAGCTCAATACCCCATAAGAAAAGTGTATTTCCTTCTGGCAGTTGCATGTGCCACATCCGTAGCTCAAACTGAAGTGCTCCAAGAGAGTAAACTGCTGTTTAGAGTCCAAATATTATTAAGGGCAAATAATATTTGACTTCCCTATTTTTAGGAGAGGCAGTCTAAAAATAGCCTTCGACCTCTTCGACCTAAAAAATAGAGTCTCATCTATTTTTACCAACATGAACAATGCTCCAAGAATCTCAAACTGGAATCCCCGAACCATGCTCCATATGTCTAAAAATAGACATAGTCTAAAAATAGACTTTGCGCCAGAATTTTCCTGCGGGCCCACTTAGTGAAGGCGAATTCATTTCACTAAGCTCCATCATCTTGCTGCATTTTCAACACTCTGTTACAACTAGAATTACTTTTCATGCCTCACCAACTACCTCTAACTTGAAATTCATGAGCTAAATGAGTTTATCACTCTCAGTTAACTATTACAAGTTATTTTGAGACTAGATTACATTTTATTGTCCATCTTAATTAAGGGATAAATAAATAGACATGAACCAAAAATAGCACCTGTGGGCCCCACCCTAGTGTAGGTTCTTAATGCAGTAGGCGTGGGTGCTGAAATTTTCTTCTTGAATCTCAACACACCCTCTCAACAAGAAAGGGATTATACTTCACCCTAATCCTATCTCTATGGTATTTGAATTTTCTCTTGTGAGCGCCTTGATCAAAATATTTTCATCCTAATCTTCCGTGGGAATGTACTGAAGCAACACTATTCTCATTTGTACATAATCTCTGAGATGATGTAACTAGATATCTGTGTGCTTGGAACTATCATGAAACACAATATTAATAAAGATCTTAATGCAACTATCACAATTAATCACTGTTGGATTAGTCTGAGAACCAAAAAAACCAACCAATATCTTTCTCATCCAGATAGCCTCACATGCAGCATGACTTGCTATCATGTATTCTACTTCCACTGAACTGAGTGCCACATATCACTGTTTCTTGTTGTATTTCAGGAAACTGCTGTTGATCCTATGATGAAGATCCCTCCTAATGTTCTCTTTCTGTCTGATGGACTGCCCACCCAATCTGCATCTTTGAAGCCTTGAAGCTTCACTCCCTCTGTCCATTTGTACCATAGACCATACTTTGATGTGCCCCTCATGTATCTCAAGACATGCTTCCACGCCTTCCAAAAGAGATTGGCAGGATTAACCATAGTGTTGGTGAGGTAAATCCCCTCTGTGGATAGAGGCGATCCCACTAGCCCTAGAGTGGATCTAGCCACAAACAAGATACACTATGACATCAAATCCTAGTTAAGAATGGACAAAGACTTGGTAGATCACTTACCGTAGGTCCTGCACTATTGTGTCGCCCAAAAGAATGGATGCCTCTCGCACCTGATTTGACAGATCACGATCCGCTCGTTCTCCCGCCTGGATACCTGCACATACACAAGAAATGAAGATGATACACAACATACTATTTCACATTCCTAACTATCAGTTAGTTGAAGAAGACCAAATCAAATGTGTTAAATAAGCATAACACAGAAATGGAATCGATATCATAGTTGAGTATATTAAATTAAAGAAGGAAGAGTATAACTAGGCTTCGACGTTGCGATCTCATCTAGCAGGGTTCCAGCAGAGCATGTCTCACAAAGTTCGTCGGGAATTCAGACAAGGCTCTCTCTACGAGATCCTCCTTGGTTCGACCTTCTCTATAATGATTACTTAGCTATAATGTCTCTTCTCCAAGTTCAGCTTCTTGGCTATATGTCAACTCTAGCCTTTGTAAAGGGAGAAGGCCGGTTTATACAGAGGGAGAAGGAGAGGTTAGGATCCCTATAATCGTGGGGGGAGTCCTATCCTCTAAGAATGTTCCATCAACCATTTCATAAAGGAAGAGATCCGTGGCTTATCGAGTTTAACCACTTGCAATGAGTCATTCTTGAGGTGGTTAAAGGAAACTTCCACCTTCAATTTGTTAAAAAAAATACCAAAAAAGGTTGGTGCGGGCTCAACATAGGGGCAGAGCACCAGCTGGTGCGACCTCTAGTACAAATCTTCCCTATTGGCATGAGGGGTGAATTGGGTACCCACACCAATGACAAAACATAGGTTTTTTAGTGCTTTCTAAGGAAATGTTCAACAGGAAGAGTCATGTCCTTATGTAGAAGGATGCAAAGAAGGTATTTGCAAAGTTTGACATTGCTCAGAAGTCACGGGAAAGACCCTCCAATATGCAGGGTGAGGGATTGTAGGGATGGTGACAAAATGTTGTGTAACAAATGCCCCCTAAAGCATGAGGTCCGAGAGAGAGGGAGGGGTGAAATGCTTTATGAGAACGCATTTGACCAAAACACTGCTGTTAGAAAACCTGCAAGTACGAATACAACTGATACATCTGATATATGATATGTGGCATGGGCTTAACCATCCATAAGAGAGTATATAAATAATGAGATCCGAGATATGGACACAACCATCCAGCAGTAGGGATCAATAAATAGACTCAGGTATGGTTGCAGCCATCCAATCAAAGGAGTCATACAACAAGTCATAATAATCCAAAAAGAACCTGCAGCCTGGATTTCATCAAACAAAACCAGGGTCTTGCACTCCATCTTGACCCGAACATAGTACAAATTCGAGCATGCAAATATGTGAACTGAAGTTTAACATGCAAGAACATCGTCTGATGACTAGCCAATGATGAAAGCTATTAATAGACGCGAGAGAAACCACCAGTAATGACAATGGCTCTCAAGGTAAAAAAGCTACAATCCACGACATGTGAACAGTGATCTGATGTCGAACACCCGCATATTCAATCGATCGAAGGCCAATGATGTGGACCTTATGTCGAGTGCGAAGAACCTGCCATTGAGGCATGCAGGTTCCAAGGTACCTGAAGGGAGTCTCTAGACCAGCTTCTTGGATAATGAGATGGAGTCGATAGGAAGTGACCTTGATCGAAGGTGGGCCATAATGTTTACTATATCATCGACAGAAGACAGAGGAATATGATTTTTGTGAATCAATACCAACTGAGAATCAGAGGGAGGTTGAAAACTGCAGAGGCAAACTTCTCTTGAACATATCAGTGACACGACACTGGATTTGCTAGTATTTGAAATCAATGGATCTGAGGTCATGGTGATGTGGCAAAGAGCAGATGAGTAGTCCAAAGATATTACCCAAACCCATGGAGGCAAAAAAATAACGAGATGAGATGTCCCCAACCCGACACGAATGCAAACAAGTGCCATATTCAAGAGCGACATACTGCCAACATGACTACAATATTGGTTCCATTTTCTCCCACCATTTCTGGCGAGTACCCCAATTATTTTTGAAGACAAGTTTGAAGGGGATAGCATGTGCTTGCGATGTAAGTTTTTCCTTCAGAAAAATCCAAACTAGTACATTTTACGAGCCCTAGGAAGGAGGAACTCGAGTAACGTCATGACGACGGAGTCTAATGTCATCAGTTTTTAACGAGTCTAACAAAGGAAAAATTTGACATCTATTCATATTTAGAGAGTTTGAAAAGAAGACAGAAAAGAAAACTCCACCAGTCCCTTTTCGTAAATAGTCTCACAGATCTGAAAAGGTAGAAAATTGTGTCTGAGAGAACCTCCTAGTTGCGATAGGCTAGGGTATTCCTTTTTTGTAAATAATCTGTCCCAGCCTGAAAAAGGGGTAAACGTATATTGGGTAGATATCGTTTCATAGCCAAGTTAACGAGTTCAAAATGAAAAGCGACTCGACAATATTTTCAGTTTTACAGAGTCAGAAAAGAGCTGAAAGGTGACTCCAGTAGTGACTTTTTCTTGTTTTTACCGAGTCCGAAAAAAGTATAAAATACAACTCGTCTCTTTGTCATAACCCTGTGAAAAACCTGTCGCTACTCAAAAAGACGCGGATAAAACATATTCCATGAAAAAAATATGAAAATATATCAAAAAATATGTTTTAAAACCTATTTTAGGACTTTGAAAAGTTATAAAAGACCACAAATGGTAAAAAATATTTACTTTTCACTTTTAACTCTTTGTAGAGCAACAGTGACCCATTTCTCTTGTGATCTTCAGGCGATGATTGTGGACAATCCAGTGGACCAATCCGGATTCTGTCTATTTCAGGTAAGATTCGATTCCATTGGCCATCTTTTAAGCTATATATTATTACATTTAGTTGTCATTTGGGATCCCTTAGGGGAGGATTGGCAAAATCTAGGGCTTCGTGGTTGGCACGGTTTTCAAGCATAAACCCACGCCAATCGGCCCTCTTTTACACAGGGGTCGCTCCAGGTGGCGTGACTGTTAGAAAAACAGTCGTGCCAGCCGCACAACCCAAAATCTGCTTTAAATTTAAGAAAATAAAACCAATAGACTGCAAATTTTAATACCCAAGGGGGCTTACAATGTTCCTATGATCAATTGATGTAGGTACCAAGTGAAAAAATATGGTAATAAAGTGGAAGGAGAGAGAACACAGTGAAGAGGATGAACAAGCAATGAAAACAAACAATGCATGAATGCCCTCAGGAATTGTGGGCTCAAAAAGTTCTTTATGACACCGTGTCTCCGGGCTCAACCCGAATTGCTTCAATATCTCATCAGCATTTGGGATGAATATCAGGAGAAGTTTGTACTTCGGGACCAAGAGCTTGATCTAGAAGTATCCGATGTATATTTCATCACTGGGCTATCACATAGGGGTGCAGTCCCTATTCTAACTGGTACCCTGCCTTCTGGGGAAAGCATGACAATGGTAATGAACAGGGTGTGCCCAGGGGCACGAAAAGGAACAGGGAGAGGTAAAGTGGATATCCAAACCATCCTTGATCTAGCACTGAGATTAGTGCTACACACTATCACACAGGTTGCGGGATCGCAGGCATCCCATGAGGCTACGAAGATGCAATTACTTCTTGCTTCAAAGTGTATGAACCAAACCATCTTCAACTGGGTCGAGGCTATAACCATGAACATCAAACGGCAGCTCACCAAATGTAATAAGACCAAACTAAAGTAGTTTGGGTATGGGTCGATTCTAGTATTTTTCTTCTTCGAACAATTACCCATATTTCAGCGCCAGGAGGCTATAGTCCCGGAGCCACCACTGAGAGAGCCATGGATGGCCTGATGGGCGGAACTGATGCCCAGAGTAGGGGGTGGCTAGCAGATGTCCTAGAGGCCAGAGTTTTTTTATTGGCTCCAATGACAGCTGATGTCATGGAGGATTGGCCCTAAGCCGGAACAAACTTCATCGGAGACCCAGACCTCCCACTCCTGGAGGGAGAGGATTGGGACGAAGAAATTGGTAAGAATAATTTTTTATTTTTATGATTTTTATGATTTTTTGGTATATATGCATGTTCTGATAGTTAATCTCATATGGATGCAAATGTTGGCCCAGAGTGTCCTGTTGGTATGTCTCCAATAGAGAGGTGGACTCCTCATGACTTCTATCCTTAGGGTGAGGGCATTGACGAGGAGTTAGTATAGAACCTGGAAAGAATCACCCGTGGGGTCCCAGATTATGCCCATTTTTATGACGTACCTCGAGCCTACCAGAGGCACACTGTAGAAGTGCCAAGCCATATTCACCGCTTGCTAAGGCAGTTGTACGGGCAATGACATGCTATCATGAGCACCACGCCGACTAGGCACTTAGGCTTTATTTCTGCACATTTTGGAGAGACATGTTGTCTCATGATGTAACCGAAACAGACATATATTATTTTTTGTGGGTTTATGATGCACACGACTTGTAAAAAAATGATATATATATATATATATATACATCTATTTTCTACATGGGTCTATGTACATATGGTGATGTTTTTTTAAATTGCGCAAATTTCTATTTAGCATAATGTTAGCTATTGCATCTGTTAATGTATTCATTCGTCTTGGTATATGTTGATATGTAATGAAATCAAAATGTCTTTCAAGTAAACGAATATGAAAATACAATCTCAAAATGCATGGGTTCCGAACTGAATAATGATCGTTCAGTTGAAGAACAACAAGTTGTGAATCCAACTTGACAAGCAATGCGTGTATGCCAAGGTTGACTGCCTCGGTTAATAGTTCCAAAACTGCACTATATTCAGCGAGATTGTTTGTGGCTGGTCCCAGACAAATACCTTGTAAGTTAATCAACTGACTGACAGTATCATAAATTACCCAGGCTGCCGAAGAAAATTTCCTGGTACTGTGGGAAGCACCATCCGCGAAACCAACATAAGGGGAAATAGACATCTGCATAGCAAACAAGACCTAATAAGTAGAAAAAAATCTCACAAATCACATCAAACCAAAGCATGCACACAAAATGAAAACAATCACCTATGTACACATATCACACATGAATGATTCAAGCATAATATTTTTTCAGATACAACCCATTTCTGGGTTTTCATAAAGGACAACCTTCATAGTCAATAAGCTCATAAGCCCCATTCTATAACACGTGTTTTACAATGTATATCCCATGCCACATGGGTTGGAATTTGCCTGCCCCCAGCTTGTCATGAGCTTGGTCGTATAGAAGAACGAGATCACCTTCGATGAAAGAACAAGGATAAATTGATTGGTCAAAATGGGCTTTGACTCACTTCTTCTGTGCTTCGATGACCAAGGTAGCTAAGCGACGAGTTTCATCCAATCTCTCTAAATAGAGGAGACGTTTTTCTTCAGGTTAAGTATCAAGCAATAATTCCACAGCTAATTTCAGTGAAGGAATTTCACATTCAATCGAAAGTATGGCTTCTAGACCGTATACCAATTGAAATGGGGTAAACCCAGTTGCATTCTTGATCGATGTTTGGTAAGCCCATAGAGCTGAGAACAACATGAGATGCCAGTTTTATTTGTGGATCGCGATTTTTCGTTGAAGCATTGTAACAAGGACCTTGTTTACAACTTCAACTTGGCCATTAACTTGAGGATAGTAAGGCGTTGAGCTGTCGTGACGCAGACCCAACTTAGATGTCATCTTTTCCATCATATAATAATTATAATGAGAACCATGGTCGGTGACAATGGCTTGAGGGACACCAAACCGAGAAATAACGTGATTGAATATGAACTATGCCACTATCTTACCATCTGCAGCTAGTGTAGGCATTTCTTCGGCCCATTTCGTAAAATAATCGACGACAACGATAATATAGGAATGCCCCCTGGCCGAACGAGGGTTACACGTCATAAAATATATGCCCCATTTGGAAAAAGGGCCAACGGTAATGACAGGGTGTAATGGAATAAGTGGTGCATGCATCTTGCGTTGATAAATCTGGCATGCATGGCACTTACATACTGCAACAATGCAATATTTGAAAATATAGGGTCGGAAGTAGCCAGCGCGAAGGATCTTCTATGCAGTGGCATAACCAGACATGTGACCACCATAGGCGCCACTGTGGCAATAATTTAAAACCTTCTCTGCTTCCTCGAGGGTCAGACATCAGCAGAGTAAAGAATCGACTCCGACATGATAAAGGGTATCTCCAATGATACGATAAGGTTGCGATTGATGCCGAATGCGGCGTCGAGCATCTTTCGTTAGCTTAGACCTGAAAGTAGATGTTTGGAGGTACACGATGATATCACCATACCACGGATCGAGGGTGCTGATCAGGAAGAGAGTTTCGTCTAAAATGTGATCTTCAAAGGAAGAAGGAGCAGAGTTAGCGGGGAGAGAACAAATCAAATCAGTGAAAACAAGTGATTTCTTAGATTTGGTGGTAGTAAACTCCAAATAAAACTCTTGGAGGATGACTAGCCACTTCGAGTATTTTTCCCCCAGCAACTGCCGTGACAGAATATAAGTCATGGGGTTACAATCAGAAATCACGGTCACCGTGCATAAAATAATGTAATGAAAAAAACGTTGGATGGCCTGGACCACAGCCAATGCTAACTTCTCAACATGTGCGTAATGTGTTTCAAGGTTGAGAAGGTTCCGAGACAGGTAGCAAATGACATGTTCGTTACCGTCATCATCATCTTGGACCAATACCATGGCAATCTTACTGAAGGCGGCAGCTAGGTAGAGGGTGAAATCACGATGGTAATTTGGAGGAAGCAATAGAGGAGCGTTGACAAGCAATGTCTTAAGTCTATCAAAAGACTACTGGGCAATCTCATCCCAACAGAAAGGGACATCTTGCTTTAAAAGTCGTGTAAATCCTTTGGCTACTTTGGCGTAGTTTGGGATGAAACGACGTAGGAAATTGGCTTTCCCTTGGAGACTCTGGAGCTGGTGTAACAAGGATGGGGAGGGGAGATTGAAAGTAGCCTCAACCTTAAGAGGGTCAAGGCGAATTCCATATTTAGATACGATAAACCCTAAGAGTCTACGAGAGTTGACGTAGAAGACGCATTTATGTGGGTTGAGCCTAATATGGTAGCGTCTACAACGAAGAAATATTTGATGAAGATGTTCCGAGTGGTCTTTCGGCGCAGCTGAATGAGCCGGAAGGTCATCCAGGTATGGTTGGACAATATGCCGAATATCATGAAAAGCATAGGACATCGCGCGCTAGAATGTGGCCCCAGCATTATTCAAGCCGAAGGGGAGTTTCTTATATGTGAACGTTCCCCATGGACAAATAAAAGAGGTCTTGTGTTGATCCGATGGGAGAATGTTAATTTGGTTATAGCTAGAAAAACTGTCCATAAGGGAGAAATTTTCACTCCCCGCGCAATCACCAATGATCTTATCGATAAATGGGGTGGGATAGTTATCCTTAGGACATGCCCGATTGATATCACGATAATCAACACAAACATGAATGGCGCCTTGTTTCTTATCCACATGAACTATATTAGAAACCCATTCAGTCAGGGGAATCCGATAAATGAAACTCGCTTTAAGAAGTTTCTCAACTTCAGCTTTGATAGCGGTGGCTTTTCGAGGATGCATGGGATGGAGATGCTGGTGAATAGGCTTCGCACCTAGGTAGGTGGGAATCTCGTGCACCACAATATTAGGGTCGATTCCAGGCATTTCTTTGTAAGGCCAGGTGAAAACATCATGGAATTCACGAAAGAGACTAGTGTACACTTGGACTTCCTTGAAAGAGTAAGTGACTCCCACATGGATGTTCTCAACAATCCCCGGTTTAACGGAAATGTCGATAGGCATCATTTGAGTAATGTTCCCTAAGTTTCCTTCTGCAAAGACTTCATGAGTCAAAATGGGTGTCTGAAGTGGTAGAGAAGGAACTTGGGATGCGAAGCACTCAATACAGTTAGACATGGCCCCGAGGCAAGGCATGAACGAGGAACGATGGTGCCCATCGCTCCATGGTAGATCCTCGAGAGACATGGTTTCCATGATAGCCTCGTCGGATGGAAACACTTCTTTCAAAGGATTGGGAAAATCCACATCGCCGAGCCAGGGGGATTGAGAATACTCGTCGAGAGACATGCTCAAAGGAGCAGCTTCAGGAGGGGGAGAATCAGATGCAACTGTTAGCTCACAATAATTGATCTCGATTGGACTAAGCAGCATCGAATCTCCAAAATAATCAACCTGTTTAGGTGAAGGGACAAACCAAGGGTCATCTGACCGAGAGACCATATTGACTTGAATGGTATTCGGTGGCAGAAGAGGAAAAATAACCATGAGAGTGGGATCTTTGAAAATTCTCGGCCCTATACTGTCAGGGGGATTGGGAATTTGATCCACGTATGGCACGTTGTTCTTGGAAGATGAGGTAAAGAATGAAAATTGATCAACAGTAGTAATTTTTCCCTCATTTGGAAACTTCAAAAGTCCAAAGAGGGTGGATGGAACGCACATCATAGCGTGATTCCAACTGTGACCGAGTAGAATATTGTAGTTGAGTTTGGCATCAACTACTTCTACTTCAACATTGACCGTCTTTCCTTGCAATGTAATCGGAAAGCTAGCGAGAACACCCAAGGGTTTTGATTCCCTTCCATCAAATGCCTCAAGGGCATTGGGTGACGATTTCAGGGCTGGAGAGCCAATAGCCTTCCAGCAAGCAGATGACATGACGCAGGTAGATGCACCTTCATCCACTACGGCTCTATGGATGTTGAGCCCATTTATACCGACTTTTATAACAAGTGCAATCTGGTGCCAAAGTCGGGGGATGAAATTCTCTAAATCAAAGGAGAGAAGGCTAGAATCAGCAGGGTCAATCCCACCGATCGCAGATAATAAAACTTTTCGCTGAGACGGACAACTCTGGAGCACTTCTAACGTGGACATTGAGGAAGGTGTTTGTGCCAAATCCTCGACAATACTGTAATTTTGAGCAGCACGAGTGTTAGGATTATAAGAAGATTTCTAGAGAACACCTTTAGAATGTGTCCGTATAACATGTTCAACACTGGGCCTTTCAATTTCAAGAGGACCAGAGGTAGGTGGGGGAGGAGGACCATCAATGACCTCTTTCCCAGCTGCCTGGCATGATCCGGCATAATCCTTCGACTGAGTAGCGATGGAAAAGGGTGCATAACCATTCATCATGAAAACTTGGGAGCCAAACGATGTAGATGGCAGAGGTTTCTCGACCATCTGGGTCTACTGAGATGGGAAAGGTTCTTTAAGGACCGCCGAAGTTCCCTTAGCGCCTTTGAATAGTTGGCTAACCTTGGATCGTCTAGGACAATCCTTAGTGTAGTGGTCCTTATCACAAATCAGACAGGGATACTTCAACTTTCACTGTGAACCATCATTAGCATGAGGTTTAGACGATTCCGGTTTTGGGGCATCGGATTTATCCTTGCCTTTTCCCTTCTTTTTCCCTTTGGAAGTCTTATCTGTAGGATTGGCCTGAATGGTATTGACCTCCGCGGTTTTACCATAATATGAGGTAGACTGAGGAGCAGAATTATTGGAAGAATTTGATTTCTGCTTCCCATTGGAAGACTTACATGAAGTCTGAGATACGGAACCAATAACTCTGTCGACTGAGGGGGTAGCCAACACTTTAGAGGTCCCAGGACGTGGAGCTTCAGTCAAGATGTCATACAAAATGTGATGCAGGGTTACCCCTGCAAAAACCAGGATCTTTCAAATCATGCATGTACAAATGCATCTCCAAAACTTTACCCAACAAAACCTCCTATCTGGAAATTTTACACACTTCAATTCTTTCTCAGAAGCTCTTAAACAAATGATTCAAATTACAACCCAACAAACTGTTTCATCAAACACTTCACATGCACCTTGCAATCCATTGTATTATGCCTTCCAATCTCCCTGTAATGATTTTTCAAAACATTCTTACATTTCTCAATCGATCTCTCTGTTTGACTGATCTTACCACAAATAAACATTGAATTATTGCAATCGATTCCTCCGTATCCTATGCAACCTATTAGCAACCAATTAATGAATCAATGCTCTGCACAGAAACTATCTCCGTGACAATCGATTAACGGAAACTCAGATCTAGTTTAAAAAAAACTAAAAGCCAACAAAATTAACATTTTTCCACACAATTGCAATAGCGCTCCTCTGCTTTATGAATTGACCATCAACTGGATTAAAAACCATCGATTCCACCAATCCTTCCACTCATAAGTGATGGCTTTTGATTACCATTTAAACTTTTGGCAATCTCTACAAATAAATTACATCATTGACCTACCATTTGCTGCTTCTACGCATTCAATAGATTCCGATGAGAATCAAACTCTGACATACACCGATATATATCAATCGGTGATCACAATCACTAGGATTGAATACTGTTTAACTATCACCCGATTCCACCCTTCCGATCCAATACAATCGGAAATTGGAATCGCTGGTTCATCACCAATCGGCGATCCACAATGCTATGATATATATTTGTTAACAACTGTTCCGATCCGATTCAATCGGAAATCGGAGATCGGCACATCCCAATGTCTCTTCTCTTTAACTGTCGCAATGTCCACCGGACCCGATTCACAATACACTGACTAATATAAATTTGAAATCCGTTTAAAAAGGTTCCAACAGCAAATTACGCCACTTCTCCGTGTTAACTAAATTTCTAGCTTATTAGTTTCGACAGTGCCCAAATTGCATCGATCATGGGAATTCTTGCAGTTTTAACACAAAAACATACACAGGCTATCACGAATTCAAGCAATTACACATCAACCATAATTCAACTTCGTGGCGCATCACACAAAGAGTCACACGAATTTTATTCATAATATACATAAAAATGAGTTTGGGTTCTTTTATTATTTCATAAGGAAGAAATCTCTCATAAACAGAAATACGGTTCCTACCTGAAACTGCTTCTTCCTGCCCACACCAAGACACACACTAATGCTACTCAAAAACTACTCTAATCCTCTCGCTTCTAAACAAAACCTATTCTAATCTTCTTCGCTCTCACTCTCTCTGAATTATACAAGAAGACACAATTTATACAAATAAATGGTTTCATGAACCAATCTGATTCTGAACCAGAAATCTCTCTACCTCTCCTAAAAAATCTCTTCAATCCCACTTTTTTCTAAACTAACACTAAATAAAGCTTTTAAAATCTCTCATACTCTATTCTAGCCAAATAAATCCAACTATTTGGCCTGATCTCCATACAAGGAGGATCACTCAGCCACCTATACCCTTTCCTCAATAAATAAACACTCTCACATATTTAAACAAATAATTTAATTAAATTATTTTCTTTCAGCCCCTTGCTAGTCACAACATGTGACCATACTATCACATTGCTGACTAGCCTGAATGCTCCTGCATCAGACTCTCAAAGTTGAAAGTTTCCATGACCTCCTGGTCATGTGTTTCTTCTGCTATCCATCCAGTATCCCAAACTTTACTTTGTAACTGGTCATCACTTTCATTATGCTGCTGATTTAATTCTTCTGCCACTGTCACTTCTGTTCCTCCAGATTTCCAAATCTTAATTTGCTGTCGTCCTCTGTTCTTGCTGATACAAATTCCTGTGGTCAATTTCTCCTTCTTGCTGTCCCTCTTCTCATCTGATTTCATCTTCCACAATTTCTCAATCTCCTTCTTATCATTTGTCTCTAACTGAACTCCACTGACATCTGTTTGCTGCACATTTTCCTTTTCCATACTTTATACGGTGTTTCTTGTTCTAACACAAGATTATCATTCAACAGTTCAATGGCTAGGATTTCTTGGAGCATATCATTGTGAAGTATCTTTTCATTCTCTATACTTATACCATTGCAACAAAATGATGTTATATTATCTTCTCCTTCAACAGGAACAAAATTCTGGTTTTCTAGAGCTTCTTCATGGTTTACAGATTCAATAAAATAATTCACTTTAGAATCATAGAATTTCTGAACTCCTGCATCTATCAACATCATCATGCATTCTTCCACAGTTTCCATAATATTTTCATTTTGGTTTTCTATTAAAAATACTTCATTATAATTATCATCACAAATTTTCATTTGTTTATCTTCAGCTCCTTTAATCATGACAATTTCCCTCTCAATACCATCATTCTCAAAATCATTAAATACATGCTCAAAATATCTTTCTGTTTCAGCCATTTCTTCCAGTAATCTCACTTCTTCATCAACATGCATAAGCACATTGTCCAATTGTTGTTCCTCACCTGCCAAACCTGAAAACATACACAACATGTCAGTTTCAAAAATGCAAGGCTCTTCATTTGAAGCCTCAATGATCAGCTTCTCATGCTCCTCTGAACTATTCTAATAGTTCACTAAATTATTGAGAAATTCTTCCTCAACATCTCTGATTTCTTCCTCATCAAAGAAAACTTCTGGGACTGCAATTTCTTGACTATACTTGGCAACTTCATCATAAGTTTGTAGAATACCTTCCTGTTCTACACAACTTCCTCCAATACTCAGTTTGTCCAAATAAGACAATAATGCCTCTTCCTCTTCTCTGATAAGACTTTGATCTTTCAAATATTTCCTTGGCTTACCTTCTTCAACTAAGTTCTCGGTGTCAGCTTTCCTTCTCTTCACTTCATAAATCTGCATTGCATTTGTTTCCTTTCTTGTTTCCATTTCCCATTGGTCTTCTTTCCATGCTAAAATTCCTTCAAATATAATCCAATAAGTTTCCACTAAAAGAAGACATAACCATTCAGCCATACCTTTTAATTTCCTCCACCAATTGAAGTCTTGAAAGTCCTTATGCATCTCCTTTCTTGCTTGTCTTGCCTTTTCTCCTTTCACTTTTTCATACACAGGTTCAAATTCTTTAGGCTGCATACCTGCAATTTTACATTCACAGAAATAATTAATCCCAAAAATATGAGATCCTCTTGTCTGTGCAGATGATGTCAACACATTCCTCTCATTCTGATCTGCATAGATCAGTTCTTCTCTACTGTCATCACTGTCTTCGTCTCCAAGGAGAGATCCTTTCTCTGGTTCACAGATGTATTCTATTTCTTCATTCTCAGTTGTTCGAAGTAATAATTTCTCAGCAAACAATTCTCTGACAGGCCATTTAACTCTTCTTCCCACATAAAATCCTTGTTTCCATTTTTCTCTAATTCCTTTCAATACCAGCTTCTCCAAATGACTGAGTTCTTCCTTCATCCCAGCCAACTCTATGTCCCTTTCTTCTTTACTCATTCCTTTGAGTTCAACTGCTTCAGCACTCTTTTCCCTATGTCTGTGACTTTCCTTTGTACCCCTGTCATGACCATCAATAGTCAATTCCTTTCCTTCCTCTGGTGAACTTTCCTTGTTCACTAGTGAGCTGCAACTAACTTTTTCCATTTCGCCTGTAACAAGTCTCCTTCATGCCTCACCAAACTTTCCTGAGTTTAGCCTTTTGGCACCTATTGGTTCTTTCCTCGAACCCTTCACTGACTGACAATTCTACCCAGCACTCCTCTTGCTGGAACTGTTATCTCCTATCCACAGTCACAACTGTGGAGCTGCCTCATCAACTTCTACCCAACCTCAGTTGGAAGTTGTTCTCATTTCCTCTTGAAATACTCCTTGCTTTAGGCTCTGCATCTTCAATTTCTCACCATAACTCATATGCCATGATGCTGTACAACTCATTCCATCTTTCAGCAAATCCACTGACCTGCACAATCAGACCTTCCCGGGCATTCTCTGCTTCTCCATTCTGATCCTTATCTTCATCAAACGCACTTCCTGGAAATTATACATTGGCAAAATTAAAATTTAGTTTCCAAAGACAATCTTTTCAGAGCGTTAACCTGCTCCGATACCAAAAATTGATGCCGAGGTTACCCTTTAAAACTGAATCTTTCATATCATGCATGTACAAATGCATCTCCAAAACTTTACCCAACAAAACCTCCTTTCTGGCAATTTTACACACTTCAATTATTTCTCGGAAGCTCTTAAACAAATGGTTCAAGCTACAACCCAACAAACTGTTTCATCAAACACTTCACATGCACCTTGCAATCCGTTGTATTATGCCTTCCAATTGAACCGCTCCAATCTCCCTGTAATGATTTTTCAAAACATTCTTACATTTCTCAATCGATCTCTCTGTTTGACTGATCTTACTGCAAATAAACATTGACTTATTGCAATCGATTCCTCCGTATCCTGTGCAACCTATTAGCAGCCAATTAATAAATCAATGCTTTGCACAGAAACTATCTCCATGACAATCGATTAACGGAAACTCAGATCTAGTTTAAAAAAAAAACTGAAAGCCAACAAAATTAACATTTTTCCACACAATTGCAATAGCGCTCCTTTGCTTTATGAATTGACCATCAACTGGATTAAAAACCCTCGATTTCACCAATCCTTCCACTCATAAGTGATGGCTTTGGATTACCATTTAAACTTTTGGCAATCTCTACAAATAAATTACATCATCGACCTACCATTTGTTGCTTCTACGCATTCAATAGATTCCGATGAGAATCAAACTCTGACATACACCGATATATATCAATCGGCGATCACAATCACTAGGATTGAATACTGTTTAACTATCACCCGATTCTATCCTTCTGATCCAATACAATCGGAAATCGGAATCGCTGGTTCATCACCAATCGGCGATCCACAATGCTATGATATATATTTTTTAACAACTGTTCCGATCCGATTCAATCGGAAATCGGAGATCGGCACATCCCAATGTCTCTTCTCTTTAACTGTCGTGATGTCCACCGGACCCGATTCACAATACACTGACTAATATAAATTTGAAATCCGTTTAAAAAGGTTCCAACAACAAATTATGCCACTTCTCTGTGTTAACTAAACTTCCAGCTTATTAGTTTTGACAGTGCCCAAATTTCATCGATCACGGGAATTCTTGCAGTTTTAACACAAAAACATACACAGGCTATCACGAATTCAAGCAATTACACATCAACCATAATTCAACTTCGTGGCACATCACACAAAGAGTCACACAAATTTTATTCATAATATACATAAAAAACAGAGTTTGCCCTTGGCTATTTTCCACAAGGAGGAAATCTCTGTTACAAAGAAATACAATCCTCACTCCAAATCTGAGCTTTTTCTCCACACCAAGACACACACTAATGCTACTCAAAAACTACTCTAATCCTCTCGCTTCTAAACAAAACCTATTCTAATCTTCTTCGCTCTCACTCCTCTTAATTATACAAGAAGACACAATTTATACAAATAAATGGTTTCATGAACCAATTCTGATTCTGAACCAGAAATATCTCTACCCTAAAAAATCTCTTCAATCCCACTCTTTTCTAAACTAACACTAAATAAAGCTTTTAAAATCTCTCATATTCTATTCTAACCAAATAAATCCAACTATTTGGCCTGATCTCCATACAAGGAGGATCACTCAGCCACCTACACCCTATCCTCATAAACACTCTCATATTTAAACAAATAATTTAACAAATTATTTTCTTTGACCCTTCTTGATCCTGACATGTGACCATACTATCATTGTGACTAGCTTTGAATGCTCTGCATCAAACCCTTCTTAACTTAGCCATACCAAGTATTTCCTATACCACATTGGCCTACATAACCTCAATCAAGAAGTAATTGGAAAAAATTCCCTAGTTCTCCCCCTTATTGGCAGAATATCCCATATCAAAACCAATGGCCAAACCCTACTATTCAAAACACCAATTAGAACTGGCAATGACCAACGGAGATGGGCAATATATAGATAGGAGTAGGGACCCAAAAATTAACAGCTCCCTACTGTATTCAACATAACCAGTAGCCTGACATATGCCCTCAATTACTAGCCCAACCCAATCCCAATCCCAATAATAGACCGGTTCAACTAATTCATATCATAGAGGATCCAAAACCCAATGAAGAAAAAAAATATTGCAACAAATTGAGGTTAAGATCACGACGTACCATATTACCTGTAGAGGCCACAACTCCACCTCAATCCCAAGTTGGAACATCCATAAGACCTAGCTCAACGAATATAACAAAAAAAGGTAAAGACTAGGAAACAATTGACCAACAAAGACCTGAAGAACTTAGAGTAACTCCACCTGCATTCCCTAAGATATTAAACCTACCCAAACCTATAATCAACCCATATTTGGACATCCTGGGTGAATTAAGAAACCTTTGTATTAAAATTCCTCTTCTCCAGGCCATCCAAGACATTCCCATATATGCAAATACAATCAAGGAATTATGTGGAAAAAAGAAAATTAAGAAAACAATGGTTGCAACTACCATTCATGTGGTAGGAACGCTATCTGACTTGCTGTTAGGTAGAGAATCACTTGTGAAATATGAAGACCCAGGAAACCCCATTATAATCGTACAAATTTCTGGACACTCATTTCCAAACACATTGGTTGACCTAGGGGTAGCCATTAACATCCTAACTACAGGAGCTTGTGAAAAACGAGGCATATTAGTTTTAGAACCTACAACCACACTTCTGGAATTAGCTCAGAAATATGTTATGAGACCGGAAGGTATAGTGAAAGACATCATGGTCTTGGTAGAATCATGGGAATACCCAACTTATTTTTTAGTTATTAATCCAAAAAACAGGATGGAATGGCACCCATTGATTCTCGGGCAGCCTTGGCTAGCCACAGCATATGCTTAGATAGGCTGTCGAACAAGTAGCATTACTATCTATAGAGGCAATTCTATAAAGAATATCATTATTTATTTGCCTGCCAAACCAAGTCTTCCCATGATAAAAATTCACAAAGACCCAAATACATATTGGGAGAAAACCATCCATCCACCTCTGACACTAGCAGAAGCCCTCGAATCAAGGATCAAATTGAATATGCTATGATTAGTAATGTTATGAATCAGCCACCCAAACCTGAAAATTTGAAATTCCAAATGATGAAAATAGTCCTTGAATATGAAGGACAAGAGAATCCTGTGGCGGACTTTAAGACCCAATATAGTTCCACAACCATTGTTCGTAATAGTATACATATTGAGATCGAACCAGAAAAGATTCTGAATATCAACAATAGCTTGGATGATAAGCAAAAGTAGAAACTTATAAAAATCCTCCAGAAGCACTTGGGTGCATTTGCGTGGGATTACCAAGACATGAAGGGCTTGGAACCACAACCAAGCATGCACCATATCTATACTGATAGTGAAACGCACCCTGTTAGACAACCCCAACGAAGAATAAATCTGCATTTAAAATAAATTGCAAAAGAAGAGTTGGAAAAGCTTCTAGATGTAAATTTCATTTATCCCATCTCAGACACCAAATGGGTCTCCCCTTTGGTGGTCGTCCCTAAGAAGAATGGGAAGTGTATAATCTGCATCGATTATAGAGAATTAAATAAGGCAACTCAGAAATATCATTTCCCCCTCCCCTTCATTGACCAAGTCCGTGAAACATTAGCTGGAAAACGGTTCTTCTCTTTCCTTGACAGATTCAGCAGATACAATCAGATCCAAATAGCTCCCGAAGTCTAAGATAAGACAACCTTTACCTGCCCATGGGGCACTTTCCCTTATAGAGTTCTATCGTTTGGATTATGTAATGCCCCAACAACATTTCAAAGAGCCATAATTAGCATTTTTTTTGACCTAATAAATTAAGGACTTGAAATTTATATGGATGACTTTACATCCTATGGGGAAGACTTTGATCAAGCGCTAGAAACATTAGACAAAGTGTTAGAATGATGTATTGCTACTAGACTATGTCTGAGCAACGAAAAATGCCACATGATGATGACTGAGGGGGTAATCCTAGGCCACTACATTTTTGCAGCTGGAATACAAGTAGACCCAACTAAAATAGAGGTAATCCTCCTGTTGGCCACACCTTGTACACAAACAGAGGTATGCATTTTCCTGTGATATGTAGGATATTATCACATATTTATAAAAAAAAAATCAGAGATAGCTACACCCCTATATGTTTTAACTGGAAATGTTGAATTCCATTGGATTGAAAAATGTGACACTTCTTTTATAGAGTTGAAGAAGATGGTCTCAATAGCGCCAATCCTGCGTGGATCTAACTGGAAATTTCCCTTTCATATCTCTTCTAATGCATCTGGTAGAACAATAGGAGCAGTCCTTAGCCAAGAAGAAGACTAGAAACCTTACGCTATTTATTATATCAGAAAAAACCTTACTCCCACCGAGCTAAACTATACAGTAACCGAGAAAGAATTCCTGGCTGTAATTTATGCTATCAATAAATTTAGGCACTACATAAGCAGATTTCAAGTATTCCTATACACTGATCACTTTGCTATTACATATTTATCTAATAAACCAATCACGAATGGAAGGGTAACTCGTTGGCTATTGTTATTTCATGAATTCAATATAACAATCAAATACCGTCCAGGGAAGGAAAATGTGGTCGTAGACTTCCTGTCTAGAGTCCCCAAGACAGACGACACATTAACATTTGATGATCAATTCCTTGACGAACACCTGTTTTCTGTAGCAGTCAAAACATTGTGGTATGCAGATGTGGAAAATTATCTAGCAGTTGGGAAACTACCCAAATATTTAACGCCGAGAGAACAAAAATTGATTGTACAACGCAGCGCAAGATTCTCCTGGATTGAAAGATATCTATTCCATATAGGGGTAGATATGCACATACATAGATGCATAAGGGAAGACGAAATCCATGACATCTTACATGCCTGTCACGATGAACCCTGTGGTGGCGAATTTGCAGAACGACAGACGGGGCATAAAGTGTTGCAATTAGGCTATTACTGGCCTATGATTTTCAAAGACGCAAAGAAGTATGTGAAGGCCTGTGATAGTTTCCAAAGAATGGGCCACCTAGGCTAAGCTGATGAAATGCTGCTGCAGCCACAATTGTTGGTGGAACCATTTGAACGATGGGCATTGAACTTTGTCGAACGATTTAATCCACCATCAAACCAGAAAGCCCACATATTAATTGCCACGAATTATGTCACCAAATGGGTGGAATCAGTAGCCTTGTTAAGAGCCACAGAAGAATCAGTAATCAAGTTTCTCTTTGAACTATTTGTACAATACAACCTACCAAGACAAGTGGTAACTGATGGTGGGGGGCACAATTCACAAGCAATAAGATCATATCTACCTTAAGAAATCACCATATCATTCACAGAGTTACGTCTCCTTACCACCCGTAGCCAAATGGACAAGTCAAAGGCACTAACAAAGTCTTGGAGGCAATCCTTACCAATATAGTAGTAGCACACCACCGAGACTGGGCCACTAGACTACCAAAAGCCTTATGGGCTTATCGAACAACCTGGAGAAATACCACCGGATATTCACCATATCATCTAGTATTTGGCAGAGAACCTATCTTCCCTATTGAGTTAGAAATTAAAACACTGAGAATAGCCCAGGAAGTGGGATTATACTTAACAAACATTCAGGCTAAAAGACTCCAACAAATAAATGAATTAGACGAAATTTGACTCCTTTCCGTGCAACGCACAATGATCATTCAACAACAATGAGCCAAGTGGCATGAAAACCTAATAAAGAAGAAGGTATTTCAAAAATGAAACTGGGCACTACTCCATGATTCCAGATTCCAAGGCTTTCCAGGAAAACTACAAACAAGGTGGCTTGGTCCAAATGAGATTCAGGAAGTACATAGAAATGGTACCCTCACCTTGACCACTATAGATGGGTTTGGCTTGAAATTTTGAGTTAATGGGTACATAGTACGTCTCTATCACAAACTTCTCATGAGAGAATATTTTTGTCAATAGGCATGAAACAATCGCACCATCCAAGTTGTGACGCAAGGGGGTGAAAACCCCACAAACTCAAGTACATGAGAGGTTTGACATCATCATTTGTAAATAATGTACATAATTTTTTTGCTTGTTTTGTTCCATTTTCAAATCCACTTTTCATTTGAAGATTGTGTTTTTCCTTTGTTGTTCAATTTCAGAACACCTGTTCTTCAATTTTCGAGCAACCGCTGTCCAATCAAATTGAACAACCCTTTTTCTTGTGTTTTTAATTTTTCTGTTCAATTTGAGAATAACTGGTGTTCAATTCTTGAATAGCTACGGTTCAACCGAATTGAACAACTTTTTGCTATATTTTTAATTCTGCTCTTCAATTTTAGAGTAGTTGTTGTTCAATTTTTGAATGGTTGTTGTTCAATCAAATGGAACAAATTTTTTCCCACATTTTTAATTTTGCGGTTCAATTTGAGATCAGCGGTTGTTCAAATTCTGAACGGTCGCTATTCAACTGAATAGAACAACTCTTCGTTGTGTTTCTGTTGTTAAATTTGAGAACAACTGTTGTTCAATTTTCGAGTGGCAGCTGTCCAATCAAATTGAAAAGGCTTTTTCCTGCATTTTTAATTTTGCTGTTCAATTTGAGAACAATTTCTCTTCAATTTTTGAACAACTGTGGTTCAACCAAATTAAACAGCTTTTTGCTATGTTTTTAATTTTTTTGTTCAATTTCAGACCAAATGTTGTTCAATTTTTGAACAGTTGCGGTTCAACCAAATTGAATAGCTTTTTGTTGTGTTTTTCATTTTTCTGTTCAATTTGAGAATAGCTGCTATTCAATTTTTGAACAACTTCTATTCAACCAAATTGAATAGATTTTTTCTATGTTTTTAATTTTTCTGATCAATTTGAGAACAACTGTTGTTTTATTTTTGAACAGCTTTTTGCTGTGTTTTTAATTTTGCTGTTCAATTTGAGAACAATTTATGTTCAATTTTCTAGTAGCTACGATTCAACTAAATCAAACAAGCCTTTGTTTCGTGCTTCTTAATTTTTTTGTTCAATTCGGGAACAATTGTTGTTCGATATTTGAACGGTTGTTGTTCATTCAAATAAAACAGCCATTTTTTAGCATTTTTTTGCCGAACAATCTTTAAGTAGCTACTGATCAATGTCTTAATAGCCATCCCTTTCATAATTGAGTAACCTTGAGTGGGGAATGGTAGTTGAAACAGAGAAAGAAAATAGTAAAATTATAAATATGATGCCCTTTGGCACTATAATTCTTAAACAGGAAGATGACATCATCTACACATAAGATAAAGGGCTAAGTCACCCACAATACAAATATGATATCAAACAAGTCAGGACCTTATAATGATATGTCTTTTTGCACTATTCAAGTAATATGTCCCTACAACATGAAGAAATGGAACAAGGGGTATCAATGGTATTAGTTTTTCTGCTTCTTTCACCATCCCTCACCCTTAAGGAGTCAATGAGCCTCCCTTAGAAATCATTGTGTGTCATGCAAATCTTAAGAGAGGATAGGGGGTCTCATCACGAGCCAGCCTACCACGATCATAAGGATTGAATAGGTGACATGCCCATTATGGCTACCACACCAGGGTAATGACCTTCTCAACTATTAGAAGGATAGGAGGTCTCATCACGAGTCGGCCTGATCACTCTGTTACGATTCTAGTGAATGGCATTGTGACTATCTGGCTACCACAACAGCACAGTGACCTCCTTATAGATCAAAATGTTATAATCCAAAAGGTAGTACTACAGTTACATGCAAATATTAAGAGAGGATAGGGGGTCTCATCACGAGCCAGCATGCCATGTTCATAAGAGTGTAGAAATTGACATGCCCATCATGGCAACCACACCAGGGTAATGACCTCCTTAGCAACTTAAAGGACAAGAGGTCTCATCACGAGCTAGCCTGATCATTTTTCTTCAACTCTAGTGAGTGGCACCATGGTTACCTGGCTACCATACCAACATGGTAATCTCTCCATAAAATTGGAAAAACAACTATTCTTACATAGGGATCATGGCTCATTTCTTGGGTTAAATAGAAACCTTATTGAGGCTATGAAAGCCTGATGGCAACAGTGGCTCTGCTTGTGGTATGAAAGAATGTTCCCTTAATAACCAATTACTGTTATATACACCCTGTCTTCCATTTTTACCACAAAGCTATTACTCGAATTAGTGGCAATCATGACTTACCATAGGAATACATAGCAAAGACCTTTTAACATATTTTTAACTTTGGAACAACAACACCAATCATTACTTGAATAAGTCTTGCTTCCTTCATAACTTTTCAGTCGTGTAAAGACATCATATCGAAATAATGGCAATACTATTTTCTCTCGCTTTCCGGTCACCTCTGCACAGGATACAATTATGAAAACTTCTAAATCTAACCTTTTGTTACATATGTAGTAATTAATCAATTGTCAATCCTTCACACGCAGACTTACCAAATTCTAACATTCCCATTTCTACATTCATAGCCAGCCAAATCTCTCCTGTACTTGAGGGAGTGGGTGCCCCTTCTTCAAGACAGGGGGTGTAATTGGCCTTAATTCTGCAAGCATGTGAAATCCCCGCAAAAATCTCATCAGACCCATTCATAATCACTACAATTAAGGCATGAATATTATTTACATAGAACCACAGTCTCTCTTCCGCTTATAGACAACACCCAGTCAAAACAAAAGAGCCAAGAACAAAAATAACCAGAGGAAAAGAGAATATCAGTCATGGGAGGAAATACCCTTTGAAGCGAGCCTTCAAATTTTCTGATTTCAAAAGCGGAAAGTTTCATCCTCTAGAGAGTTGGATGGATGACATATGTACATAGAATACAAGGATCCAACACATGAATTGAAATTAAATTTTTGAAAAATTTGCAGGAAAGGAAAACATGAGTTAACGACCGAACTATACTAGTTACAGAGGAGATCATAGCAAAATTTTCTGGAATTCCAGTGCAAGGGGTTTCAAAAATGGCCCAGAACACCCTAGGAAACTTCAAACACCATAGAGGAAGCAAAAGAATCCCATGCACCCTTACAAGAATTTGAGGAGGAAATGGCCCAATTCCTAGGGTAAATAAGGACAAACTATGGATTGAGAAACTCATTGGAAGCGTGGGAGCAAGAGGAATTTGTTGATAAAACCGCCTCCCCCAACAGCTCTGGTCACACTAATATCCTACGTGACCAAGAGGAACTACAAGATGATGAGGCTCTGCTCCCTTTGATAATTACGAAGTATACAATGATGGACAGGCAAAGGAGAGATTGGAATCACATGATGATTCGGGTGACACTGTCCTTGTGGAGTAGAGCACACACATAGAGACAACCCCTTTGTCACCAAGAGGTAGCATCGCTCCTCCTAGTCAGGACCCTCACATTGAGGTCAGTTCTGAAGATGTAATCAGAAACACCATTCTACACACTACCCCTGAAAACGAGAATTATACCCCCCTATCACCTACTGAAATAAGAACTAGTGAAGGTTCAGAAAAGAGAAGAACTGAGAAATTAAGAAAGAACTGCAAGAGATTGGAGAAAATGGTGAAATATATGAGGAAACAGCTGAAAAAAGAAAGAAGGTTCAGGAAGCCAACGACAGAAAACTCTATTGCAGGAACCCAAACAGAACCAACAAATAGTGTTGAGAGTGAAATACAAACCGACTTAGTCGACACTATGGAAACTGGAACACAAACCAATTTGATAACCACTACTAAAGCTGAAGTACAGATAGAACTGAAAAACAACATCGAAAGATCCACCCAAACTTTTCAGAAGGTTATGGAAGAAAAGGGGATCCAAACAGATGAAGCCCCTGCCTACGCCCATTTAGTAGAGATAACTGCTAACTAGAGATTACAAAATGAGCTAGTGAAAGTACGGCATGAATTGACAAAGTGCAGAAATGAGGAATTGTCATTACGAGAATATCAGGCATTTTAAAAGAAGTTCACCGACCTATCTGTCACAAAAGATGAGACATTCGCCTAGCTTAAAGGAGATCAGACAAAGGTTAAAGTGGTACAAGAACAGGTAGAGCAAGCTAATAAGAAAATCTCTACAATTTTCTCTCTATATGATGATGCTTTATCATGTAGAGCTCTGGAAACCAACCATGCCTTGTTCCGAACATAATGGTATCTACTCTTGAAAGTTAAAGCTATTAGAGAAGGGAAATCCACCACCTTCAGGACCATAGAAGAATATTACCAATGCTATAACGATCAGGATGAGTAGGTCCAACGCCTCTTGTGTGATCTCTACATGTATAACTTCTTCTTAGAAGAAGACACTAACAACAACACTAGCCCCTTCATAGGGGATGTATAGCTACAAGCCTTCCTTTCATTTTCCAGAAACCAGATCAAGTGGGCCAAAGCCTACAGAATCTTCTAGAAAAGAGAACATAGTCTAGATTTGTGGTTAGGGGGGAGCCTACAAAACCCTTGCAACTGATCATCTAACATAAAAACTTCATAGGAAGGCTAGATGTGAGGTCTAGGCTGGGACACATCTATAAATATATCATATAAAATGCACAAGAATACTTTGAGGACATTCGAGAAGCAACCTTAGTAGCAACGAAGAAATGTTGGATGGCCTCCACAAACAATGTGAAGAATAGGGAGTCATTCAATTACAGGAATTTCAAGGCTGTTTCCTCTAGGTTCCGCTCATACAATAGCCTAGTCTACAACATGGGGCCTGTCTGGTTGGGATGTAGATAGAGGAATCCTCTCCTCTGGCATTCTCCTAAGGAGCATAATAAGAACTACAAATTTCTAGAAGGAGCCACAGGCACTGCCTTTGCACTCATAAAAAGAAAACAAGGCTTTAGGACACAACGAGAAGGTGTACCCTACCTACTCTTTAACAAATCTACATCTTAATCATCTGCTTACATGAGGACCTGAAACTAGGTAAGAAGAGGAGTACGTTGGGCCCATATTAAGGTATGATTCTCACCCTATAAATACTTCAAATTATATTATAATTTCGAGGGAACCCCTCTTCACATTAACAATAAGGAATAAAAGATCATGAAAATGGGAAGAATCGGACTAATGATGAAAAGGATGGTTTATAATAAGAAATTGACTCCTTTTGTCTTCATGTGTAGGAAATTAAGAACGCCTGGACCAATAGGGAATGGAAGCCAACCAACGGATGTGAGCATATGAGGTCCTAGCAATTCCAATGACTAGTAGAAGGTGAAGAAGAAAATATGAGTCCAAGAACTCAAATGATAGCCACATGTAGTGGGCTGTCGTTTGAGAAACACTCTTGAAATTCTCGAAGATCACCTTTAAAATGGAAAAGGATGGAGGAGGAAAGGGAGAGGAAGAAAAGGAGAGCAGATCCATCCTGTAATAGAGAAATCAGGAACATTCTATCTAATTATGTTTTGTAACATCATTAGATGTGATATAGAGTTTTGAATAATCATGTTTTAAATTTTTTACAGTGCTGAGGCTTCTGGTGGTCTAGGCCCAACCTCTTGGAGCTCCACGCATGTTTTCATATTTTGAATAGTTACAGAACCAATACATGTGAGTCTGATGTAGGTAATGCATATCTCGATTCAATATAAATACAACTCTCTTTGTTTGAGATTGTTAGAAACTGCGTTCTTAGAGTAGGACAAGTGCAATCCTACTTGCGGCAATGTTTTGTTAGATAGTTCTGGTTCTTTTTCTGTCACCACATTTGAATTCTAGATCATAAATAACCTGATTTTAGAATTTTTTTTCTCTATGAATTACGTTCTCTTTCTAGCATAACGAAGCAATTAACTATTTGATCAATGTTGCTTAATTAAGTCCTACAGAGAACTCCATTGCAAAATTACTTAATCACTGTTGTATGAGTTATTTAATCTTTTTTAGTTATACTGTTGTTTCATTATCACCAGTCTTAGTTATACTGTTGTTTTATTGTTGCACAGCTAGTCATACTACTGCTTCATTGTTGCTTAGTTAACTAGACCGTTGATTCAATTCGATTCCATTCCTGAGTAACTTAGTCAGAATACTGTTCTATTTAATTCCATTACTGTCATTTCAATGTCTACTTGGTTTATTTAGATTGTTGTTCGATTCAGTTAAGCTGTTGTTTTGTTCCAGTAGAGAAACACAAAATTATGTTGCTCAATATTGGTACAAAATACATCCTAGTGTGTATATATTATGTTACTAAGTGGGTCAAGGCAAAGATAGTGGCAGGAGAAATAGAGGAAATAGCGGTTTATTTTCTATTTGAAGAAATATTTATGGCATTTTGGAGTTTTGAGACAAATTGTTACGGAACAGAGCAAAAATTCACCTCCAAAGTAAATAGGTCACAAAAATTAAAATATCAGCAAAATATCTACACACTCCATATAGAAAAGATAGACAAATTAGGATCACAACTTATGTTTTGAAAATGTCTTAAACAAAAGCTGTGTGAGTCCTAAATGAGGGGAAAACATTTGAAAAAAGTTAAGAGTTGGACTATGGGCCTACAGAATCACATGGAAGAACACAACTTGATTGAATCCAAACCAGTTCGTATATGTTAATGAAGTATTGTTACCAATAGAATTTCAAATACATACATATAAAGTTGCAGCAGAACTGGGAATGGAACTATCTGAAGCACCACAACAAAGAGTTATTCAGTTAAATGAACCGAATCAAATAATATAACAGGAAATGGAACATACATCATTAGTGCAAGAGAAGAGAATAAAATGGCATGGTTGATTCATCAAAAATATTTTTTTTCAAAATGGAGACCTGGCACTATTGTTTGGCTCCAAGTTTAAAGATTTCAAGGCAAGGTTTACAACTCATTAGCTTGGGCCATATGAGATAGAAGAGGTCTTCGACAATGGAGCTGTCAAAAGAAAAACAATAGATAAAGTGTCAATTTCATTTGTAGTTAATCAACATAGGCTTAAATTCTACAATAATCCTATCAATAAAAAAGATTTTATGAAAATAATTTCAACAGAAACTGATATGGAAATAATGAAACAACATAACATGCCTTCCTTACTTCCAGAAGAATAAAAATAAAAGTAATAATATCTCTCTCTCTCTCTCTCTCTCTCTCTCTATATATATATATATATATATATATATATATAGATATATATATATATATATATATATATATATATATATATATATATATATATGTACATAGTATGTATGTATGTATATATGTATGTATGTATGTTTGTATGTATAATAAAAAAAACAAAAGAGATTGGTTGTGAAAATCCAAGAGGTTGGCACAATGCAAACTCAAATTCATATCGGAAAACCAAATTGTTTGGCCAATATAAATTCTCTACTTTGTTTTGTTTTTACTTTAGTATGATTTTGCAGAGTTAATCCTCGAAGACATGAAATACATGAGGAAAAGTCTTAACATCATCAAGGGGGAAGTTCGTAATAAAACTATGCAACTATTTTGAGCAGCTAAATTGTAGAAGGAACCTAGATTACATGATAGAATGGACAAGATACATCATTGAAAATATTATGCATAAGAGGCCTGATACAACATTGAAAATATTATGTACAAGGGACCTCTATTATATGACATAATAAAATTGAAATATTTTTTAAAATATGATCTAGATTTATGCAGGAACACAATAAATACAAAAATACCCATAAACATAAAGATGCAGTAAAAATAATGCTTCATTTCATTGATATAAAATAACAAAAATATGCTTACAGACATAATGGAAACCAAATAGCTAAGGCACTGGTAGCTTATCTCTGAGAAGAGATGCAGTGACTACATGCCTCTGAATTGTGTTACAATGAGGTTTGATGGCCTATTTATTATTGAGAAACAATGGAAAACTCTAAACGTCTAAAAACATAACCCTAGGAGATGAAGCACCAACTATGGGCCCCGTTTGGGTAAATTGGTGTTTCAACTTCCTGGGGTTCTAACTTTGGCATATTATCTTCGTTTGAAACACATCGTACATCGTTAGAAATATCTATTCGAGGAATACAACTGCTGATTACAAATATCAACTTCTCTATGGTGGAGGCGCGATGGCAAAAAAATGTTGTTTAGGGCCTCAAAACACCTCCGGATGTTCAGGACGCAAAAAAACTCTAAAAATAGTAAGTTGTGTTGAAACTGAAAAATTGAAAGGAATAATGGTGGCATTTCAAATGGAATAGGTGGGTGGCCATCAATATCCACCTGGATCATTAGGGTCCCAAAACAGCTCCAGGAGTGCTCGACTCGAAAACTTGCTAAAAATAGTACTTTGTGCTAAAAGTGAAAAGATACAAGAATTGATGGCGCAGGTCCAAATGGAATAGGTGGGTGGCCACCAATATCCACATGGATCATTCCTCCCTCCTTAGGAATAAATGGTCCCCATTGCGTTGAGATCCTCCATGATATGAGGCAAATTCTGTTGAACTTGGTATTAGATTTGTCGAAGATTTCATCGACCACTGGGAAGATATGATGGATGTGTTTAGTAAATTGGTTTATTCGTTAGCCTCAAATAGTACATGCGTGGGATATGTTAGTGTAGTTGTATGAGGTATGGAAACAACAGGCGATGGTGCATCGAGGGTCAGATCAATTGAGTGCTTGTCCTCACTGTGTAGAGGAACCTTTGTGAGTGAGGAGAAAATGTCATCGTATTCCTCCATGACTTTTTCCATGTACTATAGATGTGAAAGGCAACCCTATTTCAATGTTATGGACACAATATTATTCTTTCCCTGTGAGTGAGTTTTAAAGAAAATAAATTTCCTGGTTTGGGAAACAATCTTACTGCGTTGTTTTGCACTAGTCAAAGAGATGAGAGGAGGTGTTACTACCTCTCGTATCCTGTACAAGTTATTTACCAAAGTAATAATAATAGAATGAGGCCTAGACTCATACACAACATGCCGCCTACATAACTATGGTTGGCCCAATAATACATCCGCTACATCACACACTACCTCATCCATGAATTACTTGATACTGTATGGAAGGTGGCACTACTAGCGAATGTGTAGATCTCTCCCTGGGTGAAGCCACTGAATGGTATATGGTTCTGGGTGTGTTATGGTTGGTAGGCCGAACCGCTTAACGACCTCTACTGAAATGAGGTTCTTTTGGCTTCTACTATATACAAGGAATTGCAGTGGAGAACCCTTCACCCACAACTGCGAATGGAAGACACAATCTCCCTCCCTCGCATCCTCGGGATCCTCCCTCTCGATCTAGGTGGTGGAAATAATGGCACTAGGATTTGCATCAATGATCTACTTCCATTTGTAATTTCCTTTGTCTAGTTCTAGCTCAGGATCAGAACATGCATCTGATTCTGGTGCCTTTAGTTCGGCCAGAAACGACTGTTTAGCCCGACACTCGTTTGTGTTATGAGCAGGGCTATTATGAAATTCACACCACTCCCCCGTGTCCTTCTTTGGATTTGTGGTGTTTTTATGAGTCACCCCGCTTTGGCCTTGCCCTTTGTTCTATGGTTCAGGGGTGCCTTTCCCTGGCTTTGGATTCACAGATCCAAATTCTCGCTTCTTCTACTTAAATTTCTTCTTGATCTTGGTGGCATAGTGATATTTTCTTCCAAGCGACGTAATGTCGAGGAACTCCATTTCCTCCTGAATTTGTCTACGCGGACAATGTTGTGAAACTAGATCCAAAAAGAGAAGAAAAGAGATATCAATGCCTTAGAAATAAGCCACTTCGAGGGGGAAAACTCCAATACATTACATGAATGAACAATTCTTGGATGATACAATTGAAAAAACCTCCTTTCTATATATAGGAGTCCATGGGGCCACAATGTAATCCTAGTGGGGCCACAATGTAACCCTAGCCGACCTAACAATAATAATGTAAGGGAAAAATAATAACAATATGGGGGTTACAAGGGTACAACAATAACAATAAGGGGGCCTACACTAACATAGTAAGGGACTACACTATTAATATAGGAACTTAACATGCCCCTCTCCTTCAAACAAGTGTTGTCCTCAACGCTTGATTATTTCTTGATGCTTTCGTATAAAATTCTCATCCTCCCATGTGGAATCTTCTACAGGAAATTTCTTCCACTTACTGATATACTCTAAAATTGATCGTACTTGTCGAGTTATTGTTTCTGTGACTGCTTCAAAACTTCTTTCAATGTGATGTTGATCTTCCTATTGTTTCATTAGATTTTGCACCAATGTTAGGTTATCCTTTGAGAGTTGGAGAAATTGTTGTTGATGCTCGATTTTATCTTCCACTAATTTATCATCCATATTAGCTATTATTTGATCCTTCAAACCGTCCAACTTAGCCTCCATTTCTTCTTTTAAACCATCTATGTCATCTTCGGTTGCTCTTCGTAATATCGAAATTTGTTGCACTTGGTACCGTAATTTTGATATCTCATACTGCAATTCTTCCTCGTCATGATTGTAGTATAGCTTTCTAAGGGCTTAGTAGTTGTTGAATTCTTTATAGGAGGCATTTCAAAACCTAATACTGAAATATATGCTCAATAGGCCCTTGGAATCACTTGAAACTGATTTTTTCTATACACAAAACTTATGCAATTCAGAAACAAATACACACCATTTTCTTGATTTTTAGGAGCTTGATATTGAAACTAAATTATCTCTATGATTTCAGACCTTAAATATCTAAAATTTGGCTTTGAGGTAGCCCTCTTATTCCTATTTCAAATGCTACAGGTCAGACCTAATTTGGATTCTTCAAGACAAATCTATGTCCAATCTCCTACGATAACCTAATTATGGACTCGTTCAGTAGAGATAACTTGTATGACTTGCGATGTGTCATTGGTTTCTCCTTTGGCTCTGAAATTGATATAAAAGAAACTACAGTCCGTGTTATTCAAGCCTCTTTTTACAAAATTCCAATCTGATGCTTAGAGAGAGAGTTATGAAGATTTTTCCATGGTCACCTCTTTGAGATGAAATTCAGAAGCCTGAAAAAGACCTAACTTCCACAGATCATATCTCCAAAAATGTTGCGAACCAATATCTAAAATTTTTTGACGTTGTTCCTCAAGATTGTAGCTTCGTAATCTAACAATTTTAGCTTCTGACCCTCTGTAGAAAAAAATTTATTATGAAAATACCACGATGACCTGTTTAGGTTAAATTTAGGAGCCTGCAAAATGACCTAACTTGCACAAATCATATCTCCGAAAATATTGTGAACCAATATCTGAAATTTTGTGAAGATGTTCCTCAGGATTTTAGCTTCACACTCAAAAAATTTCAGATTCTGAACCTTCATAGAAAAATAGCTATAGCAAAAATGCCACGATGACCTATTTGGAGCAACAAAACCCTAGAATCTCAAAGCTCTGATACCAAATGTTGTGAAACCAACTCCAGAAAGAGAAGAAAAGAGATATCACTGCCTTAGAAATAAGCCACTTCGAAGGGGAAACCTCCAATACATTACATGAATGAACAATTCTTGGATGATACAAATGACAAAACCTCCTTTCTATATATAGGATTCCATGGGGCCACAATGTAACCCTAGCTGACCTAACAATAATAATGTAAGGGCACAATAATAACAATATGGGGGTTATAGGGGTACAAAAATAAAAATAAGGGGGCCTACACTAACATGATAATGGACTACACTAATAATATAGGGACTTAATAGACAATTGTGGTACTTGAGCACCAAATGTCTCTTTAAATCTTTAATACCCAACTTTATGCGAAGTGTATGGAACAAATTTGTCACTTTGTGCACATCTTGATCCCTTTGTTGCCACAGGGTGGTCCATTGGATGTACTTGTCCTCATAGCTCTCTAGAGGGTAATATTGTTCATTGATGCCATCCCGGAATGAATTCCAGGTGGGTGCATCCCAGAACAAAGAGGGTTTTGTTCTGTCCTTTTTCTCACAGTAAGTTTGCCAGCAATATTTGACGTGGGGGATACATTAAGGAGTGCAAGAAAACTATTTTCTTGGAAATCATGGATGAAGAAATACCCTTTCAGAAAATTAAAACATCTATCTATGATGTCTGCATCTATCTGGCCTTCAAATATAGGAATGTCAAAGTCTACCTATACCTTGAAGGGAGTGGCACCTCCAAAGTGGTTTTTGGATGCAGATGCATCGTAGGTGGGTAGTCATTGAAGGATATAAGAAAATTTATCCATCATCGCATTCCTTTATTTCTCAACGTCCTCCTCGAGAAATATTTTTATAGGATATCATGCTCCCTCTTCTCTCTTTTCTTCTTCCATTGGAGGTCGTCAGGGTTTGTGAGGCTGATCTTACAAGGGTTCAACTAGATCAAGCCCTAACTCCTAATACCCTGACTGCGTTGGGGATATGGAAAGAAAAACAAATAAAGAGTGGACCCGCTCTAATACCACTGATCTGGATTTATGCAGGAATGTAATAAAATAAAGAAATAGCCATAAACATAGAGATGAAATGGAAATAATGCTTCATTTCATTAATATCAAATAAGATAAATATGCATACAGACATAATGGAAATCAAATAGCTAGGGCGTTGGTAGCTTATCTCTGAGAAGAGATGTAGTGGCTACATGCCTCTGAACTATGTTACAAAGAGGCTTTCGGGCCTATTTATTATTGAGAAACAATGGAAAACTATAAACATCCAAAAATGTAACCATAGGAGATGAAGCGCCAACTATGGGCCCCGTTTGGGTAAATTGGTGTTTCAACTTCCCGCAGACGTAACTTTGGCATACTATCTCCATTTGACACACATGATACATCGTTATAAATATCTATCCGAGGAATGTAATTGTTGATGTGAATATGAAGCGGTATTGGCCAGAGGAACAATGCCCAAAAAACATCGTTTAGGGCCTCAAAATGGCTCTGGAAGTTCAAGACCGAAAAATATGCTAGAAATAGTAAGTTGTGTTAAAACTCACAAACTGAAAGGACTGATGGTGGCTTTTAAAATAGAATAGGTGGGCAGCCACCAATATCCACTTGGATCATTCAGGTCCCAAAATGGCTCGTGGACCCGAAAACCTGCTAAAAATAGTAAGTTGTGTCGAAAGTGAAAAGCTACAAGAATTTATGGTGCGGGTCAAAATGGAATGGGTGGGTGGCCACTGATATCCACTTGGATCAAAATAATATGTTAGAAGGGACTTGAAACATTATTTATAATATCACTGTAGAGGGAGCTGAATAACATCAACATGCAAGCCTGAATTACATGTCAGAAGGGACTTGAAACATCAATTACAAACGATAGAACGGACTTGAAAAACATCAACATGCAAGCCTGAAGTACATTTTGAAGGGACCTGAAAAATCAATTAAAAACTGTAGAAGGGACCTAAAAAACATCAACATGAAAGCCTGAAGTATATTTCAAAAAGGACCTGAAACATCAATTACAAAATGTAGAAGGGACCTAAACAACATCAACATATCAATTATAAACTGCAAAAGGGACCTGAACAACATTAACATTCAATGATCCTGAATCAATAACAAATGCAGAAACATGACGCAGAAATAAGTCTCTACATTTCAATATATCCTGGAAGAACCATTGTTATGATAATAAAGACATCATCAACCATCAAACAATATTTTTACTGGAGGAAATCATTGACATCAAGTATTTGGGAGTACAAGTACAATAAGTGAAAATGTTTTCTCTTAAAAATTTTATTTTTCTAAAATTCTCTAGAAGTTGTTAAGACTAATTTAGTGTTTTATATGCATTCCATTACATTCTACCTATATCCAAACACTACCTTCATTATCCTACCCATTATAATCATATTCATTATAATCCTATCCCTATTCATTACCCTTTTCCTACATTTACCCTCATACATTAACCATCATTCCATATACCATATTACATTTACCCTCATACATTAACCATCATTCCATATACCATATTACATTTAACCTCGTACATTAACCATCATTCCATCATTCCAAATCATTATATATATACCATCACATTAATCCTAATCATTCTCTTAAGCATAGGGATAAAAAATTAAAGGCTCGATATTTGAATCCTTGTTGACCTATTAAACAACAAATATTAGTTTCATAATATAAATTTAATTTTAAAAATGACCATTATAGGGTCATTTTAAAATTAAATTAAACAATAAAATATTAATACCTAAGCTATAACTGCAAATATGAAAAGATATATCATATGATAAATCTAAGGTATGGAAATTGGTAGACAATGCAAATGACATAACCTAAGTTGATATGGAAATGGGCACACAATGCAAAGTGAAAAAAAATGCAAATGACATAACCTAAGTTAAAATGATGCAATTAAGACCACAAAATATAATGCATTTTGATTAACGTATGGGCATACAAAGAAATGAAGATGGATATGAGTGAAGAATAAAACAAAAGAGAACTTGAGTTATGGTGATGGGACGTATGCAGACACCATGGAGCAAGGACATAGTGCAGGTCAGAGAAACTAAGCCACGAAGGCATCCAAGCCAAGGGTTAGCATGAAAAAAGGTCAACATAATTTAAGAAACATAGTGCTATGACATAAAACAAACCCTGTGCAAATATTCAAGCCTCCTACTTTTTAAAACCAACATACCTCTGTGATTAGTGCAACTACTAAATGTTTTCACCATCATAGCCATTACCAGGCTCACAGAAAGGAAATTAACGATGTGAAAACCATAGGCACGTGTTAGAACACCCTGTGAAGAATGAAATTGAGTAAGAAAACATAGAGTGATTTTAAAGAGAAATTTAAGCCGAGAGAAGCAAACATAAGAAATAACAAAGGAGGAGCAGAGAAATGAGAAGAGGGAAAATTGATGTTGGCTAAGATTTGAAGCGAGATATTTTCCCATCGTTTTAATCAAACAAACCATCAAATTGCAGAGGTCTCATGGAAGAAAACATGTAAGAAAAAACTCCAGATTTTTCTCATTGATGAACGAATATTCAAATTAAATGAAGCTTCAGATTGTGTGTTGAACACGAGTTAAACTACAAGTTATAAGTGTGAGTCTCCACCACCGTTTACCTTAACTATGCCACTATTAGCACATGAGGATTTTGAGATGCTGAAGAGGAGTACAGTAGTGATGTTGTGAAAACACAGGGATACGAGGCTCAACTCAGAGAAAACCTCAGCATTGTTCCAAAACAGATAAAACGAAATTGAATTCCTTCACATAGAACCATAGAATTGTCATATTTTGTTTTAAAAAAATAGAGTGATACAGAGTGAGTGAATTTTGACAAATACAGTGAGCCATTTGATGATTGTTTGATATATAAAGAGTGAGCCATTCGTTGATTATTCATGCACATAGTGAATGTAAATCATTCCAGATTGAATGCACAATGAAATTGTCTTTGTAGAGGAAGGGTTATGTATGAATTTGAAGAGCAGAAGGAAATTGTAGCGCAAATGGCTTAGCACTTTTTTGTGAAGGTGTTGATTTATGTAGTTTTCGAGGTTGGCGGGTCGAAACCCCTGCCTGACCATCCGCCATCCATATACTATATATGCAATACGGGTTTAAAACCTTATGATAAGGATTATCACTTCTGGTATTTTTTATGATACATATATATCGTAAAACATATGGAAATAAAACCTTTGACTCCCCGTCTGTTACATATATTGTAACGTTGATATAAATATTGCGGTGGTTACTTTTAAATGTGCCATTTAAAATATATCCGTTGGTTTGGTGGTAATATTTCATACGATGGTTTCGATGGTTATAATATATGGCATGGTTACATATAAATGTGGAGGTTACGTTATAACGTGGCAACATTTAATACCAACGGTCTAGCGGTTGTGGGGTTGACCCCGACCGTCCGACCCTTTTCTGGTGGCTTAAAATCTTGAATCATAAATAGGTTATCCTTTTCATTCATTACAACTTCATGCACCGGCTCGATCGGTAAATGGATTCCACCGAAAACTTAGCATTATGGGAGCTCAGGGGTTTGATCCTCCTTGACCCCCAAAATTTTTCAAAAAATGCCAAATTGGGCAAAATTTGAGCTGCCATGTGTCAGCCTCAGATTTGCCTATTCCAACCAATCACTTTTTGACACGTCAATGATCCTCCTAATGTCATCCTGGATAGGTGGTGTGTTGTCGAGATGAAATGTGTCTTGCTAACGTCATATTTGACCTTTGACTTGATCATTGACCATTGACTTTAACTTTAACTTTTTTCCGTTTTGCGCTAGTTTGCCTTAAAATTTGACTTACATATCTTTGTCATACAAACTCAGTTTTATGTATTGTTCACATCGTTCGAATCTCGTCAAAGAGCACTTCAACTTGATCCTATTTTCATATCCATTTGAAGACTTTGATCTAGAGGAAAAACTGAACCCATTTTGAGTTAGGTAATAATGATAAGGGTAAGTTTTTTGACCAAACCCTTGATAGGCATGTTGACCAGAACTTTGATAAGCTTGTTGTTGACCAAACCTAGCATAGGCTTGTTGACCAAGTCCAAGATAGGTTTCATATTGTTGGAATTGTTGTTGTGGCTACCGTGGGATTTTATAATATGGTTGTTGCCCACCATGATAGGTTGGACTAGGTTATGAATAGATGGGACTAGTCGAAACCTGTGACTTTCCATACAAGTGTAAACTGGCATGGGGTTGTGAAATTCATGATATAGATGGTTGTTGTAAATCATCCTAGGAAGATAGAATTTGTAGACCCGAAACTTGAGGGTAAACTGTTGAAGGACCCACTTGAGAAGGTTGAGCTACGACCAAGGAAGTAATAACAAGTGTAGTAGGTAGAGATGGAACAGGTTGAACTATTTGATATGGGGACACAACTATTTGTAGTTGAACATGAAAGGTAGGCTTCCACTGAAAAATAGGCATTATAGAATAAGATTAAGCTAAAAACTAAGTAGTACTTCCATATGGGGTAGCCATGGGTTTCCCCCCAGCATATGGAGTATACGAATATTGAGCATTCTAAACTTCATATGCTGGGAGTCCAGTAGAAACTGGAAAATATGGATGGTAATCAGATGGACCAGCCTGATGTTGAGCTGAAGATGTAAATAAAGGATCAGGCCATTTAGTATTCGTAAGATAGGAACCAAATAAAATTTTAGATGAAGACATGGGAGGGGTCCATGGACTAGAGGAGGCACAAATGTGGGTTCCATTTAAATTTGGTAACCCTCTAGGACAAATGAACCACTATAAAGATGAGACTAAAGTGTTGCAGTAAACATCGAAGAGGTAGAAACGGTAGATGTTATCACAATTGTAACGGATGATACAGTTTTGGATGTTGTCTTAGCCATGGTTAAATAACCCAGTAAATACCCTAAAAAATATACACGAACTTGAAACTAAGCAGTAGCAACAGGAGAAGTGTGGGTCAAATGAGGAAAATATGGATAAATATGAAGCCTCGACCCGAAATGAGTTGGAGTAGTAAGGGTTGTCTCTTCCTCAGGTTCTTCCTCAATTGAAATCAAACCAGGTGGAATTAAATGTTGAGCTGAAGATGTAAATAAAGGATCAGTCCATTCAGTATTCGTAAGATAGGAACCAAATAAAATTTTAGATGAAGACATGGGAGGAGTCCATGGACTAGAGGAGGCAACAATGTGGGTTCCATTTAAATTTGGTAACCCTTTAGGACAAATGAACCACTATAAACATGAGACTAAAGTGTTGAAGTAAAAATCGAAGAGGTAGAAACGGTAGATGTTATCACAATTGTAACGGATGCTACAGTCTGGGATGTTGTCTTACCCATGGTTAAATAACCCAGTAAATACCCTAAAAAATATACACGAACTTGAAACTAAGCAGTAGCGATAGGAGAAGTGTGGGTCAAACGAGGAAAATATGGATAAATATGAGGCCTCAACCTGAAATGAGTTGGAGTAGTAGGGGTTGTCTCTTCCTGAGGTTTTTCCTCAATTGAAATCAAACCAGGTGGAGGTAATTCACCATCATGCCCGAGATAAATTTCATAGAGTATAATATGTGGTAAAGAGGAAGAATCAATAGTTATGGATGACTGAGGACGAGCGGAGAAATCATCTTCTGCCACAGGAATAACTTATTGTTGTTCAAATTCAGGATCAATATTTTATGGTAAAAGAACAAAAGTTTCTGGATCATCTTCGGGTTGAACAAATTTGGGTTTTGGATTTACCATTTCACAAAATTCAACTTCGGTGTCCTCAGGTAACTATGAGGGTTTCATCTCGACGGTAGCAGGTAAACCAGGGTCGGTAGAAATGACTTGAGACTCGATACTAAAATGGTCGTATGAATCTAGTAAATTAGATGAAGATGAAGCACCAATGGTTTTAGAGGTACCAGACTCAGTAGGAAGAGCTCGCCTTCAATGACTCAGTGTAGTTTCTGGCGGGAAAGGTGGTTTATTCACTATCCTACATGAAATATGGGGAAATGGTTGATCTTCTTCCATGATTACTGATTGATTTTATTACAAAAAATGAATAAAAAGAAGAGGGTAGTTTTGGGAAAAAATATTACCAGGTAATTGTGAGCTACAATATATCAACCCAGTAAACCAAGGACTTACGTGCATGCAGGAAATATCCCTGAATGTTGTGTTTGGTGTATCACATTATACAAGGTAGCCAACTTGGTACGTGGAGGTCCAATCTATGTTAGCACCATCTAATGCAAAATTGTAGATCATCCCCATATACTTTTCATAGTATAACACTGCCTATTATACTCAAGGTACATGGAAAACCTACAATATACTTACGTATGTGAGATGAGGTATGACACTTGGAATGTATCTTAGAAAATTAATAATAGCTGCTATGCTTTATGATGCCAGAACACGTCTCTCGCCTAGACCTCTAAACATTATCGTTAAGTGACAATGCTCCGTTAGGTTATGATTAGAACTAGTCTTGGACCTAAGTAATAGATCAATATTCAGAGTGCTCAAAATTATGTTGAACCTAATCAACCATATAGATCTCGTCTTCCTAATTTCGGCATAGAAAATGGTTCAAAAAACTGACACCATATGAAGACGTTATCGTTGTTTGAAAAGTCCAGTAAACTGCAAATTTTGGACTTTGACAGAGTTTGACTTGGAATTTTGGGAATTAAAAAAAAAGAATGTTTGAGGGAATATTCTTGAAATATTCCTTAGAATATTTCTGATAATATTCCCCAGAATATTTTGTTTGGACCAATTAGCATCGGACAAGTGGCACATTGTTGTTCATAGTTGGGGGCACATGTTTTAATTTTGGCCAATAAGAGGTTGCCATGTGGCAAGCCCGAAGGCCTCCAGGTGGCTCAGGAAGGGTCTATTAAAATTTTTAGAGGGCCGGAGGATTGAACCGGTGACCTCATGCATGCCAAGCACAAGTCTTACCATCTGCACTAACCATTAGTTCTTAACTAACTTTCGCGGCCAGTTTAATATAAAGTGTTATGGTTTTCAGTATGGGGGTTTTGGGGGGCCAGCCCCCACCATGTGGCCTTAGTGACGAGACCAAGGGTTAAAGCTTTTAACTTCCAGAAAAAAGGTTACACCTACCATTTTAAAACCCTGTCACATGTGATGCTTCACCGCGGGGGGAAAGACCAACACTTGAAAACTGCTGACAATTACAGTTAGGAAACCGTAGATTCCAAACATGTGTCCAACAACCCCAATAGAAGTTTAGTGCACAGTTAGAATTGGTAGATATTTTGGAAGGAGTGACATTTTTGGTGGTTATGCTGAATCCAACTGGAGTTAAGTCCAGTTCTCCACAATTAGTGGAGCTTTTTTTGGGTGTCATTGGGCAAAATGAGTTCAGGATCTATCTTGAGCTAGATTGGAAAAATTTTGGAGTGCCAATAGTATATTTCAAATATATCCAACATTATAGACTCATTCATCATTGTTTTAGAGCCATCAAGGGAATTTTGAGAAAGTTTTTTCTTCAGAGAAGTTCTAGGGGCCACTAGGGCCACCATTGACTAGTAGCAGTTTGAGGCTTAGACAATGCAACTAGACGCTTTATTCAGAAATCCAATAGTCAATTTTGGATGTTTCAGATGTTATGGAACTAATAGTGTGGTTCTAATAGCCTATAGATTGCATTGGAATGCCGAGATGATTTAGTGAAGTTCCAGGGACCATTAGTGTGAGCTTTTTCCAGCAGTAGTTCGGGGCCTAGTGAGGGAAGCTAGAGACCTTATGCTGTAAAAAAAGTCATTTATGACTGTAATTAGCATTATGAATCCATTTATGGAGGTTGAAGAAGATTTTTAGGACTTCTATAGGTCTAGAACCCATCATAGAAGGTTTTAGTGACCATAGTGCCAAGGGGTGCTGCCAGATGTTGGAGGCAAAACCGGAACATCCAGAAGCCATTTTCAATCAACCAGTAGTTTATTCTGACTAATTTTGACATTATGAATCCATTGAAGGGATTTTTATACCCATTTGAAGACTTCAGAAGGTTTAGAATCTTGAGGGAAGCTTTGGGTAGCCTAGGTAAAACAGTGGAGGAAGGTCTAGTTTGGGGATGCTGTACTCATTTTGAGCAAATGATCATTCCATTTTTGGTGTATAATGTGTGCTAGAGATAGTAGGTGATTCTTCAGGGACAAAAACAATAATTCTGAAGGAGTTAGTGCCATGGAGAAGCTCAAGGTAACCCAGAGCACCAATAAAATGAATCAAGTCTAAGGGAGCATATATATGTTTTCAGAGTGATGAAAACCATTACAGGGATATAGATGGTATTCTAAGCCCTTTGGTTCTGTTTAGTAACCATTGGCTTCAAGTGTGGAACTTGTAAAATAAAATTTTCCATAATCCCAAATAGCCAAGTCAAGATGACAAAAGCTCAAGGAGACGTAGATCATGATATTCGTAAATCGTAGATTAATTTTGTTGTGATGTGTGGATGTTTATTTGCTGCATTATATTTTTGTCACACATGTTTAATTTCAGAAAAATCAAATAATCTTAAGACACTTAAACAATTAAAAAACATACACCTATTTCAAGTACAAAATTCCGCAAATGTAAAGTATAAGCTAGATCTTTTATTTTTATATCTGAGTGGGAGGTTCCTCAAAATAATAACAATTCATCCAACCCATTTTCATATCAGTTTGGTATCAAAACACTTGGTTTCTTGATTAACAGAGAAATATCTTGGTTTTTTAACTTGAAAGGTCTTTAATAGTTAAAGGATTTGACTATTTGCAAACAAATTGTTGCTTGAGTTTGCTAGAGGTGAAGGGAGAGCTACTGATAGCTAAGTCTGGGAGAGGAAAAGAAGGAGGAAAGGGCTGATGGCATATTTCTTACCCAAAGGAACTTGAGGCCACCCTTGAAGCACAAACCCTCTTGTTAATTTTTTGTTTTCAAAAGGCTGCTTGAAGAAGAGCTTGACTCTACAACCATTTTGTTCAAAAGCCTTGTCAATTGTTTTTGAAAGATTTGTGAATTTCGTTGAAGTTATTTCAGTTCATTTCATGATGAAAACTTCTTCAATTAAGGTTTCAAAATCCTCCTCTTTCACAATATTCTTTGATGAAGACATGAAGTGAGACTTCTACATCTTGAAGAACACGGTGCAGATTCTATTTGAAGATAGAAGAGAAAGCACTGAACTTCGTGAGAAATTGTTTTCTATGAAGAAAGAGAAGGAAGAAATTCTTCAAATATTGAATGATTTGGAGATGCATCTCCATCAAGCCAAAGAGGCATTGAACAAGAACATGCGTGAAGCAGAGCTAATTCACTCAAATTTGTCTTCAGTTTCCTCTTCAGAAAGATGTGTTGGTCCATTTGAAAATCACACTAGAGGTATAGGGTCCAAGTTAATTTTTGAAATGGGCTATGAAGGAAAGAGTTTAGGAAAGCATGCAAAAGGCATGATTGATCCTATTTTTCTTGAGTAATTACCGAAGAAATTTGGTCTTTGTTATGTTCAATCTAATGGCGAAAATAACGAAGCCATGAAGGCATGTGAGGCAACTTCGAAGAGAAATTTTGTTCCAATTTCTAATACACAAACATGTCAAGACTTTTTTCAATTTTATTGCCACTTTTTGAAGCCTATGTTGTAGCAAGAAGATTGTAGACATGCATCTTATGGTGAGCATGCGAGTTCGTACAATTTTCAAGACATGAACACTGATGTTAGTCTGCAAAAGAAAGCTAGAACCTGTGACTAGTACATTTCCTCAAGAAGGAAAAAAATATGAACATGCAAAGCATCATTTGAGGTATAATTCTTCCCATAGTCAAGTTGATTATGTTTCTGCAAGGCATGAAAATTTTGAATACATGAAAGGAAGAAAGAATTGTTGTGCATATTGTGGTATGTTTAACCATGATGTTTCGAGATGCCAGAAGGGGATGAAGGCATACAAGAAGCAGTTGAGGAAAAGGAAACTTGCAAAGAAGGTGCATAAGACTTGCACACATTACCAGAAGAGGGGACATGGTGTTTCCCAATGTCGGACATTGCATCCAACTAATCGTCCCAAGAATTTGAGGCAAGAGGATAGAAATACTGGAAAAATTGGAACGAAGGATTCCATCCTTGATGTAAGAATGTATGTTTCACATGAAGAAGATTTGCAGCAGTAAAATTCACCATGGAAATGGCTTGGTAAGAAGTGGTTTGAATTCTTGACATAGTAAGAGACACTTTCATTTGTAGATGTGCAAATTTCAGTCAAGTATGCATGTATTTATGTTGTAAAATCATGTTTGTTTGAGCCACCTTGGATCGATAATCAAGGAAGCGATGTTTAGCTACCTGCTATAAATTTGATGCCAGAAATTTCTGAGTGATTTTGAGGAAGACAATTCTTAACAGGAGGGCAAGCACATCCAGGAAGGGAAGTGTTGACTACCTTTGAGCTGTGGTTCAAAGGCACTAGCCATGAAAGGAAAGTGTATGGAGGCTGAAAATAAGAGGGTGTTGTACTCTCATTTATTGTAAAAATCAGTATATCAGCCTTTTGGGGTCCAAAATATTCCCAATGGGGAGGTGTGATCAGAATTGGATCATGAACCAAAGTGATAGCTCAAAATTCCAAGTGTTCGAAAGTGTGCCTAACCTGAGCGACCGGACAGATCTCATCCTCTTGACTTTGGTGCTGCAAATAGTTTGAAAGACCAGCACTAGATGAAGAAGTTATCACGGTTTGAAAAGTATGGTAAATTCTAAATTTTGGGCATTGACCAAGTTTGACATGGAATTTTTAGGAATTAAAAAAAAGAATATTTTAGGGAATATTCTTGGAATATTCCTCAAAATATTCCTGAGAATATTTTGTTCGGACCAATCATTGTTGGAAAGTGGCGCATTCTTGTTCGCAGTTGGGGGAACGTGCTTTAATTTGGGCCAATAGGAGGTCGCCACGTGGCAGGCCCGAAGCCCACCACGTGGCCCAAGAATGGTCTATTAAAATTTTTCGAAAGCTGAAGGATCGAAATGGTGACCTTGTTCATGCTAGGCCCATGTCTTACCATCTATGCTAACCATTAGTTCTTAACATATGTTGCTGACCAGTTTAATATAAAGTGTTATGGTTCATAGTATGGCGGTTTACGGGGCCAGCCCCGGGGGGCAAGCCCCCACCGTGTTACCTTAGCACCAAGATCATGGGTCAAAGCTTTTAATTTCCGAAAAAATGGTTACACCCACCATTATAAAACCCTGCCACATGTGATGCTTCACCACATAGGGAAACACCAATAGTTGAAAACCGCCGATGGTTATGGTTAGGAAACCATATATTCTGAACATGTTTTCAACAACCCAGACAGAAGTTTAATGCACCATTAGACTTGGCAGATATTTTGTTAGGTGTTCCATTTTTAGCGTTTATGCCGAATCTAACTAGAGTTTAGTCCAATTCTCCAGAATTAGTGGAGCTTTTTTTGGGTGTCATTAGGAAAAATGAGTTCAGGCTCTATCTTGAGCTAGAATGGAAAATTTTTGGAGTGGAAATAGTCAATTTCAACTATCTCCAACAATCCAGAATCATTGGTGAGGGTTTCAGAGCCATCAAAGGAATTTTGAGCAAGCTTTTTCTTCAGAGAAATTCCAGGGGTCACTAGGGCCACAATGGGCCAGCAATAGTTTGAGGCTTAGACAGTGTAGCTAAAGGACTTAATTAGAAATAAAATAGTTAGTTTTGGATGTTTTAGATGTTATGTAACTAATGGTGTGGTTTTAAGAGCTTATGGAGGACCTTTTAAGGCTGAGATGCTTCAGTAAAGTTTCAAGGGCCACTAGTGACAGCTTTTGCCAGTAGCAGTTCAAGGCCTAGCCAGGGAAGCTACAAACCTTATGCAGCAAAACAACAGTCATTTTTTACTGCAATAAGAATTATGAATCAATTGATGGAGGTTGAAGAAGATTTTTAGGACTTCTAGAGGTTGATAACCCATCAGAGAAGTTTTCAGGGACCCCAGTTGATGCATGAGCATCAAGCTTAATTTTCATTATTTAATGTGTGAATTAGGGGGTGACGTTTTATTTATTTATTTGATAAATTATGTACATTTTAAAAATAATTTTAGAGAAAAATCTGAGTGTAAGTATTATTTTAAATAATCTATTAACTAATTGAGGATATGAGTGGAATTGATTTGGGTAGATATTTTAGAGATTAGAAATTTCTTAAATGGGGCTTAGTTGAATCAAAATAGGGATAAATCTATTTTACATTTTGGTTGATATTTGTGTGGAGGAAATCATGGATTCACATTAATCCATAATCATGTATAAATATGAACTATGTGTGAGAGTGAGGAATACAGTGAGAGACAGAGAGAAATGGTGTGAGAGTTCATATGAAGGGCGAGAGTCGAGAGGCCAATCATTGTGATATTAGGCGAGGGTTGCATTTATAAATTTATGGTTGTGTTTTATGCAATTATTTTGTTTACTATTTGGCTCTCTCTTCATATGTGTTTTTTGAGCTGAATTGAATGTGATGTTAACGAGTAATTTGATGAGGGTTTCCATGTTATGGAAACACACACTCTATTATGCGCAAGGATCTGTTTTATAGTAGAATACCTGCATCATTTGGTATCAGAGCTAAAAGGTCACAATAATCCATGCAACCATGGACGAGAGATGAGTGAGTGAATTTAATCTCTCTAATTATATATATATATATATATATATATATATATATATATATATATATATATATATATATATATATACGTCGTAGGTGAGTATGTGAGACAATATACATTGAGGCTCATAAGTTTTTTCCACCGGATCTATTTTTTGGTGATTCTTGGTGAAATTGGTTTTGGGTTAGATTTCAATGATTTATAGGATGTTGCAAAGGTTTTCAATGGATTATTGAATTCTAAAAACGAAATTTTGATGATCACTCACTGTTGAAGTATTATGGATTTTATAAAGCCTAATTATGTGCACATAATGGAAAATGGCCATATTGTGAAGATTGGAAATGCATCATTGAAAAATTAGCTTGAAGAAGGTGCTTATAGAGAATTTTTTATGTGTGAACGTAGGAATAATTCTGCATTTGAAACAACGACCATGGAAAAAGAAAACACAGTTTGACTGGAGTGCAAGTGATAGGCATAGTTTCCGTTGGAGTCGAAAGTTGAAGAGAACCAACATAGGTCAAAGGATGTCACTATAAGTTATAGTGGCTGACAAGTGTAAATGCCACAAATGTGTGTAGACGGAGTCACCGTTGAGTCATGGAGTGTGGCTAGCATGGTCTGGATACTGTGTTTTGGTAGTTATGGTTCTAATTTCCTACGAGACTACATGAGAAATTAAATGCAATCCCTGTGGGATCATGGTGTGTGGCCAGTGTTCGGTATTGTGTTAGCAGAGATGTATATATACCACGTCATTTCAATATATATACAGTTAGTGTTTTAAATTTCTTGAACGACATCCCATATTTTGACAACGATTTAAGTAATGTAGAGAAATGCCATACACCATTTTATATTTCTTGTGCTGACGTCTTACATATAGTAACACATTTATTTACACTATGAACATGGAAATCAACACTATGGTAGCAGAGAAGATCACGCACTGGCTAAGGGAAAATCCACACCTCATTCCAATCTCATGATTGACACAAATTCAAGTGATTCGAGAGTCAAATTTTCTAAATTTTGATGCCAAATCAAGGATGTAGTTATTTGATAGAGGATTGATCGCCGATTTTGTTTTATTTGGTTTTTATAAATAACTATAAGAAGTGGAGACGTCATTCTTATTTTCTGTATTTAATTATTTGTTGTGTTGGCATTGTAATGGAATGTTAATTTTCCTGGAATGTGGTTGATCTGCTGACTCTTACATAAAAAGAGGAGGAGGATATTTTGGTATGGAGATTCCAGTTGGAAAAAATATTCTTGGCTCAGAAAATGATTATATACAAGTGAAATCTACTTCGAAGGGTCATTGTCACTGCTACTCAAATGTTGGAATCCATGATTAAGTCTCCTCGCCCTACCCGTAATGAAGCTATAGATGTGGCTAATGCTATTAAGGATGGGATTGATTGTGTTATTTTTAGTGGTGATAGTGTAGTAGGTTCATATCCAGAGGTGGCAGTAAAGATCCTGTGACCAAAATTAAAAACGAGTTCAGGCACTTCGTTGAGCCATTTAAATATATGGTAAGTGTAAAGCCATTATGCTCTGTAAAGGAATGTTGTAACAACCAGTTAATGGGGAATGAGAGTGACAGAGACTTTGAATCGAGAATTCGAGCAAGCGATTCTTCCAGTGATAGTGAAAACTTAAAGATATTTAAGCTTTAGAAGTGAATCCTTCAATTCCAGTGAAAGAAAAGGAAGCAACAAAAGACAACAAAAGTTACGCAACAAAAGCATGGTAAATGTCGGGCAAAGGTATATTCAGTAAAATTGTGGGGCGAGCCTATTATGTGTTGACATTTTTTGGTTTTCCTAACCAAAATCAAAATTATAGATAAGTAATTTTTGTGGGAATGATTTATATATATGTCAACATGTTTTTAAAACCATAATCATAATTAAAGTGGAAATGTTTTAAATGCAGATGTATAAGGTTTTATCACCATAGTAGCTTTAAATCAAATTAAGCTCTGCTTAAATGAATGGAAAAGGAGAATGCGCTATGGTGGGTGATATAAAGAGAAACATGCATTTGTATAATATATGAGAGGGTTATAATGCATAGTGTGGGTTCTTCGTAGTTTTGGCTACATGATTTTGGATCAAGGCTGGTCGTTGGAAATGGGAGAATTATTTTGATTTGTGTTTAAGGTTGAAAACACAAACAAACCACAATTGCTCAATGTTGTAGAATCCTTGTTTTACCATCATATGACAGTGCCTCAGGAGGTGTTGTTCAAGATGGACCCAATGTAAAAATTGTACATTATTCATCAAAGAGATTGAAAACATGAATAGCTTGTTCTCTGTACACATGTGAAGAAATGTGAAATGATGTACAATTTATAATGTGCAGTTGTATGGTGCATGAAAGTGCAGGAAAAATGTATGTGCTAAGATGATGAGTGTGTTGAAGAGGTTATGATATGAATGGCATGCGAATATTCACAGTAATAGATATGGTACAGAATTGTGAAATCCAGAGAGTTGAAATTGGAAAGAGAAGGTTAATCAATAACCTTGAAGGGAGCATAAGGTATGATCATTCATTTGAAAGAGGTATTTTTTAATGTAGAAAATTAAACGGTTTATTTATTTTCACCATAAAATAAATCTTGGGAAAATGGATTTCATTTCGATTTAAAGGCTTCAATATCATGTGAAGTGATAAAGGGAGATGATGAAATTGGTGACTTCTGGTATTTTCTTAGGAATGGAGTATGACAGGGAGTGAATATTTTACATCATGAAATTATATTAATGGTGGATGTTCATTGGTATGTTGTATAACTTGAATTAGAATCAAAGTATCCACTATTGTAATTATTGGGTCAAGCCTTGAAGTCAAATCAGAGGTTAAGGTGAAATGAAAATTTGGATAGCTTGAGTCAAGTTAAACCATTCAGTTATTGTAAAAGAGGGTGTATTTTTCATCGAAGATGAAGATTTGATGTCATGTTTGGAGTCAAAGAGTATTAAATCAAGTCAAAGGTTTGAATGTAATTGGGTGCATGATCGGCGGCGCCTGACACCCAAAGAGTTGGTCATTGTAACACAAGCATTACTGAAGTTGTTGATTGTAGCAAAGAGGAGCAGGAGATTTTCCAGAGGGGATTCCAAGACAGAGAACTAAAAAAGGTCAAGCGTAGGAAGAGAGCTTGTATTTTTTATGGCAAGTAGGAAGGCTTACTAAAAAGAGGATTCAAATGAAATCCACATGTGAACAGATGAAGTTCACAAAGGAGGAGAATATTACTGGTGATAGTCATTTTAGAGGTTCTGAGAAAGACCGCAGTAGAAGGAAGAAGAAGGAAAATGCCAAGGAAAATGGCATATGGAAGCAGTTGACTGATGAAGAGTATGAGCGGGAGAAAAATGAGATAATAGTTCACCTTGAGTTATTGATGGAATTTTTGCAGAGAAATAGGAAAAAATAGAGACATGGTTGGACCATGAGGAAGTAAGTGAAGTGGCAGAGGCTACATGCAAAGAGGGAACAACAGGTAAACATACAATTGACAGAAGAGTTGAGGAAGCTCAAGCACATGATGAGTGTGAAATTGAGATGTGAAGAACTCAGAGAGGCTGAGTTGAAAATGGAAATTTCCATTTGTGGCCTAGAACAGGGTGAAATTCTAGGTGACAAGATCAATGAGAAATATCTCATGGACTATTGGAATAGTTCAGAAGAATTGGAAGATATGTTGACAAGAAAAAAGGATGAGGCTATGAAGCTTTGTAATTTTAAATCTCACAATTTATGTATGCTTGCAGGATGTGCGGAAGATGGTGGACAGTCTGGTGAAACTGTCATACAGATGAATAAACCCTTAAGGTAAAGTATGAAGGAGAATACCTTTGAGAGGAGGAAGGAACTAATTTTTTGTACTAGGAAGAAATCATAAATGAATTCTTGTTTGGTGTAAAACAACTAGTTGAAGCTGTTATGGAGTAGAAGCATAATGAAAATACTGAAGTGATATTCCAAGGAGGTAAACAAATGAATTTGTTTAATGAATTTGTTGATATAATTTTGCAATGTTATGATACAGAAACCAGGATAGCTCAGGAGGGTTGCCAGAAGAAAAATGAAACTGGTAATGAAGGTTGTGATGAAATGCTGGAAAGATTTCACATGGAAATAGAGCTCCTGGAATGATGGCTTAAGGAACCTGAAGGGGAGATGAAACTTGCAGAACCTGATATAGAAGAGATTGTAGATACTGTGCATGATAGAGATGAAATGTTTTTTACATTTATAGAGCTGAGTGAATGTTATAACTTTTCAAATAATAATATGGTTGTAGGTACAATAGGAAATATACACAAATATGATATTGAAATCAAAGAAATTGAGCAGAAAGTTTTTGAATATGAGATGAAATATCAGGAGCAGCAAGAAAATTATGTCTTTAGAGACATAAAGGAAATAGAAATATTGAACCAGCAGGATGAAGATTGAAGCAGCCAGCAATTTAAAATAGGATCTGTTGAAATTCAAAAAATCTATGGTGGGAGATTGGTGCTTGAAGCATCAAAAGAGGCCAAAAGGTCTTATATTTTTAAAAATAACGGTTTGTTCATGAGTGCAGGTATAGCATCGGATCAGAAATTTGTTACTATGGGAGCAATCAATGACTATAGTTATGATCAAGGAAAAATTCTTGATTATTTTTCACTTCAGAAAGTTGAGTGTTCAACGCAATTGGAGATGAAAGCATAAAATAAAGAGGAGTTACTTTGAGGAATTGACAGAAGAAATTATTGTAAAGAGAAATGGAATCCGATTGATAGAGTGAGTGATTAATTACAAAATGGATGTAATATCCCCAAATTGGGACTGTTAGCAAGGTATGCCTGAAAAACGCATTTTTCAGGAATGTATGCGACAAGATTGGAAACCAGCACTTGGATCCCTTAGATCTAACAATCGAAGGCCAAAATACAAGAGGGATTAAAAAATAAATCCTTCTAGGTGGGTTAAACAGGTCTCCCCACACCTAGTGTAGTTTGAAAATGCCCAAAGAAGGGGCAGCAACAATTCTAAATAAATCTGCCCAGAAAATAATGCAGCTTAGCCCAATATATGCAGGAGAACAATATAATGGTTTCATTAATCATACATCAGAAAATCAGGTTTAGAATAGGGCCGATAAAATGTACAAGAGAAAAATGGAGAACCTAGATGAAGAAACCCTCAAGAATGAGGTGTTGCAACAATGTATTGGCTGTAAGAAGGCTTGACAACATTACATTATGAGCTGAAGCAACTATACATTACATATCATATCTAGAATAGATCTATGTACAAAATATTAGATCTATATTAGATCCGTATACAAGAAGAGTTCGTCTATAAATTCCCCTTTGGGTTTTGAGAAAAACATGAGAAACAAAGAGTAGATCTGAGATCTAAGTTGCCAATCTGTAGTAATATTTAGAATTTTTGAAGTAAATAAAATACACAGCAGATCATATCTGAACATAACATGGATCAAAAAGCTAATCCATGGATCACAACAATGAAGGGAAGAATCCCAAACACCAGAGATCTCTCCTCCAAAAGCATGCCAAAACTCCCTGCAACTTCCTTCTTGAAAATAACACAGTTATGGGAGAGAAACTGCACTGTTGACTCTAGCAATGGTTTGGCCTAATGCCAAGATCTAATTATGCAGCTCCAATGATCCAATACTCTCTTATCAAGAGAATTGAAGGCTCTCCCACTAAAAAGAAGCACTAGAATGGCCTAGATCTGAATAGATGTAGCCTCCATTTGCTGCAGCTTACAAGGACAACCAAACCATCAACAGGATCTGCATTGTAGTTGGAAGATGGAGCTTGGCCAAATGCCTGATAGTGGAGAAGATCAACAAGACTCCTCCAAGAGCTACTCAATGGAAGAGGTGGGATTCCCGATGAGGAACACCCTAGTACTAAACAACACTATTCTCATCAAAACAACAAGAGAATAAGAAATGTCTAAACAGACAATATCTTCAGAAAATCATAATCATGAAAAACCTTCTCTTGATGTCCTCCTCTTACTTTTATAAGATATAAATTCTTCCAAACCCTAAACCATCTCAATGATTTAGCTTTGTTCACATGTATAGTCTCTAACTAGAACTGTGCTATGCATCTAGGAGCTTCATTGCATCTAGACAGTGCTGATGATTTGGTCTTGGTTGACTTGGTCAACCGATCCAGCCTCTTTCACACTTAAGTGTGATTATGTAGATAGCTAAGATTTAGCCTTGTTTACATTGAGAATTTATTTTATTTAAGATTCACACTTCAAATACAAAAGTTGTTGACTTAGTCAAACTTGGCTTTGTCCACATGCAAAAAGTCTCTTTTCACACATGAGGGTGTGAAATCCAGCTTCTATAATGATCCCCTTTCATACCAAGAGGTTTTTTATGCTGATTTAAGTGAAGTATGGGTCTCCTTCCCCATTTATTCATCCACTAAGTGAAAAAATAAAAATTCAATATTCCCATTAGCTGCATGCTAATGTAGAAAAATTACAGTCCTCCCCTCCCACATGTTGCTTGTCCTCAAGAAACTGCAAGGATAGAATTGAAGAATTTCCTCCCAAGGCATGGAGACTGAAATTTATTAGGAAAACATCTTTCCCAAGTGGATCCTCCATTCCCAATCAATCATCCATACAAAATGAGTCACCTCCCAACATGGCAACTCCAAAAACTTATCCTCCACCTTGAGCTCAGGCAATGTAGGTGGGCTGAAAATATGAATATGGTAGACATAGGAGCCTACCCCAAACTGTCCTTCTCTCCACTTATGATAAGTGTAGAGTTACTTCTGATCTTGGGCTGCAATAATATTTCCCTCAAGTGGAAAAATGAAGACTAGATCTCTAAAGATCTCCTCTCTAATGATGTGAATCAAGCTAGCCTAAACCATTCCATATGTGATGGATAGGAAATCATCACCATATCACATCTCATCAAACTCATGGCCCACCTCATAAATAAACAAGTGTTTGGTTTTGGTGGCCATATCTCCTCTCATGCTCCCATTAGAGCATGCAATGTAGAAAATGTGGGAATCCTCTTCCCATAATAACACGTCCAACCAATGTGTTTCCTCTCCAATCATGATCCCCATAGTAGTAAGAACAAAAAAGGAAATTGGAGCCATGATTAGCATCAAGATGAAGGGAATGCTGAAGCTTTCATTCGGTGCACGAAAGTACGAAAAATTTCCCATGAAGTTACAAAACAGTTCTTCTAACTGCGGCTTCAAAAAATTACATGGCAAGTGGTTTATTGATACATGGTTTTCTATGTGTGTTATTTCACCTACTAATGAATAGTAAATGGTTGTGTACATCAAATGAAAATACATAAAGTAATACAACACTTTCCCATGGCCATATAAGAGATGGTTGTATCCATCATACATTTTGGCCCATTGTTGATCATGGAGCTCATGAAAAGCTTGCCCTCTTATAGAGCAATGCACTGCATAGAAATGGTAAGAGTATGCAAATAACTAAATGCAAGAACCTTACCATGTACTAGAAGTAAGATAATGATAGGATCCATGAACAAACTCTCCAAAATGGTATGACATACTCTCATGAAGAGAAATGAATCATGTGTTGCATGAAGATCCTTCCTCACATACTTGGAAATCCAAGCCAAGAAGAACATACCATATTGATAGATGTTTCCACCCATTAATCCATATTTCTCACCTCCTCCTTGTTCATCAAGTGCATCAAGAGTGAAATTATCCTCGGGACACTCCATCCATAAATCCATGGTCCATAGTGACAGTGTTGTTGGCCTATTCAAATGGGCCCCTGCAAATACATAGCTCTATTCTTTGACATGTTCACCGTCAAAGACATCTTCCATAATGCTGCTACAAAAAAGAAGCTCCTTCAAAAGGGGAAGTACTTATAGATCATCCAAGGCTAAGGAGTAGCCCCTTTTCACCATGATAGTGCCATCTCCTATTCCTGCAACATCATGCAAAGTGTGAGAGAAAATCTGCCCTTGCTCTCTTAAGAAATTCCAAAGCGAAAAAGGATTTTTCTGCCTTCCCATACCTCAATCATATAAATCATGTGGTGAAAACATGGCGATTCATATGAATAATGTCATATCAACACAATGTGTCCATACTCCTTGCTGCCTAATGATGCAAGCATCCTACCATACATCTATCCCCCACATACCCTTAGAAATAGGACGATGGCCAAACTCTTTCAAGAGTAGCCTCTTGTTGCCCAGTATCATATATTTTCAAGTAGCTTTCCAGATTCTTGCTCATCATCCATATCCATTGATCCACATGTGGATTATGGACCTCATTCTGCAAATATTTGGTATCCTCCCATTATAGGATACCAACCTTCTCAAACCTTTGAAGAACTTTGCACTTCATGGAATGTTGAGGTGCACCTTCCATGGGATCTCTTGATGAGACCGCCTCCTCATGCATGGCCTTCCAAAACTAGTGGGGTCTTGGATCTGCTGCAAGTAGAAGTCTCTCTTTGAGATGTGGCATGCTCATTGAGAAAGTGTCATCTAGAGAGAAGAAAATGTTTCTCATATCATGATGTCTACTCTTGGTCATGAATGAAGCTAACATCTAATTTCTCCCATGAGGAATGGGTCCTCCTTTCTTCACTACTTCTCTTAGACAGCAGTGCAACTCTGCTGCTCTTGATGGGCTTTGAGAACAACTTATATGGCTACAAGAGTTCCTTCTTCTACTATGTTGGCTCCCTCAACTGTTGATGTTGAAGGATGCTCCTTCAAGGTTGTGACAGTGCTGATACAAGTCTCCTTAAAAGATGGTGAGGACTTCTCTTCCTATAATTTCTCTTTATCAAATCTCTTGATCATCCTTTGAGTGAAATATGCAAAAGAAGATACTTTTGCATGTCTCACATGGTTGAACCACCAATTTCTTGCTTCACCCTTCAGGTGTAACGCTGTAATCTCCAGTACTTCTTTCTCTACCACTGAATGTAGTAGGACGAATTCACTGGGTCTTGTTTCCCAAGCCTTTGTTTCAAATGTTCCATCAAAAGTGGACAATAGAAACCTATTGCCCTTGATTTCTCCCTTGCCACACGGTCTCCTCTCTTCCTCCAGTTCAATGAACTATGGGAAGGAGAGAGTCTCCTTGAACGCTCTAGGTTGAGAATTGTACTCAACAAGGTACTCATTCATAATCTAATGATCCAAGTGCCCTCCATGTTTCTGTTCTTGTTCTTTGTGAGAGTAGGAAGTGCATGGTCCTTCCTCTTCTCCTTCTTTTATCTACTTAACCTCCTTGGAGAGGTTCTTTCTAGATCTAAAAAGTGATGAGAGTAATCTCATTCTCCCAATAATTCTGATATTTCTCCTTCTGATAGATGGATCTCACAGGCTGAGCCAAATATCATGCTCTAATACCACTGTAATATCCCCAAATTGGGACAGCTATCAAGGCATGCCTAAAAAATTCATTTTCTAGGAATGTACGCTACAATATTGGAAACTAACACTTGGATCCCTTAGATCTCACAATATAAGGCCAAAATCTAAGATGGATTCAAAAACAAATCCTTCTAGGTGGGTTAAATAGGTCTCCCCACACCTACTGCAGTTAGAAAATGCCCAAAGAAGGGGTTGCAGCAGTACAAAATAACTCTTCCTAGAAAATAACGCAAATCAACCCAATATATGTAGGAGAAAAATATAATGATTCATTAATCACTTATACATCAACAAATTAGGTTTATAATATGGCCCATACAATGTACAAGAGATAAATGGATAACTTAGATGAAGAAACCCTCAAGAATGAGGTGCTGCAATAATGTATTGGCTGTAAGAAGGCTTGACAGTGTTATATTATGAGTTGAAGCAACTGTACATTACATATCAGATCTAGAACAAATATGTGTACCAAATATTACGTCTATATCAGATCTTTACACTAGAAGAGTTCCTCTACACATTCCCCTTGGAGTTTTGAGAAAAACATGAGAAACAAAGAGTAGATCTGAGATCTAAGTTGCAGATCTGTAGTAATATTTAGAACTTCTAAAGTAAATACAATACATAGTAGATCATATCTAAACAGAAAATGGATCAGAAAGTGAATCCATGGATCACCATAGTGAAGGGAAGAATCCAAAACACCAGAGATCTCTCCTCCAAAAGCATGCCAAAACTCCCTGCAACTTCCTTCTTGAAAATAACACAGTTATGGGAGAGAAACTGCATTATTGACTCTAGCAATGGTTTGGCCTGATGCCACAATCTTATTATGCAGCTCCAATGATACAATACTCCCTTATCAGGAGAATAGAAGGCTCTCCCACTAAAAAGAGGCACCACAATGGCCTAGATATGAATAGATCTAGCCTCCACTTGCTGTAGATTACAAGGAAAACCAAACCCTCAATAGGATCTGCGTTGTAGTTGGAAGATGTAGCTTGGCTAAATTCTTTTAGTGGACAAGATCAGCAAGACTCCTCCAAGAGCTACTCAATGGAACAGGTGGGATTTCCGATCAGGAACACCCTAGTGCTAAATAACACTATTCTCATCTAAATAGCAAGGGAATAAGAAATGTATAAATAGACAATATATTCAGAAAATCATAATCATGAAAAAACTTTACTTGATGTCCTCCTCTTCCTTTTATAGGTTATAATTCTTTCCAATCCCTAAACCATATCAATTATTTATATCTGTTCACATGAGTAGTCTCTAACTAGAACTGTGCTATGCATCTAGGAGGTTCATTGCATCTAGACAGTGCTGATGACTTGGTCTTGGTTGACTTGGTCAACTGATCCAGCCTCTTTCACACTTAAGTGTGCTTATGAATATAGCTCAGATTTAGCCTTTTGTACATTGAGCATTGATTTTATTTGAGATTCACACCTCAAATACAAAAGCTATTGACTTAGTCAAACTTGACTTTGTCCACATGCAAAAAGTCTCTTTTCACACATGAGAGTATGAAATCCATCTTCTAGAATGATCTCCTTTCATACCAAGAGGGTTTTTATATTTATTTAAATGAAATATGGGTCCCCTTCCCCATTTATTCATCCACTAAGTGAAAAAATCAAAATTCAATATTCCCATTAGCTGCATGCTAATGTAAGAGTATTACGATCGAGTTGATACTTTAAGGGACCAACGATAGAAGAGAGTTTGGAATCCTGGAGGGATCAAGTCATGGAGACTTGTGGTTGTCTCGTTAATACAGAAAAGTGACAGACCTCATAGACAAGAGTCTATGGAAAACTCTCTACATGGGGAGTGTGATGCAGGAGCATCAAGCTTAATTTTCATTATTTAATGTGTGATTTAGTGGGTGAGGTTTTATTTATTTATTTTATAAATTATGTACATTTTAAAAATAATTTGAGAGAAAAATTTGAGTGTGAGGATTATTGTAAATATTCTCTTAATTAATTGAGGATATGAGTGGAATTGGTTTGGGTAGATACTTTAGGGATTAGAAATTCCTTCAATGGAACTCAGTCTAATATCCCAAAATGGGAATGCAGCAGTGCATAAGCACAATAATGGAATATGAGGGAGAATTGAAATCATAAAATGTGTTGAGAAACAAATTGCCATTAAATGAAAGAAACAATAGCAAAAGGAAGCTCTTATACATCCTCCCAAGTGCAGAAAATGCAACAATTTGACACAAAAAACGTTATTTCTGGAGATTTACGTTTTAAAAGGAAGAAATAATGGTTCAATCCCTTAGAATATGTATTAATTCCCTTACTTTCAAAATAGGAATAAAAATAAATCTCTTTTGATAAGTTAAATAGATCTCCTGGCCTTAAAATGACTTAAAAACATCCAAACCCCATGACTTAAGCCATGCAGAATTTGTTAAGAACATGATAGAGTTATTCTGTGAGGGTTTATGCAAAATTATAATAGGGAATCATAGATATATAGTTTCATTGGACAATATTCTAATAAAAAAGAGATTTGACCTCTTTAATGTATTATAGAAATAACCCGGCAAGGGTTTCTTGAGAGCATAATTACAAAAAGTGCAGATCTGAATATTCAGCCCTGAAATAACATAGTATCGCTACAGAATTAGATACATGAAGCTGAATAATACAATAGAGGGATGATAATCCCTTCTACTAGATTTTTGAGAGAGGGGATGGCCCTTTCCCTAAGAAACTAGCTCAGAAACAAGGGCTTAAACCCTGTTGCAGCAACTCTATGAAAAAAGACATAGTTCTTACAAGGGACTACACTGTAGGTGATGAGAGATGCTTTGGAAAAGTGCCAAGATGTGGAATGAGCTCAGGAATCTTCCTAGATGATCTCTCAAGATAATTAAAGCTCCCTCTATTGAGAAATAGTTCTAGAAGTGGTGTTATCCAACCCCCACTGCAACGCCCTGCAACATAGCACTATTATGCTACAGAAATACCACTAAAGTTGGAGAATGATGCTTGGCCATAAACCTAGATGTGGATCAATATATTACAAGTTCTCCCAAGAGGCCTCTTAAGGGAAGAGGTGGGATTCCCGTTGGGGAACACCCAGTGCTAAACAACACTACAACCCTACTAAATAGCAAGAGGAAGCCAAGTCTAAACAGACCAATATCAAATAATAATATCAAAAAACATGAATAAAAAGGGCTCCCATCCTCTCCATATATAGCAAGTGAACCTCTTCACATTGGGTCCCATCCATATGTGCCACCAAGCTCATGCAAGTTGTCCTCCACCCAAAATGCGTTGTTCATAAAGGAGATTCAATGTATCTAGATAGCTTTTTTGACTTGGTCAAAGTTGACTGAATCAACATGATCCCATCCCTGTTCACATCCAAGGGTGCGAAAATTAGCTTCTTGTTCTTCCTCCTTTCACATTAGGAGTGGTATTGATCCTTCTAAAAAGGTTAATGGACCTCCCTAACCATTTATTCACCTACCTAGTGATAAAATTAAATATAATATTCCATTTAGATGAAAGATAAATTTTTGGAATATTACAGTCCTCCCATTCAAAATGTTTCTTTTCCTCAAGAAACTGTAAAGGTGGAGCAAAATTCCCCCCCTCCTCTTATTGTGGAATCCTCATCAATAGTCCCCACCACTGCTCAAAATAGTCTACTACAAAGCTGGCCTCCAATGTTTCCTCCCAAGTATGCAAAACCACATGGATCACATCATAGAAAGGTGGAAGGTGTAAGTGGAAACCTCCTTGTTGTCCAATGGCTTACTCAAGGTAGGGGTGATGAAAAACATGGGGGAATCTTATTCCCAATAATTGACTCCCACACCCATGCTATCATCCAAATGAAATGAGCCATCCTAGGTTGCTCATCAAAAATACCCTCAACCCCCAGTTCATACAATGTGTTGGGGTTGCATGGAGAGATTGGATCCTCCCATCCAAGTGGTTTCTCTCTCCATTTATGGTAAGTATGGGGCTACTGCCGATCTTGGGCTGAAATTTCATGACCTCCAAGAGTGGCCCAAGCTACCCCACCAAACAAATAAGCCATGAAGTGCCTCCTCCAAAAACTCAAGTTCTTCAAACGGTTCCTCCAACATGAAGAAAAGATATGTAGTTTGACAATAATGTACTTCCCATTTCTTCCCCTAAAACATGCATCATGTAAAGTAGGGAGAATCATACTCCCAATGGGCATCTCCAAATCATATCCCACCCTCCAAACAAAGATCCCCATGAACATAAAAATATCAAGAATACATGGAAGAAAAAACCAATAGAAACAAGTTGTCATATGACAAATGGAAAGTGGATAAAGGTCCCAAACATGGAACCAATGCAATGCATCCTTTTCTTGCATCAAATCAAACAATAACAAGTGCTTTGCTAGCCAATTTTTTCTTCCACAATCATTCTATAAGATAGAAACATGAAAGTACAAAGTGGTGTCAATGGTGCACACCAAAAATCATATGCTTCCCTCACAAACCACCAATAAGATAGCTAATCTCAATTCTACAATTGGCTTCAAGTAAATCATCATACAATATGAAAGAAAGGATAATCCTTCTTGGTACAACATGCTACTCATATAATGTAAAGAATTACAAAACATAATGTGGAATTATACCTTCTCCACCATGTACTTGGCACCTTGAGCTAAAATGGCTCAACCAGAAATTCTGCCTCACCTCCAAAGAGTAAGGAAGTGGCTGTGACATGCTCTCTATCACCATCTGGGCTATGCATCTCTCCATGTGCTGAAATATATCAAGCTGGATGCCCTCCCAAATGAACTCCTTTTCCAAGGAAATATATGCATTAAGGTGCATGGAAAGGAAGTCCTCATGTGCTGCATGTAGCAGCTTCTCCTTGAGCTCAGAAGCTCTATTCAATAATACTTTGCCATAATAATAGATGAAAAAATAATCTACCATATATCTATCATCTCCATTTGGGTCATCAAGAATCATGCAAGCAACAAGATCCTTGGAGTACTCTACCAAGATTCGAGACTTCCAATATGGATCAATTCTCCCAAGAGATAGCTCTAATGATCTGCAATGTGAAGCTCTCCACATGATTTTTTATTTTTCTTTGACATCCCTCATGCCAAATTCATCCCAAAAATTCTTGCCATGCCCATCATGCAACTTCTCATGCTAAAAAAGAAGTAGTGATCTTTGGAAGTTGGCCTCCCATGAGAAGCTCTCATCAAAAAATAATCTCTCAATATTGGAAAAAGTAAGCATGAGTGGCCTTCATCTACTCCAATTTATGGAGGATTCCTTCCTCAAAGGATGTACCCTCTATTTCTCCAAATCCATGGAGCAACTCCCTTGCACCATGAAGGTGCCATGCTCCACCATTGTAGCAAATTTTGTCAGCGCAATACATATAGTGAGAGTGGGTGGTGCTGAAAATGGGAGAATGTCTCCCTCCTCCTTGATACTATCCCAAACTCTCTACACTGTACTAGACTCCTCCAATGTCTTCACATCTTGAGAATCTAAGAGGGATGAACCAAATGGAAGGATGTATCTTACCAACTTGAGATCTGGTGGCCTCCCAGGTGGAATGCCTCCATGTAGTGAGACATCAATGTCAAGAGTATACTATACATATGGTTGGGCAACGTTGCCCTTGCCCTAACAATGCAAACCAGTCTGCCTCTTCCTTGCACCATCTCTGTAAAATAGATAGGGGTGAGTTCTCCTCATCAAGTGATGCTGACCTTCCTCCCTACCTTCTCCTTCCATCAATAATATCTCACAATCATGTTGCACATTGATTGTGCTTTGTCTTCCATATGTGAGATCCTGGGGAATATCTTGCAATGACACAAGAATTACTCCTGTTGTAGCATGTGCTCCTCCTTCCTCTGCATGAGGTACTATATATGCTCTAGATATGACAGCGCTGTAGCCCCCATCCTCCTCTTCCTATTCAATATGAATGGGAGTCATCTGCTCAGTAAGAGGATCCTATTTTGAAAAAGGAACCTGCATGTCCTCTTGTCCAAAGGTATGAGATAAAGATCTTTCATTTAGAAAGGTGTTATGCAATATGTGAGCTTTTCGACCAATTTTCTGAAGTGGTTTTGATTTTTCTGGTTCTTCCAACCCATGAGAAAGTTTTGGTTTGTTTGGCTCTACCAAAATCATTTTAGAATGTTTTCCATCAAACCTCTCCACTAATCTCTTAGTGAGCTATGCATAAGAAGAAATACTGGTATTTTTCAATGGAAATGACTCAAAAAACCACCAAGCATAGGTCTTACCTTCAAAGTGCAGCGCTGCAACTCTGGTGGCTTCCTCTTCAGAAACTTGGTGCTGCTGCAAATAGGTATGTAGCTCCTCTACCCAAGCTCTGGATGAACAGGTTGGTGACCCATAAAAATTAGATAGAGTAAATATATCCATGTCATGCTCCCTTCTCCTCTCCACCTTGGTCTTGCAAAACTCCTAAAAGGTGATATGATCTCTAAACCTTTCAGTTTGAGATTCATACTCCTGAAGGAAATCACTAAGAGTTTCCCTCTTAGGCATTCCTCCTTCTTCCATCTCTCTCATGATAGATCTGAACATTTGAATACGTTGTGCATAATAGGGTGTAGCTGCATGCTCATACATATCATGTGCAAATCTAGATCTGGCTCCAAATCCAAACTCCTCTGGAGATTCTATCTCCCTTCTCATTTTCTTAAGATCTTCTTTAATTCTCTTCATAGATTTAGGAAGAAGTTTTGAGAGATTATCCTCCTTATTTCCTCCACATAATGGAGTCTTCTCTCTTCTGCACACATTCTCTTCTCCTTCTTCTCTTGATAGCATAATGGCTGAGATCAACAGGCTGAGCCAAGATTATGCTTCGATACCACTGTAATATCCCAAAATGGGAATGAAGAAGTGCATAAGAAAAATACTGGAATAACAGGGAGAATTTAAATCATAAAATGTGTTTAGAAACACATTTTCATGAAATTAAAGAAACAACATCAATAGGAAGCTCTTCTACATCCTCCCAAGTGAGGCAAAATGTAGCAATTTGACCCTAAAAACGTTATTTTTGGAGATTTATGTTTTAAGAGGAAGAAATAATGGTTGTATCCCTTATAATATGTATTAATTACCTTTCATACAAAATATGAATAGAAAAAAATCTCTTTTGATAAGTTAAACAGATCTCCTGACCTTAAAATGACTTAAAAACAACCAAACCCCATGACTTAAGCTATGCAGAATTTATGAAGCACATGATAGCATTATTTTGTGATGGTTTCTACAAAATTATAATATGGAATCATATATCTTGAGTTTCATTGGACAATATTATAATTAAACAAAGATCTGGCCTCTTTAATGTATTATAGAAATAACCCAGCAAGGGTTTCTTGAGAGCATAAGTACAAAAAGAGCAGATATGAATATTTAGCTCTAAAATAATGCATTATCACAACAAAATTAGATAAATGAATCTGAATAATAAAACAGTGGTATGATAATCCCTTCTACTAGCTTTCCGGGAGAAGGGATGGCCCTTTCCCTAAGAAACTAGCTCAGAAACAAGGGCTTAAACCCTTTTGCAACAAATCTATGAAAAAAGATGTAGGTCCTGCAAGGGAATGCACTGTAGGTGATGAGATATGCTTTGGCCAAGTGCCAAGATGTGAAATGAGTTCAAGAATCTTCCTAGATGATCTCTCAAGAGAAGGAAAGCTCCCTCTATTGAGAAGCATATCTGGAAGTAGTGTTATCAAACCCACGCTGCAACACCCTACAACACAGTACTATTCTGCTACAGAAATAATGCTGAAGCTGGAGACTAATGCTTGGCCTTAAGCCTGGATGTGAAGAAATACAGTATAAGCTCTCCCAAGAGGCCTTTCAAGGGAAGTGGGATTCCCGCTTGGGAACACCCGGTGCTAAACAACACTGCAACCCTGCTAAAAAACAAGAGGAAACCAAGTCTAAGAAGAAAAATATCAAATAATAATATAAAAAAACATGAATAACAAATGCTCCCATCCTCTCCATATATATAAAGTAAACCTCTTGACATTGGGTCGCATCCATATGTGCCACCAAGCTCATGCAAGTTTTTCTCCACCCAAAATGCCTTGTTCCTCAAGGAGATTCAATGTATCTAGAAAGATTTGTTGACTTGGTCAAAGTTGACTAAATCAACATGATCCCATCCCCGTTCACACCCAAGGGTGCTCAAATTAGCTGCTTATTCTTCCTCCTTTCACATTAGGATTGTTATTGATCCTTATAAAGAGGTTAATGGGCCTCCCTACCCATTTATTCACCTACCTAGTGATAAAACCAACTATAATATTCCATTTAGATGAAAGCTAAATTTTTGGAATATTACACTTAGTTGAATCAAAATAGGGATAAATCTATTTTAGAGTTTGGTTGAGATTTTTATGTAGGAAATCATGGATTCACATTAATCCATAATCATGTATAAATATGAGCTTTGTGTGAGAGTGAGGAATATGGTGAGAGATAGAGAGAAATGGTGTGAGAGTTCATATGAAGGTCGAGAGTGAAGTGGCCAATCATTGTAATATTCAGCCAAGGAAGGGTTTGTATTTATAAGTTTTTGGTTGTGTTTTATGTAATTATTTTGTTTACTGTTTGGCCCTCTCTTTATATGTGTTTTTTGAACTGAATATAATGTCGTGTTAATGAGTAATTTGATGAGGATTTCCATGTTAAGGAAACACACACTCTATTATGTGCAAGGGTCTATTTTATAGTAGAATCTTAGCATCACTAGTGACAGGGGTGCCGCGAGGTGTTGGAGATGAAACTGGAGTAGCCAGAGGCCATTTTCAGTGAATCACTAGTATATTATAACTATTTTCTTCATTATGAATCCATTGAAGGGATTTTCAGAGCTATTTGAATACTTCTGAAGGTTGAGAAGCTTCAGGGAATTTTTGGCAACCTTAGACTAACCCTGGAGGAAGACCTAGTTTGGGGATGCAGTGCTCATTTTTAGAAAATGATCAGTCCATTTTTGGTGTCTGATGTGCTCTGGATATAGTAGGTGATGTTTTAGGGAGAGAAAAATAATTCTGAAGGATTTAGTGCCATGGAGAAGCTCAAGGTAGCTTAGAGCACGGATAGAAGGAATCAAGTCTAAGGGAGCATATACATGTTTTCAGAGTGATGAAAGCCATTACAGGGATATAGATGGTATTATAAGCCCTTTGTTTTAGTTTATTAACCATTGGAGTTATGTGTGGAACTTGTAAAATAAAGTTTTCCATAACCCCAAAGAGCCATGTCAAGATGACAAAATCTCAAGGAGACATAGCCCATGATATTTCAGTGAACTCGTAGATTAATTTTGCTGTTATGTGTGTATTTTTATTTTCTACATTATATTGCTGCTATAGCTGCTTAATTTCAGAAAAAATAAATAAACTTAAGACATTTAAACAGTTAAAAGAAATACACCTATTTCAAGTACAAAATTCTTCAAATGTCAAGTATAAGCTAGATATTTTATTTGTTTAACTGAGTGGGAGGTTCTTGAAAATCATAACAAGTTATCTAACCCATTTTTTGATCAAGTTAATTTAGATAATTTGTAAGTTGATATTTCTTATATATTTTCCTTTCAGGTTCACTCCGTGATGTATTTTAAATTCCTAGAATTCAACTAATATGATAAGCATTCATTTTGATTCAATTTTGACAATGAAAACCTTATCTAGAAGGGACAGATAAATCAAATCGTAAGCAATCAACAATGAGCACATCTAAATGCAAAATCCATAACTATTCCTATGCAACACTCACAAACCCTATATGAAAAAAGCATGCTTTTCTTTCTCAATTTATTTTAAGTGTGATTGAAAGAAAAAGAAACAAAGATGCACAAACAATCAATCAATACTTTCTAGAGAAACAAATACTAGTAGGAAAATTCCTCTTTTCGAAAACAACAAATTGATCAGATGTAAAATTTAAAATTTGGAGCTATTTCAACAATGATAAAGAAAACAAGAAGAAACATTGAACAAGCAGACACCCAAGGTGAGCAAGGAAAGAAGAAGCAATCTGGACTCCAGAGGCAGTCACACACTTGAAAACTGAGAAAACAAGAAACTAATTTGGATGGTAAAAGAAAAAATCCGATGAATTTTGGTTTCTCACAGGAGCAACGCACCCCTAAGTGGGATATAGTGTGTTGTAGAGCACTGTCTCTAAGCCAAGAAGGCTTCTCAGAGCACTGTGTCAAGACCAATAGTCTGTTGATGCTAGAGGAATCTCAAAATAGGTAATCCAACACACTTATTTGACCAAAACACATTCAAATGAATGTAATGAAGCAAGTAAAGTATAGTAGAGGCTGAAAAATAAGGATAAAACCACCAGGAAATATTAATCGCTCCCCAGCAGAGTCGCCAATTTGTTTTACATAAATCAAACCTACGGATATATAAGTCTCCCTAAGTGTGGTGGGCGCACTTAGAACAACATATAAGATATATTTGACATTTTCCTTAAGATAAAAAGATAAGAGGAGAGCATATACTTGTGATCCTTCGCTATTCTTTGTCTCCCTTTTTTCACTTCTGTCACTTTCAATCGGACTGAGCTCATTTGATTAATACCTGCAATTAGTAAGAGAATACGGAAAACGACATAAAGGCATATGATCTATTCATATTAATGAAACTGAATCAATTGCATTCGAAAATACATATATAAAATCATGAACACATGTATTAGGAAAGGAACAAATCTCTTTATTATAATATATAAGGAGAATTTACAACCAATTGGATCGATTCAGTGTTAACTCACTCTAGCTTTAGTCCATCCACCCTTTTATTTACTTAATTAATAAAAATGTAAGAAATCTAATATACAAATAATCTGATGGAAAATTTCAAACATTACATTCTCCTTATTCTTATTTCTAGGTTTCTTGTCACTTTTTCCCTTATTAGATGACACGACATGTATTTCAGAAGAATATGTAGTATCATATGAAATAAGGTTTTGATTTGAAACAGTAAGTGTAGAACCAGATGGTCGACTCGTTGATGGAGTGCTAGCAGATTCAATCAAACCATCGTTGGCATCAATTTCCTTACCAGATAGAGAATAAGGAACAATACAATTTGGTGGCAGTGAACTCAAAATATTTTCATAGAGCGTGCAAGACTGAGTATAAATCAAATCCAGATATTGGGCATGAGAAATTACTTTATCTTTAGTGACAACATTGCGTTTGGCCATGTCCTTGGTGATAGATGGAAAAAAGTAATTTATAAACCACTCAACTAAAATCTAATCTGGAACAAGGGTTTTAAACATTTGATGATGGCGACACCACTCATGTATATGATATGATATATGAGTAGTAGTTCTCTGTTTAAAGTTGGTTAAAAGTTTCGTTCGAGTGTCATATCTGATGGGTAACTGGAAGTGCGTTAAAAAATTAGTGGGTAAAGCTGTAAAGTTATCGAAAGAGGCTCATGGTAATTCAATATACCACTTTGCAGCAAAGTGAGTGAGTGTTCGATGGAAAATATGGACTAACAAAATCATCATTCGAGGAGTTTGATGGAAACCATAAATGATAATTCATAACGTGTGTAGACAGATCTTCTCCAGAATTTCCATTGAATTTTGAAATATAAGAGGGAAATTTATGAGGAATCACTAGCCACTAGGGTAAATGATGAATGGGATCATTAGTGAGCTGGTTTAAATCAGGTAACTCTAATGTTGCAACAAATGACAAATGTCGATTTAGGTCAAGTTGAGCGTAACCAAGCTAAGATGAAATTTCCTAGGCAATAGGCCATTATGCACCAGCATAAGGATTTTGCTAGTGGTAACCGAGATAGGGGTAAGGTTGTTGACCAGACCCTTGATAGGATTACTGGCCAGAACCTGGATAAGCTTGAAACTGTTGGAATGGTTGTTTTGGCTGCCATGGGTTTTGATAAAACTGTTGTTTCCTGTGAGGTTGGACCATATTGTGAATAGACGAGACCATTAGAAGAAAGTGACAAAGGTAAACTAGCCTGTGGTTGTGAAATACCTGATACAGATGGTTGTTTTACACTAGCCTCAAAAAACAAGGTCTGTAGACCAAAAAATTGAGGGTTAAGGGTTAAAGGACTCACTTGAGTAGACTGAGCAACAACCAAGGAAGTAATAACAGGTATAGTAGGTATAGATGCAATAGGTTGAATTGGTTGATATTGATACGCAACTGTTTGCACCTACAGAGGCAAGGTAGGCTGCCATTGACAAACAAGAATTCAAGCATAAGATTAACATAAAAACAAAGGACTATGGCCATATGGCGTAAAAAAATGTTCCCCCCCCAAGAATATGTAGTATAGAAATATTTCACATACTAACTTTCATATGATGGGAGTCCAATAGATAATGGATAAGATGGAAGGTAATTGGATGCACTACCCCGATATGGAGCGGATGATGTCAATAAAGAACCAGGTCATTCAATAGTCATAAGAAAGCAACCAGATAAAATTCTAGATAATGACATGGGTGAAGTCTATGGACTAGAGGAGACACTAGAGTAGGTTACATTTAAACCTTGGTAACTTAATGGTACGGATGAAACACCATAAAGATGAGACTCATGTGTTGTAGAAAAAATCAAAGATGAAGAAACAATAGATGTTGTCTCATTCATAAAATATGGTACAGTCTTAGATGATGTCTAAACCATGGTTAAATAGCTCAACAAATAATCTAAAGAATCTATGAGAACTTGAGACTAAGAAGGATCAAAAGGAGAAGAGTAGTTCAAACAAGGAAAATACGGATAAGGATGAAGCCCCCACCCAAAATGAGTTGGAGTTGAAGGGGTTGTACCGTCCTGAACTTTTCCCTCTATTGAAATTGAACTAGGTGGAAGTACTTCACCGTTATGCCCGAGACAAATTTCAAGCGGTAAAATCTGCGATAAAGAGGAAAAATAAATAGGTATGGATGATTGAGGATTAGCCATTTGATCATCTTCCAACACAGGAATGACTTCTTGTTGTTCAACTTTGGTTTCAAGATGTTCTGGTAAAAGAAAAATAGGTTCCGGATTTACTTTTGGTTGAACGACTTCGGGTTTCGGACTTACTGTTTCACTTGATTGAATTTCAATGTCCTCGGGTAACTATGAGTGTTCCATCTCAATAGTAACAGATAAAATGGGATCGGTAGAATGACTCGAGACTCGGTACTCAAAGGATCAGAGGAATCTATTAAATTATATGAATATGTAGTAGCAAAGGTTCTAGAGGTACGAGACTCGGTAGGAAGAGCTCGCCTTCATCTACTAGGTGTAGGTTCTAGCAGTAAGGTCATTTATTCACTGTCCTACGGGAATGACGGGGAAAAGGTTGATCTTATTCCACGATTTATAATTGATTTTAATTAAAAAAAAATATAAAAAAGGAGGGCAATGACAGGCGAAAGGTTTACCAAGTAAATTTGAACTGCAATATACAACCCTAGTAAACCAAGGACTTTGGTATGTGTAAGAAATTTCCCCGAATGTTGTGGTCAATGTATCACAGTGTAAAAGGTAGCTAAATCAGTTACCTATTGATGTTAAGAAACCTTATGTTGTCCTCCCAAATATACTTGATGGTACGTCGAGGCCGAATCTGTATTAGTGATGTATAATGAAAAACCGCAGAGTGAGAGCATCCCCTTATACTTTTCATACTAGAACACCACCTGATATACCCAAAAGTACATGGATGAGCTCCGTTATACTTACATACGTGCAAAAAGGTATCACACTCGGAATGTATCGCATAGAAACAACATCTACTATGTTTTATGACACTGGAACACGTCTCTAGCCTATACCTCTAGATGTTATCGTTAAGTGACAATGCTCCCTTAGATTAATTCAAATAAACTTTAAGTTCATATTTTTTATAAGTTTGTCTTTCAGGTTCATCGTGTGATGAATTTTACATTCCTATAATTAATAAAAATGATAATCATTCGTTACGATTTGAATTTCAAAAATGAAAACTTAGCTACATGGCATAGAGCAAGCATATTGTAAGCAATCAAAAATGACCACATCTAAATTAAAATTCCCTGACTATTCCTATACATCACTCACAATACCTATATGAAAATGCATGTTTTTCTTTTCAATTTCTTTTAAGTTTATATGAACGAGAAATAAACTATAATGCATAAACAATCAATCAACGCTTTCCAAAGAAACGAAGACTTGAACAACAATTCCATTTTTCGAAAATAAATAACTGATCAAATGTAAATTTTTAACCTTGGATCTATTTCACGATGATAAAGAAAATAAAAAGAAACACTGAATAAACAAATATCCAAAGTGAGGCAAGAATAATAGAGGCACTCTGGTCCCTAGAGGTAATCAAACACTTGAAAACTCAACAAACAAGATACTGAAATGAATCACAAAAGACAAAAATATGATTATTTTTAGTTTCTCACATGAGAAACAAAACTGTGAGTGGGAGATAGTGCGCTGCAAAGAACTGTGCCTAAGCCAAAAATGTTATGCGGAGCACTGTGTCAAGACCAATAGTGTGTTGGTGCTAGAGGAAACTCAAAAATAGGCAATGAAACACACTTCTTTTACTAAAACACATTCAAATGACTAAAATAAAGCAAGTATAGTCTACTAGAGGCTGACAAACAGGCATAAAACCAACAATGATGATGAATCGTTCCCAAGTATGGTCGCCAATTAGTTTGACGGAACCTACGGATAGATATGTTTTCCCTAAGTGTGCTAGTCACACATAGAACAACAGAAGAAAGCTATTTTACCATTTCCTTAAAATTAATAGATAAGGGAAGAACACCAACTTGTGATCTTTTTCTATTCCTCACCTCCCTTTCGTCACTTCTTTCACCCTCAATCAAATTGAAATCACTTGATTGGTACCTGCAATGGATAACATAAGACTAAAAATGACATAAAGGCATATGATCTATTCATGTTAAAAAATTAATCGATTTCATTTGAAGGTACACATATAACATCATGAACACATGTATTTGGGAAGGAACAAATATCTTTATTATGAAGTAGAAGGAGAAGTTACAACTAGTTGGATCAATTCGATGTCAAATCACTCCAGCTTCAGTCCTTATTCATCACATCAACAACATCACTCCAATAGCATAAAATTTTATGCAAAAAACTCCTCCAAGAGCCATGATCTCAGAATCATAACTTTACTAATTCAAATTCTTGCTCTCTTGTGTACTATGATCAGTGATCAATTTATAAGTAGTGAAGGTAGTTTGACATTAATGGATCATTCAATGGCTTTTCCAAAAATGGATGAAGAGGCTAACTTGTTTAATGAAATATGAGGATAATAGGTTCAATGGCTCCATGGTGTCCATATTCGAAGTTATCAGAAGATGTGATAGTTGGAACAACTTCTAGAAGCCACTAGAAGGTGGGAAGATTTTCAGAATCCTATGAGAAATTCAATCCCATTCAACCAGCTCATTGTAAAGTGGGTCTAGATGCTTGGCAACACATATTTGCATGGGAATAGATGCTATTTAAAGAACTTACTACGGTTTAGGGGTGCGTTGATGGCTCAATGGACTACTTCAACTGACATCTAAGTAGTGAAACTTTCATGGGGTAAAGTAATCACTGGGATGGCTTGTTTAGGGCATGTAGAAACTGATTTGTAGTATCATAGACCCTACTTGATATTGATCTGGTTTCGGGCAGTGATTACCAAATTGGCCTGTAACACACCACACTCCATTGTCCCTATGGATGTATAAACGTGGTTCTATCATCCCCTATATTACCTTGGGTGATGCATCAGTTTGCACGGAAGATCGTTGCCAAAAGGGCCAGTAATAGTAGGTTTTGTTGGTTCGCGCAACCATATATGAACCTCAGTCTAGGCCCCATCAAGAAAACATGATCAAATCTGATATTTCTCCCCATACCCCTTCAGCCTAAATTTTCAAATTCATATTCCCCACCATAGTGAGTTATCCCTTTTTCAAAATCCTGCACTCATCCATGCATCTCCAAAATATTTGTATATATTTTGATGGAGAATATATATTTAGAATGTGTATACATTGTTTCAAACCACATAAAAAAATCGATAAGAAAATTCCTACAAAAAAATTATATGCATTAACTTTAATCATGTGAGGATGCCACATTAAGACCATCCTGCCTGATAATCCTAACGGGTCTATGGAAACAATAAACCAATCTAGCAATAAATTTAAGAGATAATTACGATATTTTCCCCCTTTGATAATCATTTCTTTTATCAGGATTACAATAAGATTATATGACTTGATAAGTTCTTTTAAGGAAATCCTTTTTGAGCCCCAATATGGGTGACCAATCGATGGTACAAGTGTCCTTCGCATGTGACTTGTGTCATGCTCGAGCTCCATGCACTCATTTAATTTCATACCATGCATAATTTGGGTAACTACTATGGTAGCATGATTGATCATCTTGCCATCACTGTGGTTAAATTTGTATATAAGTTAAGGGAGGTGTCCACTGTGTAACGTTAGGAGATGATTTTTGCAAGCAAGGTTTGAGGGTCTGTAGCATGGTGGCTCCCCGGGGCTTCAGCCTTGGCTGAGAGGCATTGTGGACGCTCAAGTTACTAATTTGTGGTTGTGTATAGATTTATTTCTCTGCTACTCGAACCCCAGCATGAAAAAAGGTGTGGATATTTCTTAGCTCAAAGTCTTGGTACAACACTGGCTTGCACTCAGCAAAATCATGTCTCCATGCCTACACATATCTGAGATGGCTAATCATTCTTGATTTCTCATTTTATTTCTTGTTTTCATGACCTGATTTTTTTCTACATCTTTCTAAGGAGATGTAATGTTGTAGGATCTCCATGCCTTCATTTAGGCCTCGTTGGGTGTGAGGAAAACTTCAGGTGACTGGGGATAATACTAGGTGTTTCTCCTTGTTCAATGATGTTTGTTTCATATGTAGTGGAGGTAATTTAGGGTTGTTGTTTTGGTATTTTATACTTGACCATCTGCTTTGGTCATCGAATTATTCATCTTTCTTAGGTAGTCAAGAAGTGTGTGATCGAGTGCAGTTCCCCCCCCAAAGGGTGATTTAGTATTTCTAGCAATTGTGGTGATTTTTACTAGTTTTCTATTATCGACCCTTCAGTAGCTTGCTTGTATTATTTGGTTGATTAATATTGTTTAGTTCCCTTATACATGCCCTGTTATAGGGTTATCCCTCACCGAGAGGGTGGGCAGCAAGTTCAAGGAAGGCTTCTTGAGCCAGGTCTTAGCACATCTTCAGCTAAATTGGGTAGGCGGGAATCTGAGGATAACGAGACACTTTCTCTAGATCGTTTTCATTTTCACATGGTAGCTCTGGTAACTAGGAAATATCTTGTTGAATAGCTTGGTCGTATTCAAATTAATATGGATATCCTCAGGGTCCGCAGGTATGAAGAAAGAAATGATATTATGATTTACTTCAATGACATTCGGTATAGAAAAAATAAAATTCTCGAGTAGATATATAGTCTTTGGCACCATTATCACCACATGAATGACCACCTTTATAGCTTGGAAGTGAGGGTGTAGCATATATACTTCCACATGCATGATCGAGTTGGCTTCTTTTCTTCTCCTCTTGTACTTCCCCCACATCCCACCCTTTGATATGCTGTTATCACATATGGTTTCTTTGTTTTTCTAACTATGCCAAGGTTAAAATACTTCTAGAAACTATACATGTAAGTTGTATTTTTTGGTGTTTTCCAGCCCCCAGCTCAAAAATTATGGTCAGAATGAGAGACTGGGGGCTTTTGGGATGATCTTTGTAAGATGTATTTTTTTGAAAATATAATGAAATCATTCTTGAATGATGTAAAAAAGGAATCCTTTTTTTAGGGATCACCCAACCCTATAATATGCAATGAAATAATTTCCATGTTGCATCCCTCGAAATGGGCACATCCCCTCTAAAGGCTGGATTTTATGAATAAGCATTGATGGAAACATCATGTAGGCTCATATCGTCCAGAATTTTTAAGGCTTTATATGCACCATAGTCAAGGTTATTTTTAGATGCACCCCTTACTTTTCTTCCCCTCTTGATGGTAACATTCATGGAATATTTAGGGTTGATCAATAGATTAGTCACAAAATCTGTTTTGTTATGGACCGTAAGGGGCATGAGATCCATTTTTGTAATTTTTTGTGATGAATTACAGGTCACTACATAACGAGCTTCAAGTGGAGGATGTATGGATATGACTGCATTGTTCATTAGGGGCCCCTAAAACTATGGGAAGGGAAGATATATTGGGGGGGGGGGTGATGGTCCTATTCTAAATCAAGATCAAGTTGGGGGCATATTATATCCATTTTTAGGTCAAATCCATGTGATAATTCATTCAAAATAGATGATTTTAAAATCTAATAAGAGAAATTAGTGGGATTGATAAAATGTGGGAAAGATCGTTACATGATTGAGTGACATTGTCGAGTACATGCATAATAACAATTAGTAAGAGTTACATGGGTAGAGGGAGAAAGAGATGGATTCAAGGATATTCGAGATACCTGATTAATTGTTTTATTGTGAATATCCACTTGGCATAGTCCATCCACTAGAAGAACGATGTCTCATATTCCATGCTTTATTTTTATCATCTAGCTAATAGAATTTATCCCTACAATTAAAACATATGCGAGGAAATTTTGAGAAAACAATGTCCATCTTGTGCCATATCGTACATCTAAAAGGTATGCCCCAGTAGTCGATATGTTGACAAAAAGAGGATTGACCCCATTCAAGTTCCATTTGAGCAAGAAGCCTAATAGAGAATTTTAATTCCACTAAAATGCATGCAACTCTTTTACCTAAATCAACCATACACGCCATATCCCGAAACATAAACCTACCAATAGTGTTGCTGATGACTTCCAATGCCTTATGTGTCCATAATTCCATAGCTAATTTTGGGTACTTAGCCCAAACGAGTCTTCTATTTGGGGTCGCCATTACACGATTGAATCCCACGAACCAACGTCTAAAATTTAAGAAACCCCTTTTGATAAGCCATGACGTCTTCATATTTCCAATCACATCTTACTCGTACAATAAATGGATTCCAAACCATCCAACAATATCACACTAACTCTCGGTCTACGTCTATATGTTAAGAGCAATGACCACATTTTTTCCACTGAATTGTGCATTTCCCCCCTCCATATTTGTAAATTCCTATTGCCTTATTAGATATTTCTTTTGCAAACATTCCACCCTATCTTAATATATTTCTTCACTAAATACCATTTTTTATTTTTTTTAATTTATTTTTTATTTTTTATTTTTTCTATGGAATATTTCATATGTTTTTCTGATTTACATTGTTTACCATATCTTTTTTTCCTATTATAGTCCTTCACTTGTCTAGAGTCATCAAAATCCAAACACTTGAATCCAATGGTCATGGTATTCTCCTTAGAAGTCGAAGACAACGATAGTCCCCATAGAAAGGGAATTATTTTAGACCTCAGCATCGATAGTGGGAAGAATTAGTGTGTCTGAGTCTGGAAAGGAGGTGTCGTTTGTTTCATGTAATCTGCCAACTATACATAAGTCATCAATCACCACCCAAAAACATTAATTTTTCTTTCCCTGGAAAAAAGACTTATTAAAAATTCAAAATGGACCAATATGCTACCTTTAGGGGAGAGAAAAATATTAATAAAATATTTTTCTACACTCAAACTATCACCAACTTATTAGTACACCTCAAATAACATGGTTGAAGGAAAAAAAAATTGAGTCATAGTAATGGCCTTGAAGAGACATTGTACTTCATGGTCGTTATGGAGATCAATGTTCCTCAAATACATGATCTTCAGATGTATAACCTAGCCCTTGACAATGTCACAATTGAATTCAAAAGAAGTTGTCTCTGTAGAAAACTCCATTGGTACAGATAAGAAGGATACTAATCAATGACTTGAGACCTTCCTCTACAAATAGAAACATAAAGGGAAAGGTTGATTTGCAGCTAAGAATATGTTAAACCTCCATCTACTGCTTACAAACTAGTTATATCATCTTTTTCAGAAAAATATCAAGGAGTAAATTCTTAAATAAAACCAAACCTCATTATCTCAGTGCTGACAAATCACAAGTTATCATAAACTACTATACCAAAATAAAGCCCTCCTTATCCTATGTTTTTATCACTGATGACTCACTACAGATGAGAATTACATGTTACATGTAGATGATAGGTCTCTACTGAAATGTTATAATTATTTAGAACATTTTATAACCCTTGGAGCTGGTGGAACTCACATATACCCAATAAAAATGTTACCTAATCACCTTTTCCAATGCAATATCTACTCTCTGATTATATCTCATTCATGAAACTTCCCAACACCATCACGTAATTGTCATGCCGTCTCCAAACTAGTACCACTTATCACTTTTGTTTAGTGCAAACCTCCACTACATAACAATTTCCCTTTACCTCTCCTCAAGTTTGTTCTATTACTATTATAGGTACATTCTAATAATTTTTTGTATACATAATATTTCATTTTTTATACATACTTTTTATATCAGTTATGTCCTTTACCTTAATGAAAAAGATCATTCACCTTCATGAAAATAATAAGATTATAGAATATACCAAAATTTATAGAAAAGAAAAAAAAAAATGTTTAGTTTAACAGGTTTATGCATTTTTATGCAAAATTATTTCAATATCAAACATCACAACATATCATCTTACATCGACATTTGATGTTACAAACCCGAACTAGCACACTTAACTATAAAATACAAGTTTAACTAAAGGAACATAGTTTTATTTTCTTTTTAATTTGAAAATGTAATCATGCTATGTAAAGCTTGAGAAACATTGGCAATTTGTTAGATCCAAATTCAAACATTTTGAAAGAGTTGCACCCAAAAAAACATCCTATAATTTTATATGCATGGTAAATAAATTTGTTGTAGTTTAATAGAGGATTTATGATTTGGAGTTACAATTATGCATAGTTGAGTGGTATGTGGTATACCATTGTGTTTAGAACTATAATAAAGTAGATTTCTGTACGTTTTTAAAAAATAGTGCAGTTTTTATTTATATGTTTGATTCTAAAAATAGTTTTCTTGATGTAAAATAAGATATTAGCGCTAGATAAAAGTACAAGTTATTGTAGATTTTGAATATTTTAAACATAATTTAATTAAATTTTTTTTTGGAGAGTAATCCAGTATATATTGAATATAACTTTTAGAAAGTATAATAATTAATTATTATAATAGTTATTATTTTTCAAAAAACTGTGCAAATAAAACAAATAAAAAAAATTTGGAAAGAAATTTTCTGCCCATATCCTATAAAAATATATATAAATAAAACTGTATTCACAAAATTAATAAAAAAAAACTTACAATAATCTAAAAATTAATATCTAATTATCAAAATAATTAGTAATTATAAACACGGTATTTAATTTTTTTTAAACAAAATTATAAAAAAAATACGCAGAAGATTCTAAACTAATAACTAATCATTCTAAAAGTTATTAGTTATAAAATTTACATATAAATAAAACAAATGAAACAATGCTCGCAAAATATTGAAAATTAATAACTTTATACATAAAACTATTTAAATAAAATTAGGAAAAGTACGTTTATTGATTTTAAAAATTAATAACTCATTTTCACAATAATTATTAATTTATTTTTTTATCTTTTAAAATTTTCTTGTTTTAAAGAAAAACCTTGTGAAAACATGGTTTATTGTTTTTTTTTTTTTCAATATTATAATATTTTTTCTCAAGTGATTTGAAATATTATTTATAAATTTGTAACTCCTACCATAAACTTTACCATAAAAAAACTGTAACCTTCTACTATATGATTGGATTAATCTAATAAATGAATGGAATAATAATAAACATTATTATATGTGTTGTTAAACAATACAAAATCTACGTTGAGAGCAAAATACATTACTTATATTTAAATGGTTTAAGGGTTCACATCCACTTAATACTTTGGCGTACATAACTCTAATAATGAAGATCCCAAGGTTATTGAATAAGGGTCGTATCTTGTTTTTTTAAATATGGATTTAAACCCCACAGTTGTCATCGCATGGTAATTCCAATTCTGGAATAAATTTGTATTACTAAATTTTGACGAGTACAAGCATATCCAATTTTCGGGATCGTATTTTAGATTTTTATGGGTTTCGTGCTTGCATATCTCAGGAGGCACATGCCCTACTTCTCTCCGGTCGATCTCTTTGCGATTGACGCTGCATATTTTCAGCGGGAAAGGTCTAGGTATAAGTCAGAAACCTAACCATTTTTCTCATTATTCTTCTCTGACCATAAGATGAACTGCTCTGCTCTGTAGTTTTTTGAGGTTTGTAACAGGCATCGTCGCCTCCTTTCAAACTCACGGTACTTTTCGCTCATGGATTTTCCTTTCAGGTTTATTCCAACTTCTTTGTAGTTCTGTGATAGAAAATTATCTCTATGCCCTTGCATTAGCTGAGTTTTGGAAGAAAAATCTCGACGTTGTACACATGAATGGAAATGGGACTTCGTTTGCAAACACAGAAGTCTATGACAACCTTTTCGCCCATTGTGCTCGTTGAGATGTTCTAGCTACTCCAATCCCCAACACGGGTAAGTTTATCGTTTTGGGTTTCTCAATCCATTCACTGTGATTTTGTGGTCTTTTATATATATATATATATATATATATATATATATATATATATATATAAGTTCCGCAATTTTGTTTTACATGTACTAGCCCTTAACTTTTATTATCGAGTTCCAAACAGCTCGGCGATCGGCAGCATTCGTTGGAGTCTTCCATTTTCTCCAATTAATTGTGAATTACAAATTTTCCCCTTTTTTGGTTACAGTTAAGCACAATTCTAGTTAGTTTTTCATTTTCCCTCGCTTATAGTTCATTCCTCTTTGGAGATGCAGGTATCCTCTCCCAACCGTAAACATGGACTGTTTGTGTGTGTGGTTGCAGTTTTCGTCTAACAGGTCCACTCTGTCTCCTCTAGGTACATCTCTGTCCAATTCGCTTGTCCATATGCTCGCCGACAAATTTGGTTTAGTTGTAGATAGGTTTATTTGACTTCAAACTCCCAGAACCATACCACATTCCTGGTAGTTCTCGGTTAGCTAAAAAGAGCTAGAGCTGACATTTTTCCTTGTAATTTTTCGTAACTATACACACTTGTAATTTAATTCTAACTTTAGTTCTCATTCCAAATGGGTTCTCATTGCCTCTGGTCTCCGTTGAACTTTTCCCAAATTCATTTATGGACATTTATGTATAAAATACTCGGAATATGAAATACTCGGAATTCATTTATGGAATATTTATGTATAAAACACTGCTCGATTTTTCTACTTTGTGTCTTTAATATGATGTATATTACTCTACACAATTCTTATTTAAGTTTTGTACAACATTCTCATGGTTTTCCTATTGCATGCATATCTATGGTGTTTCGCCGAGCTTCCAGCCAGTTCAACCAGTTCAAGTAATTACCAAATTCTTTGATAATTTTTTAAAAAAAGTTCTATATTAAAACAGAATACAAAAGCACAATACATGTTTATTTTCCATATTGTAGCAAAATACGTTTTTATTTGGCATACTGTAGTATCTCGATTAAGATACTTCTTTATTTCTGCAACGTTATTCTTTTTAAGAAAGAAATATCATTACAGGGTTTTCTTTTCCCTTTTTGTTTTGGTGACCAGACCACCTTAGTATTTATTTGTATATAGTTTAATCAGGAGGAACGATGTGTTCTAAATTTTGATGTTCTTCCTCCAGTCCAGAATCGACAGTTCTCTCCAAACAATTTCCATGTCGTTACAGAATTTGATTTCCGAACTTGAGTTCTTTAGAATTTGATTTCCGAACTTGAGTTCTTCAAGCAATCTTTACTCTTTTCAAAAAAAAGAAATAACACCACTATATTGATAATTAAAGTAGCTTCTATACTTTATTGAACCTAGTTTTTGTATGTTTTTCTATTAAATGTGTTTCATAGTAACTTGCTGCTTTTACCATAAGGTTGACTATATATTGTTCTTCCTTTAAAAACTTTTCTTTCTTATTTTATTTCCATAGTAAACAAACTCAGAAAAGATAGTAAACTATTTCACAAATATTTCACCAATCCTATAAATAACTTGATTTAATCATAAAGGTAAACAAAACTCAATCTCATTCAACTTAGGCTCTTATAACAAATAATTTATCGTCTTTTCTTCTAGTGAAGTACATTTCCTGTGTACATAGTTATTAAAAATCAGTTCCTATTTTAAGTTTATTGAATACTTAGAAACTTATTCAAAGGTACAAGTTGAAAATATTTTCTGCTATGACCTCAGGACCCTAAGTCTAGTCAGTACCAGAAAATTTCAGGAATGCTAAGTGATTTCCATTGGTCTCTACCAACTGAGGAAACCTTTTCACTCTCTTCCTCAATCTCTGAACAAAACCTCTATTCCTCACTGGGATTAGTCCCTTATCCTAAGAGGAGCATGTAACTGTTCAAACTGTCCAACCACCTTTCTAGTTCTTGGAATACTTTTACCATTAGCCTTTTTACTTTTTATGGATCCACTTTTCCATAGCCAATTTTATTTCTGAATAATAAAATTGATAAACATTTCCAGAAATGATAATTGTCTTAGTATTTAAAAAAAATAATAATAACTAAAATTTTAGATTACTAGTTAACAACTAGTTAATGCCAAATTCAGTTGTTACAACTCCCCCCCTTCCCCCCCCCGAGAAGTAACACCGTCCTCAGTGTTGCACTCCAGCTCCAAAAATAGTTGTGGGTAAGCCTCGGGCATGAATCCCTTGTCTTCCCAAGTAGCCTGATTCGAGATGAAGTTCTTCCACTGCACTTTACCCTAGGTGATGACTCACTTCTAGAGCATGATTTATCTCCTATCGAATATAGGTTGAGGCTCGACTAGAAAATCATCGTCCGGCTCTACCTGAAAACAACAGAGTTTTATGCCAGATTCACGTAAAAAATGAATACTTCAAGCTAGGATTTTTCTAATTCTACCCTACCCGAATGTTCTTCCAATGAATTACATGCTTCAGATCATGCACATATCACTTTAACAGGGACACATGAAATACATTGTGTACTCGAATGTGGCTGGGTAAAGCCAACCGATGTGCAACAGGTCCCACCCTTTCTAAAATTTGGAAAGGTCCACAAAACTTGGGGGCTAACTTGGCACAAGAATCCCATCTCAATGTGCTTTTATTTTGTTTGATCCTCACATACACATGGTCACCCATATCAAATTCTTGATAAGTTCTTTTCTTACCTATGTATATCTTCTACCTATCTCGCACAACTTTCAGGTTCTGCTTGATCTTCTTTACCTTTGATTCCATTTCAGCCACCATTTCTTGACCAAGCATTAGCTTCTTTTAGGGGCTACTTCAATTTATGGGCGTGCGGCATTGCCTCTTGTATAGAACTTCGAAATGACTCATCTTAAGGGACTCCTGATAACCATTTTTGTAGGAAAATTGAACTAGGTGTAAGTAATCTTCCCATTTAGTTGGTTGTTGCATCATATACATGCACAACATGTCTTCCAAAACTTGATTTACCCATTTTGTTTGACCATCCATCTAGGGGTGATAAGCAGTGCTGAAGTTTATTCGGGTCCCCGGACCTCTAAACAAATTTTTCCAGAATGTTGAAGTAAAATTCACATCTCTCTCTGAAATAAAAGTCTTTGGAATGCTGTGCAATCTGAAAAATTTCTCTCATAAAAACATCTGCTATTTGTACAGTCTTGTAAGTAGACTGTACAGGTATAAAATGTGCTGACTTACTCAATCGGTCAATCACCACCATAATAGAGTTACTGTGCCTCTTTGATCGTGGAAATATCGTAATGAAGTCTAGAGATATGACCTCCCACTTCCATTTAGGTAGTTGTATGGGCTCTAACAATCTTGCTGGATGTCAATTCTCCACCTTGACCTATTGACACTCCAGACATTTGTTTAAGTATTCAGCAATGTTTCTTCGCATATGAGGCCGGAAATATATTTTTCTAATTGCAGTTTACATATTCTGGTATCCTTGGTGACCTGCATAATTAATTCGATGATAATCATTCATGATTAGCTCATTTAGATCCACACAGTTTGGTATATAAATCTTTCCTCTAAAGGTTATCGTTTGTTCTTAATTAACTCCATATTCAAAAGTGTTTCCTTGCTTTCTAGCCTCTTCCATCTTCTGCCATAGTAATTGATATTCAGGATCCTTTTGTGCTTCCCCTTTTAATTGATCCAAGAACTTTCATTCAAGCTGATTATTGTAAAGCTCATAAACACAATGTAGCTTCATACTTAAAGCATCTGCCACCCAGTTTTCCTTACCCTTCACATGTTGAATGTCCATATCAAACTCACTTAGGAAGGCATTCCATCTTGCCTGTTGAGAGTTTAAATCAGCTTGTTTTAAGTAATTGGTTAGGCTACTATGATAAGCTTTTAAAACAAAATTCTTTCCCAGCAAATAGTGTCTCCATACCCGGAGTGCATGTACCACTGCTGTTAACTCCAGATCAGAGGCTGAATATCTTTGCTCATGCTCTTTGAACTTTCATGACTCGTAGGACACTACTTTTCTTTCCTGAGATAAAACTTCCCCAACCCCCTCATTACAAGCATATGTACAAACTTCAAATTATTTGTTGGATTCAACTACCTTCAACACAGGTGTAGTTGTCAATAGCTACTTCAACCTCTCGAAACTATTTTGGAACTCATTAGTGCACTTAAAGAGTTTTCCTTTTCTCTACAAAGAGGTGATTAGAAAAGAAAATATGGAAAATCCTTCAATGAATCTTCGATAGTACCTAGCCAATCCCATAAAGGATCAGATTTCTGCCACATTTTGGGGAACTCACCATTCCATGATTGTCTTAATATTCTCTGGATCAAGAACAATCCCTTCTGCTGAAATAATATGGCCTATGTACTAGATTTATGATATGAAGAAATCACATTTGGTGAACTTAGCGTACAACTAGTGTTTTCTTAAAATTTCTAGCACAATCCTTAGATGTTCTCTATGTTCTTCCTGGCTCTTAGAATAGATTAAAATATGATCAAAAAATATTAGTACAAATTTATCTACAAAAGGGTGATATTTACCATGCATTAACCTCATAAATGTTGCTGGTGCATTTGTTAACCCAAAGGGTAGTACGACAAACTCATAATGCCTATACCTGGTAGGGAAGGCACTCTTATAAATATCTTCATCCTTAATCTGAATCAGGTGGTATCGAGACCTTAAATCTATTTTTGAGAATACTGTAGCCCCCTTCACCTGATCAAAAAAATCATCAATCCATGGTAAAGTATATTTATTTTTGAATGTTGATTTACTGAGTTGTCTATAGTCCATGCACATTCGCATGCTTTCATCCTTCTTCTTCATATAAAACATTGGTGCTCCCCAAGGGGACACACTCCGAGGAATTTATTCCTTGTCTAGTAGTTTTTGTAACTACATTTTTAATTCAGTTATTTCTGGAACACTCATTCTGTAAGGATCCCTTGACATAAGTGATGCTCCTGGTATTAGTTCAATGGTAAAATCAATATCTCTTCTTGGTAGTAATCCATGTATATTTTCTGGAAATACATCCATGAAATCTTGTACCACTAGTATGTTCTCCATCATAGTAGAATTCTCCTTGGAATTGGCATATCCCACTTGGATATCATAAATATGACATCCCTTCCTCATAAACTTATTCATTTGGGATGTTGTAATCAGACATAGTTGTAGTGGTTTCTTGATTCCCTGAATATCTTTGCATGTTCCATCTTGCATTCTATAATAAATAATATTTTCTTTATAGTTCACCAAGGTCCAATGTTTTTCTAGCCAATCCATACCCAAAAACTTAGATCAAGCATTTAGGAATGTGCTCAGTCCATGTTTGTTCATCGGTCTTTCGTGTGAAATTTCGAATTTTGGCAGTTACTTTTCCTTTTTGTCCTGTGGCTAGTTGTCCCGGGCAAGGATTTTTGAATTTTTGACCCTTTAATTTACATACTTCCACTATTTTGCGATTAACCTAACATACACTTGCACCTAGGTCAACCAAAATAAAAATAAATTGAGATAGTAACTTACCTTCGAACTCTATCATTGTTGGTTGGTAAGTTCCTATCAATCCTCCAATGCGGCGTTGATATGAGGTATGTTTCGAGCCACATAACCTACTTTAGAAGCCTCCTGCAAGTTTGCAACTGTTTCACTTCTCCCTCGTTGTGGGAAATTTTTATAATAATGTGCCTCTCCACCCCCCCAACACTGCATAGTCGGCTTTGACACTTGTCCTTGTTCAGGTTTGCTAGAAGCCTTTGTAGGCCTCTCCTTAGCTGGCCATCGGGTTATTTGATGATTTCTACCAAACTGCTTGTTTACAGAACTTCGGGAAAAATTCTTAAAATTATTACTTCTGGTACTCTTGAAGTTTAAGCTATTTTTCTGTCCTTTTCTTGACTGCAAACTTTTTCCCACTTCCTCTTTTTCTTTGGACTACTAATAGCACATTCGTGCTTTCTGAATTTCTTCGTACATGGTCCTAGGATTTACGAACTCAATTCGCTCCTTCATATGAGTTGGTAGACTACCCAGATATATTTGAACCTTAGTCTTATCATCTCTGAGGTATGGGACACACCTTAATAGGGATGTGAACTTGGTAATAAACTCATCCATAGTCATCTGAACCAGCTTCAAGTCATGCAATTCTCTAGATTTTTCATCATAAAAACATTCTATTAAACACTTATATTTAAAGTGTTGTTGGAAGGATTCCCATGTAACATCTTGGTCTTCAATCGTACGAACATTCTTTACTTCCTCGCACCATATGGTGGATTTTCCTCTCAACTAATATATGGCCAATATGGCTTTTATGTTGCTACTGTATGCGTACACTTGAAAATATTTGTTCATATTTATCAACCAAGCTTCCGCCACTTCCTCAGATTCTCCATCAAATGTACGTGGTTTTATGTTTTGAAACTCACCTTGAAGCTCCACTTTTTACTTCTTAACTTCTTGCTAATATGACACATTTCTTGACTCTACCTCATTCTATTTTTGTTTCTTCTCTGCGAAGGACTTCTTTCCACTCTGTCAAACATGTGGTCCCTTGCTTGTCGCTCGTTGCCTCCTTACATGTCTCTATCAGGACTGGGTTGTTATATTCCCTAATTTTGCTTATCTGAAAGGCTCTTGAGTATCCTTTCTTTCTCTTGCATCAAGCGCTCATTATTTCTCCGAACCCGCATCATTTCTTCCTGTAGCTTCTGCACTATATTTAACACTATATTGGTCTGGTGTTGTTCTTCAGCCAGTAGTCTACTAGTCTACTAGTGTTGATCTACACTCAATCGAATCTATACCTTGGGGTTCATTTCTGGTTGTGCCTGAGGTGTAGGTTCCCTAGTATTCTAAGGTGTTTGTTTTGTCATTCCCCTTCTCATGTTGTTCCTGCAGTACTACCCCTTTCTTGTACATTAGTATACAAACATTTTAAACTTGTTAGGTGAAGCCTAGGGTCCCACTCCATGAACGGTGCTCTAATACCACTTGTAACACCTACCATAAACATTACCATAATTTTTTGTTTACTTTATACTATATGATTGGATTAATCTAATAAATGAATGGAATAATAATAAACATTATTATATGCATTGTTAAACAATACAAAACCTACACTGACAATAGAATACATTACCCATATTTAAATTGTTTAAGGGTTCACATCCACTTTATACTTTGGCGTACGTAACTCCAATAATGAAGATCCCGAGGCTATTGAATCAAGGTCGTATATTTTTTTTTTAACTATGGATTTAAACCCGATAGTTGTCATCGCATGGTAATTACAATTCTTGAATGAAATCTTTTTACTACTAAATCTTCACGAGTACAAGCATATTCAATTTCTAGGATCGTATTTTAGATTTTTATGGCTTTCGTGCTTGCATATCCCAAGAGACACCTATCATGCTTCTCTCCATCCGATCTCTTTTCGATTAATGATGAATATTTTCAACGTGAAGGGTCTAGGTATAACCAAAAACCCTAACCATTTGTCATTATTATTCTCCAGCCGCAAGATGAACTCCTCTATAATTTTTTAAGGTTAGTAACGAGCTTCATCTACTCCTTCACAGTCACGACAATTTTCACTCATAGATTTTCCTTTTAGGTTTATTCCAACTTATTTATAGTTTCATGATGGAAAATTATCTCTCAGTTTTGGAAGAAAACTCTTGGCACTTTACACATGAATGGAAATGGATCTTTTTTTGCAAACACAAAAGTCTATGACAACCTTTTCGGCCACTGTGCTCACTCAGATGTTTCGACTACTCCAATCCCCAACATAGGTAAGTTTATCATTTTGGGTTTCTCAATACATTCACTCTGATTTTTTGTTCTTATATATATATAAGTTTTGCAATTTTTTTTTATGAGTACTCACCCTCACCTTCTATTGTTAGGTTCCAAATAGCTTGGTGGTGGGTAGTATTTGTTGGAGTCCTCCATTTTATTCAGGTAATTGTGAATTATGATTTTTCCCATTTTTGGTTATGCTTAAGAGAAATTATAGTTATTTTTTCATTTGCCCTCGCTTATGGTTAATTCCTTTTTTGAGATTCAGGTATCCTCTCCCAACCGAAAACATGGAACGTTTGTCAGTGTGGTTGCAGTGTTTGTCTAACAGCTCCACTCCGTCTCCTCGAGGTACACCTCCATCTAATTCTCTTGTCGATATGCTTGCTGACAAATTTTGTTTGGTTGCAGATAGGTTTATTACACTTCGAACTCCCATAACCATACCACATTCCTGGTAGTTCTCGGTTAGCTTAAAAGAGCTAGAGCTGGCATTTTTACTTATTATTTTCTGTGACTATACATAGTTGTAATTTAATTCTAACTTTAGTTTTGGTTCCAAATGGGTTCTCCGGAGCCATTCCCTCTCGTCTTGGTTGAAGTTTTCCCAACTTCATTTATGAACATTTATGTATAAAAAAAACTTGGAATATTTATGACTGTACACTGCTTGATTTTGCTATTTTCTGTGTTTAATATGATCTATATTACTCTACACGAATCTTATTTAAGTTTTTCACAACATTCTCATGGTTTTCCTATTGCATGCATATCTATGGTGTTTCGCCGAACTTCCGGCCGGTTCAAGTAATTACCAAATTCTTTTATAGTTATTTAAAAAAAATTGGTATATTTTAAAATAGAATCCTCAAGCACAATACATGCTTATTTGGCATACTGTAGTATCCTGATTAAGATAGTTATTTATTTTTGCAAAGTTATTCTGTTTAAGAAACAAATATCATTACATGGTTTTCTTTCTCCTTTCTTGTTTGGTGAATGGACCATCTTAGTATTTTTCCGTGTATAGTTTAAGCAGGAGGAACGATGTGTTCTAGATTTTTAGGTTCTTCCTCGAGTCAAGAATCGACGGTTCTCTCCTTACAGTTTGCATGTTGTTACAAAATTTCATTTCCGAAATTTCTTCAAGGAGTCCTTACTATTTTCTAAAAAATGAAATAACACCACTGTATTGATAATTAGAGTAGCTTCTATACTTTATTGAACCCAATTTTTGTATGTTTTTCTTTTAAACATGTTTCACAGTAACTTGTTGCTTTTACCCTAAGGTTGACTATATAATGTTCTTCCTTTAGAAACATTTCATTCTTCTTTTACCCTAAGGTTGAATATATAATTTTTGTCCTTTAGAAGAATTGCATTCTTCTTTTATTTCCACAGTAAACAAACTTAGAAAACACAGTAAACTATTTCACAAATATTTCACCAATCCTGTAAATAATTTGATTTAATCATAAAGAAACACAGAACTCAATCTCATTCAACTTAGAATCTTATATAATTTATTGTCTTTGATTCTAGTGAAGCACATTTCCTGAGGAATGTTGAATGATTTCCACTGGTCTCTACCAACTCAGGAAAAGTTTCCACTCTCTTCCTCAATCTCTGAACAAAACCCCTATTCCTCACTTGGATCAGTCCCTTATCCTCAAAGGAGTTGGTAACTGTTCAAACTGTCTAACCTCCTTTTCAGCTTTTGGAATACTTTTACCATCAAGATTTTTACTTGTTATGGAACCACTTTCCATAACAAATTTTATCTCCAAATAATAAAATAGATAAACTTTTCCATAAATGATAATTGTCTTAGTCTTTTTTTTTTAAATAATAACTAAAATGTCAGATTACCAGTTAACAACTAGTTAATGTCAAATTCAGCTCTTACAAAATTAAATATTAAAACTAATTACCCATTATTACTAATTAATAAAATGTTACTTTAACATAATTCATATATCTTGTAAATACTTATATTTGAAAGGTTTTTTTTTCATAATAGAGGATACTTATAACCAATATAGATCCATCATTATCATGGATCCAACATGGGTAAGGAGGGATTAAATATTTGGAAAGGCATGTTTCTTTTAAAGTGTAAAATTGGAAAAAAAATGCAACCCTCTTATCCTTAGATAAATTCAATGATGAGGTAGAGGAAATTTGTAAGTTATTGTTGTTTAAATTTTCTTTTTAAATGTTGTATAGAATGCAAAATTAAACTTATAAGCTGAAAAATTATTTATTAAATACCATAGAAAATTGAAAAAAAACACCTAAAAATATGTAAAATAGTAAGACTACATCAAATGCTTCAATCATAAACTCTAAACTTATACATGATTTTACATACAAACATATTTATGATACCATCAAAAAAAATTTCTAAAAATAATAATTAAAAAAAAAAATCATAAAAACCAAGACAATTTACTATTCTACTATCATTCAATCATTAGTGCATGAAAAAACATAATATTTATAAATACTAAGCACATTGAGAGACATACACCAATATTTATTGAAGCATGACAAGCACATTATTTTAGTATTCCATCATCATTTTGTCATCATTGCATGTAACAATACCAAATCTATATTTAAATAGCAATGACATTGAGAAGAAGCATTCAACACCTTAAAAGAATGATAAGTCATTAGCGATTACTAAAATAAACTTATTTAGGGAACAATGCAATGGGGAAGACATAATCCGCATAGTAATATATAAATTCTATTTTAGGTGCTATCAATATTGTCCATTCATTTAATTTATATAACATTGAATTCAAAGCAAAATGTAAAATTCGGTCAATTTAATTTTTTTTTTTTTTTAATTTTCTTATTAATACATTAAAACAAAACAATAATATTATATTAGTAAACATTTAAAACAAAACGACAGCAGGTTATGATGTCAAATATTTAAAATATAATTCAATTTTTTTTGAATAGAACATAATTTTCTAATATTATATACCCACACCAATAAGTTTATTCACAAGTTTAAATTTATATATTCCATCTCAAATGAAATTTAAATTAAACATAATGCAGGCATATGAAAATTAATGACTTTCATGGCCAACTTTTATATACTATTTTTATCTTAGTATATATTTTACATTAACATTTTACAACTATGGTCTTGGGTTAGTTGCAATAAGGACAATGTTGTAATACTTCCAAATACAATTATGCTCTTTTCCCAGATGCAATAAGGAAAAAATTCTTCCAAATATATATATGGGAAGTGAATTTAGAGTTTATTTAATTGTTTATAATAAATGTTAAGAACGTACCTTAATAGAATTGCAATATTTAAAAATGTGCTAGGCAAAATGTTTAGAGACTTTCTATATATAAAAACAATATATACAAATCAGACAAATAAATGTATTTAATCATTCAAATTTTTTTTGATGGTTTAGATGTAGTTTTGGATAACAAATGTCTTAAAAATACACCCACCAACATTTACTCAAATGCTAGTTGAATTTATGTAATTTCACAATTATCATCAATAATTTTTTCACCTAAAAAATGCAAATAATAAATGCGATTCAAATATATTAATAGAACTCCAATACTATTGAGAACCCTTTAAAACTACTTATCAAGATGAAAATATTGTGAGATGAGTCAAAATTAATTATTTTAGCATTTTCCATATTTTTTTATTATCTATTACATTATATTGCAAATTATTTTCATGTACATTTATTATCATTTTTTCAATAATCACAAATCAAATATATATTTTTGAATACATATTTTTTTAAATAATTTTAAAATAATAAAATTTATTTACACATTTATTAATATATTTAATACCCTATAAAATAAAAAATTAATAACTATTTTGTAATTTACATGGTAATAATACATGCACAATGTATAAAACTGTGCCTGATTTTCTGAGAAATAATACATGCCCTATAACAATACGGCTGATATTTTTCAATTCCATATTTGTGTTATTATTTGAAATTGGTTTAGCCTAATCATTAATATCCATGTAATTTGTTTATTGAATGGAAATTTCACCAATGGCTCTGAACTAGATGAAAACCCACTTATATTGTGTACAAAACTACATAAAACTAATAAGTCACTAAAACATTTTAAATTTATTATATTACATGCTTAACGATAAAAATAAATAGGTTATTGACTAACTAGATGAGGACCACCTATATTGTCTAGAAACTACATAAAAGTAATAAGTGACTAGAACATTTTAAAACTATGTAGCGATAATAGTAAGTAGGCTATTGACCAAATAATAATATGGGTGTTTTTGTAATAGTTCATTTTTAGCCCACTATTCATCCTAAGAACAGAAAAGAAAATCAGCATTTCTAGGAGCAGTTATGCTAACATGAGTACATTTAACAAAAATTACACTGATTGCAGCAACACGTGAAACTAGATATCACAACAACTTGCATCAACACAGTTTGACTAGAAGCATTGACTACAACAAGGAGTAAGCATCAGAACATCCATGCTCTTCTCAGACATCACTTCTTCATGTAACTTTACGAGGTCCAACTATTAGAATATGTAATTTCTATTTTTATGTTATGTTGAATTTGTATGTAAGGATTTTCTTCCTGTATCATATGATGTACCTAAATCTAAATATTACTAGTTTGGTGTGTGGTTGAGATATTCACTTAACCACTTTACTATGCATCGAAGAAAGTTTCCTATCCTGAAACTTTATTTAATGTATATATATGTGACCATTTTAATTAATATAAGATAGTGTTAATATATAGATTTTATCTTGGTATCAGAACCCATATGGGCTTGGACCTCGGCCCCTCCTAGGCTGCGAGAAATAAGAAAAAAATAATATTTTTTGGTTTAGTATTTTAAATTTGTCCATCGAGGAGCATTATGAGAGTCAAGGGAGTGTGATGGAGTGCATGGAGTCTGACGAGGTAGGGAGCTAGGGATTCGTGTTGTGTCCATGCCCCCATTGGTGTAGTTTGGTGCAGGGCATGAAGCCCAAAGTTGTTGGTGCAAAGCATGAAGCCTTCATGTTAAAGATCTTATGAAGAGCCAATGGTGCTGAGAAGAGATGTGTGCTCTCAAGAGGAATTGTGTATCTGCTCTGAAGTTTGTGTTCATTGGTCTCGGGTGCCGAGGTTTGAGGATCCGCCGTATGGGTATCGAGTGTTGAATTGCACAAGATGAAGTGAATTCACAGTCCTGAAGTCGTGTTTGGTAGGAGACTGAGTGTGCTTAAAATTCAGATGCGTTAGATGCATCCAGAGAAGTCCCGACAGACCTGAAAGAGAATTGTTGAAAAATACAACTTGTTGGTAGAATAATATCCGTTGTCTATTGAGTAGATGCATCCACTAAAGTCAAACTTTGGTACTACAATCGATTCACAGATCTAAGGGAGAGGTTGAGATGACAAACTTTTCCGTTATGATCTTCCTGTCATTTTGTTGAGGTCGACATTACTTCGAGGTTGAGATCCCTTGACATCACGGTGAAATTAACACTAACTGAGAATACGGATTTCATGACTAAGATCGTTTGCGATTAGAGATTGTGTTGCAGTGTGGAAATGTGTATCCATGCTCCTATGAAGATGCTACAGAGTGTTTTTTAAAAGAGATGCACTAAGGTGAGGCGTAAGGCTCTGACATTCATGGAGAAAGGCAACTCGAGTAGGTGTCATGACGATGTCGTTATGGCATGCAGGAATCTGCTTTGTTGGTTGTATGTTGGGCAGCATGGTATTCAAGTCAAGTGTTAGAGAGCGTGAACCTTGTCAATCCCAGCCTTCCTAAACTGAAAATGGGGGATTTACTTATGTCATTCACAAGAAAATTACACAAACTAAAAATTTATCTCTAGAAAATGAAGGTCCTCAGCGATGTGTCGTGTGTGCTTGCGAACACCTTCTATGAACTAGACTCTGACACGATGGATTATCTAAGATCAGTGGGAGTGCCATTTTGGAGAATAGGGCCTTGCATATATTCAAATTTTTTGGATTAACACAATCCCCATGAAAGTGGGCATAAATCCTTGGAAAGCGACGAACATTGTGCAAAATTGGTTGGGCAAGAAGACCCCATCGTCCGTCATGTACATTGCTTTTGGCAGCATCACCATTCTAAGTGCAAAACAAGTCTATGAATTAGCGTTGGGGATTCAATGCAGTGGTCAGAGATTATTATCGGTACTTCACCCTCCTCCCGACCATGAAGAAATTTGGAATTAGATAATTCTTGCGTCTATAAATATTTCAAATCCATTTTAGTAGTTGCGTAAGTATTAATTTTAATTTGTATCGACTTGAAGTAATTTTCTGGATTATGAAATTTGTAGCATGGAAATCTTAGTAATAGAGGTGAGGTTGTTGCTCTAGAGATGCAGTTGGACATGTCGTCCAAATGGAGTTTTAAGTGTTTTCCAGCTTGGGTAACTTTTCGGCGGATCGAGTAAAGGATGATCAAGTTTGTGCATGGCCAATGTGATCACAGTAGTAGACTCTGATGGAAAAGGGAAATTTGAAACAAAGTGTCTGAAGTGTCTTTTATTGTGTAGCAAGCAGATAGAAATTCAATTGTTTATTTGAATATTTTTAAGACATTTCAGATATCCATATTCAATTGTGAGGATATTATCTCGACAGTGGATCTTTGTTGTTGCAACTTGTCAGCGAGCATGAGGAGGACCGCTTGGAAGTAGTTACCTAGTCTTTATATTGTGAATAGAGGAAGCGGCGTTATGCTATGATTCCTGGGAATTGGATGAAGAATTTTGTGTGTAAAAATATTCTAATCTTATGTATTTTGATGGTGAATTTGTGGGGAATGCAGGATCAGATGGTAGATTCCTAGATTCTTGTCTTGAGATGGACAATTTTTTATTATTTATCTTAATTTGGATGTGAGTGTCCATATTTGGATCCTCTATGTTGGAATGCACTGCATTCAGACCCACTGAAAACATGTTGATTTATTGCTTCATCAGTGGACCCCTATGAGGTATCGTTGGAGAAGAATGATTACTGTTATGTTTGGGAAATAATCATCTTTGGGCAGAGAAAGATAAATTTTATGTTCTTGTTAATCTGAAAAGTTTATTTTGTTTCTTGGAATCATGTTTAAAATTATTGAGCCTTATTGAGTCTAGAAAATTCAATGTAGGTTAATTTAATTTGTTAGAATTCATGATTCTAACAAATGATAGGTTAAACATGGAGTTCCAAGATTTTATTGACAAAGAAAAAGATGCACAAGAGGTTAACAATAAAAATATGAGCTAAAGAAGAAGAAAAAATTATTATGATGGGGCGCACAAAGTTGTTGAGAGGCTTACAACTTCCTGTGTTTGGGATCAACCTAGTTGAAGGTTGAACACATTTTCATCTTGGTCTGATGGTTCAACAGTGAAGTGTGGTACAACATATTTGTGGCAGTGGTTGATGGCAGTGTGGTGAGATGCATAGACGTGGCTTTTTTCGTATACCATAGTGGCCTCTGGTAAGTTGCAACTGAAGCATGGTGATTTGTAGCTAATGGGAACTTTTTTTACAACATTTGTGGCTAAGGAGGGAGGCAAAGTAAAGATAAAACTAAAATTCCAACATATTTGGTTTAATGAAACGAATTGTATTTGTGAATTCATTTGTTTTTCATGTTGAGCCCGATCAACTTAACATGTAAATGCATTCATGTAAATTTGGTTAAAAGAATTAGATGTTGTATTGTTGTGACATTTAGGTTGGAAAACTATTGTCACGAGTGTGAATCTATCTTGGAATTTTCCATTCCAACAATAGATAAATTTATTTGCAGGAATGATTTACTACCAAATATGATGAATACACTAACAATGAAAATATAATTAAAGAATAGTGGTTAGATTTACATCAAAGATTGGAGGAGGATGGACAACCAAGTTTGTGTGAGTTTTTTGTGAGTTTCTTGGAATAGACTCTTAATGATGAGTCACACAATTGAATGGTAATCAAGTCTAGGGTGGTTTTGTAGTGGTCTTTGTATGTACCTGGTAACTCTAATGGTTGGAGTGTGTAATATTAGACTTGTAAAGGCATATGTATCCCTGGGAAGTTCGTGATTATCTAAAACCAAATTTTTAATTTCCACTCTGTAATTATAGGTTTGTGGTAAGCCAGAAACCACTTTTTTCGCTTTGACGTGATGGTTTGTGGTAAGCCAAAAGCCACATGCAAGCCCTAGTGGCTACAGATCCTTCACAAATATAGAGCCTTCATGGCTACAATGCCCCAGTTGCACACAAGAGCCTTTGTTCTCACGTCGAAGTAGGTGGTTTGTAGAAACACCTTACTCACAGGAGAAACTTAGTTTCTCATAGGTCTTAGTTTATTCAGCACATTTTTGGGGGGGATTTGCAGATATAGGTACATGTATGTAGTGATAATGGTTTACAGAACCATGTATGTGAAGGACATCCTATGAGACTAGCAGTTGCAGCGGTTGGTACCGATGCATTTCAGTGGATGGTTGCTCTTTTATATGGACGTAGACATATCCTTTTGTTGGTTCATCACATGGGATTTACAAATTTGTGGTGGGTATAAGTCGCAGACACATATTTTGTTGGTTATGCACATGGGATTTTCCCATTTGTGGTGGATCTAAATCACAGACACATCTTTTGTTATGATTAACAAAAACTAGATTTTCTCCTATATCATAGGAGGTAGATAAATCTAAACATTCCTATCTTGTTGTGTGGTTGAGATATTCTCTCAACCACCTCATTGTGCGTCCAAGATAATTTTTCCTATATTGAGACTATATTTCATGTATATATATATGTAACCATGTTTATTAATATAATATAGTGTGCATACATAGATTTTATCTATTGAATGAACTTCATCTTAACCTACAATATAAAAATTATTAATTTTTTTTGTGAACTATCAAATTATTATGTAAATTTACATCAATGTCGAACACTACCTTCTGCATCATTTTGGACATCTGCTGCTTTATAGAGGACAACGATAAGTGAAAAACATATTAAAGGGATCAGTATAATTGCAGAGGAGGAAGCCATATTTAATGTAACAAAATGACACCTAGTTTTCCTTTTTGTTTTGACATTGGATAATTCATTATGTAGTAGCTTCTCCCATATTTTAAGGATTTGTGTAGCCAATTTGAGTTTTTTCCAGTTCGGTAAGAGATATTTCTTTTTGCATGGTGTAATAATTGTTGTTTCCAGTTTTAGTTGGGTATGGGTATTTCCAATAGTTAGTATTGGATATTTATGTAGTGGAAATAATTTCATGGTAGGAAGTGGGTTTTTATGGAAAATTGGAGCACCAAATGTTTCTAATTTGAATATAGAGGGTATTGATGGTATAGAAGTTTCTTATGAGGAGAATGTTTTCAATTTTAATAGTAGACATGTAATGAATGTTTCCCATTAATTTAATGAATGTTTCTAATTTTAATCGTAGATAATGTTGACGACACAATAATAAGAGTGTTAAGGAATTAAAATATGAGAGATGTGTAATTATATCTTTGTTTAAGTTGGAGTTTACATGTTTTTTTTTTTAAATTAGAAAAATATTTAAATAAAAAAAATTTGTCACATATAACAAAAAGACAAAAATCAATATACATGTTTGATTTGTCCAATTAAAAGTTTTATAAAACATAAATAATCTCAAACAACTATATTAATGATACAGGATAAAAAATATTTCACTCAATCTCAATAATAAATAAAATATTTCACTTGATATATAATAATATATATATATATAATAATATATATATATATAATAATATATATATATATATATATATATATATATATATATATGCTTGTTTTGTTTGTTTGAGTAAAAATATAATAAAACATCAATAATCTCACACTCCATGTCAAATTTTGCCCTTTAAAAGAATTTTTTCTCCTCAAAAAATTTGATCTTCTGAAATCTTATTTAATCCGTAGTTACAATAAATATATACTAATTTATAATCTTCAACAATAAATAAGTTGTGAATTATTTTTTTACCCAAAATTCTGCCTTGCAACTCGAAACATTCCCTAGACTTATATTTACCCTCAATCTTTCTACAATGGCATTATATTAGAGGAATGTGTTTCACGCGAACATAGAGCTATTGCCCCCCAAATGAAATTCTATGGCAAAAGCCACAAGGACACACTTGAGGCAAGTAACGAAAATTTGTAGGGAAGGCAAAAGAGTAAAGGCACAAATTACATAGATATTTCACAGAATAACACCAACGAGCTACGTCTATTCTATTAACATTCAATCCCTCTCTCTCTCTTGCTGAAAACAATGATCCCGATGAAGGGTATTTATCCTAAATCGATTGACATGCACACACTTACTAAACTCATATTTCACATAACTAAACTTACTCAATGCACAGTTAATTGAATTTCTAACACACTCACCAAATTCATATATCACAAAACTCAACGCTTACTTAACTGATTGTCTAACTCTTCATGCAGGAGTTAATTACATATTTTAACACTCCCCCTTATTTATGACCACTAAACTAAAGCATAACTCATGGCAAATCAAACATGCCTACTGGTCTATGTCTCAACTAGACTTACAACACCCAAGTTTCTTTTGTGAAACTCAAAAACCTCTATTGCTAATGGCTTTAAAAATATATCATCCAATTGATCACTAGATTTACAAGGCTTTAAGTGAACTTCTCCATTGCTCACAAGTTCTCTAATAAAGTGATATCTAATATCAATATTCTTTCTCTTTTGATGAAAAAAACTATTATTGGATAGTGCAATGGCTGAGGTGTTGTCACAATATATTTTTTTTGATCCTTGTTGTTTCTGCTTGATTCATCCAATACTCTTCTTAACCATATTGCTTGACATGTTTCCGAAGTTGCCGCTACATATTTCGCTTCTATTGATGATAGTGTTACAATAGGTTGCTTCTTTGATGCTCGTGCTATCACACCTAAACCATGATGGAAGACATAACTACATGTGCTCTTCTTATCGTCCAAACTACTTGAAAAATCACTATCTGTGTAACCAATCAAATATTTCTTTTCTATACTTGCATACATTATGCCACAATCTCTAGTTCCTGCTATGTATCTTAGAATCCTTTTTTCCAAAACTCCAATGTGTATCTTTTGAAGTCTCCATAATCTATAAATTAAACTCACTCCTTGCATAATATCTGGTCTTGGAGTTGTGAGATACATGAGACTACCAACAATATTTTGAATAGAGTTGGATTGACATTTGATCCTTCATCATCCTTACTTAACTTTGTACCTATTGCAACTAGTGTAGGTATAGGTTTGCAATTGTTCATTCTGAATCTTTTCACCAAATATCTGGCATATTTGTTTTGGAAAATAAAATTTCTCAACTTTAATGCCAAGAAAATATTTCATTGACCAAGATCTATCATCTTGAATTCTTTCATCATGGCTACCTTAAATTAATCTAACTCAAGATCACCTGTAAAAATCAGATCATCAACATATAATCAAAAACTCAAAATATTTCCATGCTCATTTACCTTTGTGTACAAGGTAGGCTCAATGTTGCTTCTGAAAAATCCATTCTTGATCATATAACTATCGATTCTACTATACCATTCTCTAGGTCCTTGCTTCAATCCATAGAGCGCTTTCTTCAACCTGTAAGTTTTATCTTATTTACCTTAAACTTCATAATGTGGAGGTTGCTGAACATAAATTTCTTCTTCTAGAATTCTATTCTAGAAGGTTGATTTCACATCCATTCCATTTTTTCTGAGCTGCTATGGTTAGAACTGCTCTTATAGTATCCAATCTAGCTACCAGAGAATACGTTTCTCCAATGTCTATTCCTGCTTGCTGCGAGAATCCTTCTGCTACCTATCTCATTTCAAATATGTCAATTTCACCTTTCTCATTCCACTTATTCTTGTACACCCACTTCACACGTATGAGGTTTTCATCATTTGGTAAATTAACCAAATATCATGTATCAATATTTTGAATAACTTCAATTTCTTCATCCATGGATTGCACCCAATTTTCATCTCTAGTTGCTTCTTCAAACGAGGAAGGTTAGAATGAAAAAAATGCAAAATTTTAACTAACATCCAAATCATCATAAATATATTTCAAAATTCTCATATTTCTCATACCATTGCTTGAGTCATTACTTGATTATTTTCTTGGAGAATTTTGGTGTTTTGATTTTCTTGAAGTTCCATGCTAGTCTGAAAATCTTGGAGTCCTTGTTGGCGTAACTCTATTTGTTGTCTGCTCTTTCGATTCTTGCTGCTCTTTTTTTGCTACATCCCCCTCCTCCATCAATGGTGCTTGTGCATCAACTATTTTTTCTACAGTCCCATTCCATGACTCTTGTTCTTTGAACATAGCATCTCTATTAGTATATTATTCTTGGTGACAGGTTTATACAATTTGTAAGCTTTTGAATTCTCACTATCATAGACACATATGCATTTTTGACATTTCTCATCCAATTTTCCTCTTATCTGCTGAGGCACATGTTCATAGGATACACATCCAAAAACTATGAAATGAGATACACTGCATGACATACCTAATCATGTTTCTTCTAGAACTCTTTTCATCACATTCTTTGTAGGTGACTTGTTTATCATATAAACATCACATCCAACTGCTTCTCCCAAGTACTCATTAAACAAGTTTCTCTCTTTCAACATGCTCTTTGACATGTTCATAATTGTTCTATTCTTTCTCTCTGCTACACCATTCTGCTGCGGTGTGTAGCTGGTTGTAAACTGTCTTCTGATTCCATGTTGTGGCAATACTAATGGAATGCTTTTGAATCATATTCTCCACCACAATCTGATCTCAATATATTGATCTGCTGATCACTTTGTTTCTATGCTAAGCTTTGAATTCTTTGAACTTTGCAAAAGTTTCAGACTTCTGCTTTAAAAAATAAACCCAAGCTTTCTTCTATAGTCACCAATAAAAGTGAGGTGATTGTATCCTCATAGGTCCACACAAGCCTGTATGCACCAAATCAAGTGGTTTCTTTGCTCTATATTAAACTCCCTTCGAAAAAATTTCATGGTGTTTCTTTCCCAAGATGCAACACTCACAAGTACTAGCATGTTATTTGATGGGAGGTAATCCTCTCACCATATGTTTCTGCTGCAACAATCTTAAATCGGAGAAATTCAAGTGTCTAAAGTGAAAGTTCCATAACCAGTAATCATTAAAACATGCAGCTATAAAAGAACTAACCTTGTCCTTGTAGTTCATAATTAGAGGAAAGAGTTTATTCCTCATCATCTGCACCTTTTCTATTAGTTGCTTACTTGGGGATTTGTCATAAATAACATACCCTTGCTCCTAAAAAATAACTCTGTACCCTTTTTGTGTCAATTGACCAACACTTATCAAATTATGTTCTAGACCAGGAACATAATATACCTCTAAGATTGTCTTTGGCTCCCCCTATTTGGTCAGAATGTTGACAACTTCTTTGACATATACATCCACAGTCTTGTTAGTCCCCAACCTTACCTTTGTCTTCACAAATTGATCCAAATTTGAAACCAAATTCTTGTTTCCTGTCATGTGGTTACTGCAACCATTGTCTAATAGCCACACCTTATCAAACGATTCATGCATGTTATTGCATGCTAGGAAAAAGTTGTTAGTATTCTCTGTACTAACATTAGCTCTGTGGTTTTCTTGATCAAGTATCGTCTTCCTGCAATCATGAGCATAGTGACCAAATTTGTTGCAATAATAACATTTCACCTTTGATTTGTTAAAACTTTTATTATTGTTGAAGCTTATGGCATTGCTTCTTCCACTTTAATGTTTATTTTCTTCGCGGTCATCTCTCTGACCACCATAGCTTCTGCCTCATCCTCTGCCTTTCAATCGACCTCTGCTTTGACCTCTTGAAATAGAAACTTGAATTTTGAAAGCAATTTCTAAAGTGGAATCCTCATTTCTATCTATCCCTGCCTCATGCGATAGAAGTGATCCCATAAACTCATCAACTATCAGTTTTTCCAAATCCTTTGCTTCTTCTACGACTGCTACCAGAACATCAAACTTGGTAGACAAAGATCTAAAGACCTTCTCAATCACTGTTCAATTTTTAATTTATTCACCATACATTTTGAACTAATTTACGAGAGACATGAACCTATTCATGGAGGAATAAATTTCCTCTATATCCTTCATCTACACACTTTGAAATTTTCTCATAGGATTATGCAATTTAACAATATTCATTTTTTCCCATAACTTTATAGCTTGTCACCAAAGTTTCTCATGCTTCCTTTGCTGAAGACGTGATCATTATCTTTTGTAGCACTGCTCGGTCCACTCTTTGCTGGATAAGAAGCAACACTTGTGTATTTTCCCTTTTGTCTTTCTTTCATTGTTCCCTATCTACATTACTGAGCGCTCGTTCTTCAGCATCGTACTCAAGTTATGTAAACCCAAACTGCACATGATCTCAAATGTCATGTGCTTCTAGCATGGTCTCCATCTTAATGACCCACACATCATAATATTTCCCTGTGAAAGAAAGAAGTTTTGATTGGAAATTGCTAATAGCCATCTTTCTTGAAACAAAAATACAATGAAACCCTAATTTTATTTCTATTTTTATGCTTTGCTAAGCTCCAAAAAGCAACCTTCTAATAAAACTCTAAAATTTATGTTTTTTATATAAAAATTCCTTTTATAAAAAACAATCTTTATTAAAAAAATACTTTATATAATATCCACTATTCGAAAATCATTAAAATGTCTCTTTTCAAAATGTTTTTTAAAACCTCCTCATTGTTCATATTTTATGAAAAAACCGCTTAAAAAAAAAAACTTTTCATATGGCTCCAAAATCTCAACAAGTCAGGAGATCAGCGTTATAACGCGTTTTTTTTTTCTGAACAGATCAATGTTATATAACGCTCTGTCTATGTTGTAATAGATGCATTATAGCTTTAAATAAATTGCTTTCATATCAATTTGTTGAAAAGATAGAAGAGTAAAGGCACAAATTATACTAAAATTTCACACAATAACACAAATTAGTTACGATTCTTCTATTAATATTTAATCTCTTTTTTGCCGAATACAATGAATCTGACCAAAGGTACTTATCCTTGACATGCACACACTAAGTTGACTGGCTCAATGCTAACTTAACTAACTATCTAACTCAATCACCAAATTCATCCACCCTTACTTAATTGATTGTCCAACTCTTCTTCATTAAATAAACACACTTAAGAAACTCATTTATCACCTAACTTAACTTGTTCAAAGCTAACTTAACTAACTCTCACCAAATTCATCAAAAATTACTTGACTGATTCTCAACTCTTTTTCATGCTCGGGTTAATTACATATTTTAACAATATGGAACATGGTTACTTAATCTATGGGAGACCCACGTTGTAAACAATTCCATGGCACCAAAAGCTTACGGATATTTTTTCTGTGGGGAATAACCACTTTACAAATAACCATAGCACAAGCAACTATTTGTCTCCCGAGGCAAGCGCAGACATCAAGAAAAATAAAACATGAAGGAAAATTCTACCTGCACTGTCTTCCAAGTGACTCTTCGGGCATGTTGTTCGCCGAATGGGCCGAGAGTTATAAGAGTTATAAGCGTAATTCTATGTTTACATCGACAGGATAAGCTGTAACCACCCTGAAATTGGATATGGAGAATTACGCGGGTATAATACCTTTTGTTTACAGGCTGCTCAAACGCAGCAGAGAACACACAGGATACGAACATCTGGGCCGGGAAAACCATGAAAAGCATACGAGAATAGGAGTCGCAAACAGAAGAAAAGAAGAAAATTGAAACCCAACAGTGGGATTAGCGGTCTAGGTGTCGGTATTAAGGTTTTCATAAAAGGATCGGTGAAGAGCATTAGAGCCCAGAGTAAATACCGTACTCATGCAATGGCTTCGTACTCATGGCGGCGCTTTCCCTGTGTTGATTCGTATTTTTGTTCAAAATATTTGAACCACGCTGGAAGATGGGATCTCGATAACATGGTCACTTTATAGTTGTAATTATTCCTCAATGTCCGTGTATTCCCTACAAAGTGTCAGATATTTCTTATTTTGAATAGCCGTTTTGATGAAATCCATGTTTGTAACTTCCTTGCTTTTTTATTATATATATATATCTTTGTTTAAGGCGTTTTAGTTTCTTTTATAGGCATTTTGATCCAATCCATTTTTGTAACTTCTTGCTTTAGTATAAAATAATAAATTATTAAATTTTTTTTTTTTTTCCAAGGCTTTTTAATTCCTTTTATCGTTTAACTAGTTGATCATATATATATATATATATGTATATGGTTAATTCAAACTGAAACTATTTTCAAATTATTCGTATAAAAGTATAAAATTATACATCGTTATTTTTGTTCAAGGATATCTAGTTTCTTTGGTCGTTTACCTAGTTGGTCATAGATATGGGCTTAATCGAAACTGTGAAACGGTTTATAACTTGTTAAAATAATAGTATTTTTTTTTTTTTTTTATAATATGATTATATCCTATATCTGTATATGTATATGTGGGGATTAGTTGAAATAATCAAATTTTTAATCACTTATTAAATCAATAATAATTAAATTTTTGAAAAAAAAATATATAAATGTTAATGATTATCATTTATTTTTTTATTTATGAAATACAAATTTTTATATATTAATATAATCACTAAATTTAAGTATATATTCGTTATTTTATAAATTGAATTTTTTAATTAAAATAAATTATAAATGTTTGTTTTATTTGTGGAGTTATACAATGTAAAATAGTTAAAAGATTCAATATTTTGAATAGATATGTTAGCTATCATAATAATAATAAAATAAGAGGATATTTTTACAAAAGAATGTTGAAATTAAAAGGAAGAAGATTAGTATCAATGAAATGAATTTGAGAATTAAATTTGGAAATAAAATAAAATACCAAAAAGAATTAATCAAAAATATTTAAACTAGTGTATATCCATCTTAATTTCATATTTATGAAGCGTTAAAAAGAATTAAATCTTTCAAAGTGCAAACTTGTTTTGATATCTTCCTAGATTTAAATAAATTTACACTAGTTATTTTTATATATTTCTATATATCCAATGTATACACTCAATGTTACACAGAAGAAAAACAATATGTATATATATATAGATACATACATACATACATACATACATACATACATATATATATATATATACATACATACATACATACATACATACATACATACATATATATATATATATATATATATATATATATATATATATATATATATATATATATAAAAGCCCATACTATGATGGAGTATGTGCTAATTCATTGCTTTCATGTTAAAAGTTAGTGTTTGATGACTTAGATACTCTTGGTTGTAGTTTCTTGAGCCACAAGTTAACCTTAATGTAATACCTAATAAACACTACTTGAAAAACACAAACAATAATAATAATTATGATATTTTTTATTTTATTATAATAATTAAATTCTTTTCTTTTTATTTACCTAAATAATATAGAAATTAATTCAAATTATGAAACTGTTAATAACTTATTAAATTAATAATATTAATTTTTTATTTATATAATAGGATTATATCTCATTCATTTATTAAACTATAGATATTTAAATATATACTAATATACTGTGAGATTTTTAATCACTTACTAAATCAATAATAATTAAATATTTGAGATATTGATGTTGCTTTGTTAAACCTTAATAGTTGTATCTCATTTCTTTATTTATGAGATAGAAAATTATTTCTATGATAAAATAATCATTGAATTCAAATATATATTTATTATTTTTTAAATTTAATTCATAATTAAAAAGTTTATAAATATTTGTTATATTTTTCAAGTTTAGTGACATACTTTAAAAGATTCAATATTTTGAGTGGATATATTAGTCATCATTAAAAATAACAAAATATTTTAGTTTTAGGAAAGAAGGATGAAATTAAATAGAAAGAAATTATAATTATTATTTAAAATAAATCAATATTAAAATTTTGAAAAACTATAAAATAATAAATAAAATTTAATCAAAAATATTTAAATTAATGTATATCTATTTTAATCTCAAATTTATCAAGCATCAAGAAATATTAAATCTCTCAAACTACATTTATTTAATAATCTTTTTCTAAATTAATATGGATTTACAAAATATATATATATAACAAAATATTACATAACTACTTATTTTGAATATCAAACTAATAAAATATTTCAACCACAAGGAATTATTTTATTTTCAATTTCTCTCACTCTCATTGTCATTAAAATGTTAATTGCTGGCATGTTACCTGGTTGGGAGGGTTAAATTCTCCATAAACGTTCGTCATATGGAATATACATAGTTATGTGTGAGACATTGAAATATTTTAATGAAAATAACTATTAAAATATCTTATTTATAATTCAAATTTTCCATCATGAATGATATTTGTTAAAAATATATTTTTAAATCATGTCTTGTTGCAATTTATTTTTATAAATATATATATTTCATATTTCTTCTCTCTATATATCTATCAATATTACAATATTTTACCTAATGTTTCTATTCAAACAATTGATTTATGCCTACATCTAATTTTTAAAAAAATTGAGTACTTCCTTTTATTAAGAATTGTATGATTGAGTACACATCTTTTTGAAGAAGTAATTGAAATTTTTTACATTGATAAAGTAACATTTATTTATTTAAAGTGGATATTAAAATATTGCAATGTCTTATGATATACAAATATATTTGTTACTATGGATATTCAAATATTTCATTAAGAAAAGTATTAAAATTATTAAAAATTAAATTAATTACACATTTCATTTTATTAAAAAAAAAACATATAAAGAATTTTTTTTTCTTTTTTATATTGTTTTCGTATAAAAAAAAAAAAAAAAATCAACCTCGTTATGTTGTTGAATATAAACACTGAAATAATTTATTTAGGATTGAGAGTGAAATATAAATACTATGTTTAAAGACACAAAAATAATTACACATCTCTCATATTAACCTATAGAAAAAGGTTTCTCATGAAATAAAATATCCATTAACATTTTGAAAGTTAGACATTTATTAAATGACCTAATTTAAAATTAAATAAATATATATAAACATCTCATGAGAAAATATAAACCAAAAACTCGTAAAAATTACAAGAATTAGAGTACAAGAACAAAAACTAATAAAATAATATAAAATTATTTAATAAAAACAATACAGTCAAAATATCCTAAACATAAAACACTTAAATTATGACATGAATATATCTAGAAAAAAATGATTGTGATTAAAAGGAAACACTAATACAAATTAAAATACAATAGAGAAAGAAAAAGAGGATGTCGGGAAAATGAAGAGGAGGAAAAGGAGGAAACATAGAAAATAGCGAAAAATCATAAAGTGAGGTAATTATTATTGGCTACGTTGATAAATAATAAGTTTTTAGGATTCATGCAATTTCTAACCATCTTTATGTTTTCAATTTTGATGGCTGCTTGAATGGTACTATTGGAATAAACAAATTTTGAGCCAAAAAAAAAAAAAAAAAATTTGGTTATTTTATTAAAGCATATAAGAACCTTTGGTAAAGAAAATGCCAGAAATTACTTGTTTAAATGTGTGATTATGACTTATGTCATCTCTTTTCTCTTTAAAATGGACTATGAATGATCTTTCCCTGTACACACTATATATATATATATATATATATATATATATATATATATATATATATATATATATATATTAAACATATTTAAATTATACATTTTTAATCTTTAAATTCATTCAAACCATATTAGAATTAAATAATTTTTTAGTTTTAATTTATTAATCACAATAATTCGATTAAACTTTTTATCCATAAATATTTCTTATTAAAAAAAAGACAATAGGTTTTGATGAAGAGAATATATTTCAAATCACCTTAAGATCACTCTCCACCTTGAAAACAAAATTAGCTTTCATCACAGTCGAACATATTTTGAGTCATAATTGTAACTATGGAAATCTTAAATATTTTGTGCTTTAAGACATTGAAGTGAAACCATTTTGAATTTGTTTTACAAAATGTTACACAATGCAACATATGGCTTTGATATAGAGAAAGAAAACAAATTATTTGGATTGGTTAGTTCTCTCGTTAGTGTTTTTAAAGTGATTTTTTTAACTTCATGATAGGTTCATGTGTGCTTTGACTGCTGCAAAAGCATATTACTGAATAATGTCTTTGGTTAATTCCAATTCTTCTTTCTTTGTTGCTTACTTGATTTGTGCATACTACTAAATAATGTCTTTAGTTACCTCAAATCCTTCTTTCTTTGTTGCTTGTTTGATTTGTTAAATATATTATTTGATCTCCTCGAAGATGACCTCATTGCCTCTAATTGATTTAAGAGATACGATGGCAGGAATCTTGTGCTTTTTTGTTAAATACTGAAACCCATTATGCACGTGGTTGTAGCTAGTTATAATGCTAAACAAATGTGCTCCGAGATGCAAGTAATTTTGTAGGTGGATTCTCAACTGAAGTCTATCTATTTTTTTGGGGACTTGATCCTTCCTCTCGAAATGTTGTGGCGCATTTAGATATTTGACAGCCTGCTTTTAAATCTATTCAACTACTAAGTTTTATATCTTTCGGAGTTTCACCACTTCTTGTGCATTTGGCTAAATAGAAATGGGATGATCCATGACCTGTTGTATTAGTGTCATCTCATCATATAGTCATGTCATAGTATACTCCATTTTCCCCATCTCTTGTTGCATGGTTAACTACCATTCTGCGACATTGAAGTTTTGTGATGACACCCGTTGGTGCTATGCTACAGGATACTCTACCTCTTACCTCTTGCTTCACCACCACAAGTTCTCTTATCAACCTGGCATTCTCATTCAACAAGTATTTTGAATTATCCTTTTTCATTGTAGAAAATGCAACAATTTTTGCCATGACCACCCTCTCATTTACTCTAGCATTCGCAGTGATCACCCTTTCTGTAGACACTAAGAATTAATTCTGAGGATATTGTACTAAGCGCTTGGGATTTTTTGTATGATCCTCTTATTCAGTTAATCAAAAGTGATGTTTCTACATCCATGACTCAGTTTTCTAGTGCAGGTGTGATCCTTATCTCTCCAAATGGAATATTACCACCTTGGATAGGATGTTATCCTAGAGTACCCAGTTCTTCCTCCATTCGATGGATGGTATCTTCTTCTTTGAACTTCTCCTATTTAATATCATCATTCAATTATTCTACTTCCAATCTCTATGTCGTTTCCTCCTATTTAGACTTCCTCTATTTCTCTTCTTATATCCTCCTCTTATCTTCATCGTCTTGTTGTTGCTATTCAAGCAGCTTATCTTGTTGACTCTTCCTCTCTTATTCTTTTGTTTCTCCTCTCTCATTATTTACTTGAATAACTCCTTAGTGTAAGGGATCAATTTCACATTTCTTTATTCTCTCACTTCCTGAGTAATATTTGACCCTTTTCATGGGATCTAGTTTCCCTGCTTGAGGTGTTATATCATCGTCCTTCTACACTTGCATGTCTTGAGATAGTGGATCATGGTGTGCCTGGCCTCCATTAGTGGATGTGTTTTCAAGTTGGAATTGTAAAATTTCTTTATCTTCTCATCTTCCATCGTGGACAAGTTGAGTACCCCTTATAGTCATTGATCCTTTGATAATATTTCTTAACAATGCACCTAGAATCATGCCCATAGAAATACTTAGTACCGACATGTAGGTAGTCTAGCTTTTGTATCTATGTTGTTGTAGAATTTTGATCCTTAATTCATACAATTCCATCTTCTGTGGAAATATTTAGCAAGGGGATTTCTTCCTCCAGTGAAGAATTCCTGATAATCCCTTGTCTAGATAATTTGAAAAAAAATTCATGAACACTTTATTGGTCACATATCATGACATAAGAAGAGGGGATATTTGAGAATCAAAGCACATAATGTATGTATCCCTTGGAGCTGTAAAAAATTTTGTGACATCTCAAACTAACATTAAAGCAAATTTCAGCTTAAAATTAGCCTCTTAAGGAAAAACGAGAAAAATAATAGTTAAAATAGTGAAATAAAAGTTATGAATTTTTAGGGAAAAGAGGAAATCTATTTTTTTTAATTTTATTTTTAGCTTATCTCCTAAAAAGTAAATTACTAAAATTTTAAGTGTACACACTCCTTGGATGTGGAATTAAATTCCACATCCATCGAGTACCCATTATGCATACTTTTGAGAAGACCTACATTGATAAAAAAATGAAGATACATTAAAAAAGTGTGTTCACCATGTTTTTTTAATGTATCTTTGTTTTTTAGCAATTTGGGTCTTCTCAAAAGTATAAATAATGGGTACTCATTGGACGTGGAATTTAATTCTACATCCAATGAGTGTATACACTAGAAATTTTAGTAAACCTATATGGAGATAACCGAAAAATATAATTAAAAAGATTAGTTTTTATTTATTTATTTATAAATATATATTTTCACTCCAAAATATTTACATTTATCTTTTTTTAAATATAAATGATTTTGGTTGGGTACATATTATGACATGGAAATTAGGTGGAAATTTCATGGGAACTTTTAGTCTCAAATTTCCTCTAATGCTCCTTTACTTCATCGATCATCTGAGGATCAATCTCAAAAATCATGTGAAATATTGCTACAAAGAAGGGTTAAGCTAAGTTGTCATATCTGCCTATGAATTTCATCTCTCATAACACTTTGTAGTGGAATTAGACAAAGAAATTTTCCCCAAGATTCCAATTCCAATTCATGACTATGAAAACACACTATGCATGTGTTCCATCTAAGAGAAATGAAAACATATAGAAGTTTAGTTCTTGGTTCTCTCATAAAGATTGTTTTTCCTGCCCCAGCTAATGTTGTAACTCAAATGATAGTACATCAACCCAATTAAAAACTCTTGCACAGGTAACTACTACATAGAGTGTATATATATATATATATATATATATATATATATATATATATATATATATATATATATATATATATATATACATCTTGGAATACCTTAGTGTTCTTAAGCCCATATAATTGAAGATACATAGCTATCACGTACTAATAGATATGTCTAAAAATCTTCATTAGATAAACTGCAGATGGGAAATGACAGAACTTGGTAGGTTCTCGAAAACATGTTTTGTTAACATTAGTAGTGTTAAGGGTTTCCCATTTTATGTAGAAGTCGACGTTTGTATATTCATTGGGCTTGAGCATATTATAATATGTTTGCATTTCTTCCCCATAATAGATGTTGAGTTGAATACCACTCTCATTGTGTATCACAATGTGAGAATTATCCATATCCATAATGATCCATTCAATTACTTTTGCACATTGCATGAAGGGGAACCTTCATGTGATATTTTTCATCTTGAAATTCTTGATATTGATATATGCATGCACATATTTTAAGTTTTATACGGAATTGTGATCTACGGATAAACCAAATTCCATAAGTGTGGTTTTTATCACTTAGAACAACACAGGAGAGAATAAATAACACTTTCTCTAAAACAAGAAGATATATAGAGTGGGATAGGAGCCTACTTGTGATTCTTTCACTTCTTCTTCTCCTCCTGTCATTGTTATCATTGCTCTCAATCCAACTAAAGTCCCTAGATTGATTCCTGCAAACACAAATAGAGAACAACAAACAACATGCAATATACAAGATATCAACTTATCTTACTCAAATCAAATCGATTAGATCTGAAATACATACATCATTCAAGAATACATTGCACAAGAAATGGAGATATATGTATTGGAAATGAGCAACAATATTTATTAAAGAGTAGAAGGGGAATATTACAAACAATGTACTGATTTTCTCTTAACTTGCTCTAGCTTCATTCCATCCTCATCACATTTAGCATCATCCCGGTAACATATCAACACTCTCACTCTATTAACAAACGAGAATCCAACAACGTAACTTTACCAAAATTCTTCCTTCCCTAACACTAGGATGAGTGCTCAATTTATAGGGAAATTTATGGCATTTTCTCAATGAATGAATTTCTAATAATAGGAAAGACATGTTTCCAAGTTCAGAGGTGTTATATGGAAAATTGGATTCAAATTTTGACACATATATTATTTTATATAAGGCATTAGAGATGTGGAGATTCCTCGAACAATGAGAATTACACTCCCAAGTGAAAAAAGTACATTTGAGTGTCGGGAAGTGCACCGCAGTGCACCCTTGCATGGAGTCTTTGGCACTGAAACACAGCTAGTCCTCTGCAGGAGAGCATTGGTGAGTTAGTAGGTGATATAACGTATACTTCAAATGTTGGAAATATGACAATAGAAGCCATGAATGAAATTTATTCACATAGGGTATGTAGCAACTAAAATATAAGGGGATGATAGACCCTATTTGGTTGGTCCTAGGGATGATGTCGAGTTTGACCAGTTATTTTGGGATGATGCCCAAATTCACCTATAATAGCTACCTCCTAAAGCATGGAGTCAAAATAATAATAGTATTTGGATGAGATGATTTATGATGTGATGAGTCAGAACTAAAGCGAATGGTGACATGCATCAATATTACAATACATTAGATTAAGATATTTTTCACCTTGATCACGAATTTCTGAGGGAGGCATTCCTGTGCTTAGCACAAAAGCTATCTAATAGCATTTACAATGTTCAATAAGTCGTCTACATAATAATTTTTCCCAATACAGACATGCCTACAGATATAGGCCCATGTTTGGATGATGATCTTTATCTAAGGTCATCGTACAGATGATGTGTAGAGCAATCCTAAAATCGCATCCCAAATAGAGGAAACTATATCTGGGGTTTTCTTATCTGGTTCACTCAATTGTTCACGTACAATTCGAACCATGGGAAGATGTCATCCAATTACCAGCTAGTGATGTGAGTTGTTAAAAGACACGAGAGAAACACTATTGATGGTAATGGCTCTGAAGGTATTGTAGTAAATTTTTTAGTGCGTGAATAGAGGATTTGATGTCCAACGCAAAAAAAAAAAAAATCGATCAAAGGTCCAGAAGCAACAAGATTTTCTATGATACAACAAGCCTCAGGGTACTAGAAGACATTTCTAAGTAAACTTCCTCGATGATGAGTTGATGTCAAAAGGAAGAAAATTTATCACGAAACATGAGTTACTGATTTCGAAGACAAAATGTGACTTGATATAGTAATGTTCGTGGATGACTATCATGAAAATGAAGGTTTATGAGTATTTCATAAGGATGAGGATTCACTGGATGAATTCTCTCGAACATATCGACGACAGTGAGAGGAGTTGGAAGCATTGACCCAAAAACAAAGTGAAGGTATGATGAACCATCAAGAAGATTACCCAACCAAAATGTCAGAATGATGGAGTGAAATTATCTTGTTCAAGAGCAACCTGCTAACATAAAATGTTTTGTTCGCTTTCCCAAATTTTCCTCAGTAATTTTTCAACTATTACTTCTTTATTTATTAACGAGCTTGAGGAGGGTAACATATGCTTGATCTATAATTCAACCTTTTGGGTGCATGCACCACTATTTAATAATTTAAGGAGTCTAGTGATAAATAAAACTTGATTCTTGCCATGATCAACAAGCCCATCATTATTATATGTTTTAACAAGCCTAATGACAGTGACAGCCCGATCCCCTTTCATATTTAGAGAGTTCAAAAAAAAGGACAAAAGAAAACTCTTTAAGTCCTTTTTCGTAAATTTGTCGCTCAGGTCTGAAAAATTGTAAAATGATACTTGAGAGAACCTCTTAGCCATGTTCGACTAAGGTTTTCCTTTTTCATAAATAATCTCTCTCAGTCTGGAAAAAGGTTAAAATTATACTATGTAGATGTTGTTTAATTTACTTTTACAAGCTCCAAAAGACAAGTGATCGAAAATATTTTCACATTATCGAAGTCTGAAAAGAGCTAAAAGAAGACCCCAGGGGTTCCTTTTTCATTGTTATCGAAGCTCGAAAAAGAGATAAAAGTGTGCTTCAATTCCTTTTTCATTTTTATCAAAGCTTAAAAGTATGCTTTATCTGACATTAAATTTAATTTAAGAGCAGGAAAAAATAGAAATAACTCAAGATTTTCATGTGTTTTATGAGCATGAGAGATAGAAAAATATGCTCAAGTTTTTCCTGAGCTGAACGAGTCTTGAAAATAATAACCGTAACGGACTCGAGATAAGTTTCATTTTTATACAAGCTTGAAAAAGAGAAAATTTTGCTCGAAATATGATTGAATACCCCATGCAAGGGCACATCTCAAATGACTATACATAATTGTGATCTACGAATAAACCAAATTCCCTATTTGTGGTATTTATCACTTAGAACAACAAAGGAAATAATAGCTAACACTTTCTGTAAAACAATAAGATATACAGAGTGGGAAAAAAGCCTACTTGTGGGTCTTTCGCTTCTCCTTCTTCTTCTGTCGTTGTTGACGTCACTCTCAATCCAACTCAAGTCGCTAGATCGATTCCTACAAACACAAATAGAGAACAAAAAACAACATGCAATATACAAGATATCTACTTATCTTAATCAAATCAAATCAATTATATATAAAATACATACATCATTCAAGAATACATTTCACAAGAAATACAGACATATATATGGTAAAATGAACATAAATATTTATTAAAGAGTAGGAGCAGAAGATTACAACCAATGGAATGATTTGTTGTCAACCTTCTCCAGTTTCATTCTAGCCTCATAACATTCATCATTATCCCAACAATATATTAGTACTTTCACTCTCTTATCAAATGAGAATCCAACAACATAACTTTACCAAAATTATTCGTTTTCTAGCACTAGGATGAGTGCTCAGTTTATAGTGAAACTTATGCTATTTTCTCAATTAATGACATTATAATAATAGACAATACATGTTTCCAAGTTCAGTGGTGTTAGATGGACACATGGATTATAATTTTGACACATATGGACTTTTCTACAAGGCACTGGCCATGTGGATATTCACGGAACAATGAGAATTCCGCTCCTAGCTGACCAACACACACTTCAGTGTATGGACGTGCACTACATCATAGTTAGTCCCTTTCATGTGAGCATTGTTGAGTCAGTAAGTGATATAACATATACTTAAAACCCTGGAAATATCACTATAGAAGCCATGAATGAAATTTCTTCACTTAGGGCAATAGCAACACAAATATAAAGGGATGATAGACCCTATTTAATTGGTCTTGTGGATGTTGTATAGTTTGACTGGGTCTTGGGAGATGATGCCCAAATATACCTATAATAGTTTCCCCCTAAATAGTGAAGTCAAAATAATAATAATATTTGGATGAGATGATTTATGATGTGATGAGATGACACTAAAGTGGAAGATGACCTTCGTCAATCTTATAATACGTTACATCATGCTATTTTCATCTTGATCACAAATTGCTGAGGGAGGCATTCCCATGCTCAACACATAAACTACCTAATAACATGTACATAGTTTAGCAAGTCATCTACATTGTAATGTTGTCCAATACAGACATGCCTACAGATATAGGCCCATGTTTAGATGATGATCTGTATGTAAGGTCATCGTACAGATGATGTGTACAAAAATCCTTAAATCGCATCCCGGATGGATGAAACTAGGTTCAGGGTCTTCTTATCTCATTCATTCGATCATTTAGGTATAAGTATAACCATGCAAATATATGATCTGCAGTCAAACATGGGAATACATCATGCGATTACCAACCAATGATGTGAGTTGTTAAGAAACACCAGAAAACCACTGTTGATGTTAATGGCTCTCAATGTACTGTAGCACAGTCTGTACGAAAGGAATAGATGATTTGATGTCGAACGCCAAACAAAATAATTCAGTCAAAGTTCCCAAAGTAAGAAACTTGTTGATGATGTAACACACCTTAGGGTACTGGAAGGTGTTTCTAGATAAACTTCCTAGATGACGAGCTAATGTCGATAGGAAGAAAATTTATCGTGAAATGTGAGTTACTAATTCTTGAGACAAAATGTGACTTTATATAGCAATTTTCAGTGATGAATGTCATGAAGATGAAGGTCTATGAGTATTGGAAAAGGATGAGGATTCACTGGATGACTTCTCTTGAACATATCGGCGATACTGAGATGAGTTGGAAACATTCACCCAAAACCGAAGTGGATGTATGATGAACCATAGGTATGAATGAACCTTCATGAAGGTTACCCAGCCCAAAATTCATGATGATGGAGTGAAAGTGTTATGTTCAAGAGTGAGCTGTTACCATAAAGTGTTATGTTCACTTTCCCAAATTTTCCCCAGTCATTTGTTGACTGGTACCGCTTTATTTTTTAACAAGCTTCAACAGGATAACATATTCTTGATATATAATTGAACCCTTTAGGAGAATGATTCACTATTTAATAATTTAACATGTCTAGCGATAAATGAAACTCGATTCTTGCCATGATCGACAAGCCCGTCATTATTTTATGTTTTAACAAGCCTAACGACAGTGACAGCCTGATCCTTTTTCATATTTAGAGAGTTTTAAAAAGAGGACAGAAGAAAACTCTATAAGTCCTTTTTCGTAAATTTGTCACTCAGGTCCAAAAAAGTGTAGAATGATACCTGAGAGAACCTCTTAGCCATGTTTGACTAAGGTTTTCATTTTTTGTAAATAATCTATCTCAATCTAGAAAAGGGTTAAAATTATACTGAGTAGATGTTGTTTCATTTACTTTTATGATCTTGAAAAGACAAGTGCTGGGAAATCTTTTCACATTATCAGAGTTTGAGAAGAGCTAACAAAAGACTTCAAGGGTTCCTTTTTCGCTATTATTGAAGCTCAAAAAAGACGTAAGATTGTTCTTCAAGTTTTTATTTTTATTTTTATGAGAGCTTAAAATTATGCCTTGTCCGATTTTCAATTTAATTATGAGTAGGAAAAGATGGAAAGAACTTGACATTTTCATGTGTTTTACAAGCATGAAATATAACAAAAGAGGTTTTTGATTTTCATGAGTTTAACAATTCTTGAAAATAATAACCGTAATGGACTCGAGATAAATTTCATTTTTATACAAGATTGAAATAGAGCAAATTGTGCTTGAAATATGTTTGAATTCCCCCCTGCAAGAGCACATGTTGAATGCCCCCCAAGCTTCATTTAATTCACGTAAGTAGACTATTGGTTACTAGTAGTTGGATGGAATGAAGGTTGATTTACGAGATCAAATGGAAGACTCACCTTAATTAGGAGAGGATTTGTTTCATTTCTTAACGAACTCGACACAGGAAAATAACTATGCTCTTGCAACCTTGTTTCATTTAACGATCTTGATACAGGAAAAGGAACTGTACTCATGGAACCTTGTTTCTTTTAAAGAGCTTAACACAATAAAAGGAACTATGGTCATGGTCTGTTTAATTTTTTAACGAGTTTGAAATAGTAAAATAATTATTGTCAAGGGAACCTGTTTCATTTATCGAGGTTGAAACAGGAAATTTACGATCCTCAACACTTGATTCATTTTTTAACGAGGTTGACATAGTAAAAGAACCATCCTCATAGTATAGTCAGACCAGTGAGCGTGTACTAGAAAATGCGTAGTCTAACGGACTCGTCATTTAGGGATTTTGATGAGCACCGAAATGATAAGTTATAACATGCATTGATGGATCTTCTCCAGGGTTTCCATTGAATTTAGGAATGTCAAAGGGTGACATGGGTGAATTCCATGGATTTGAGAATGCACCGGAGTAGGTTCCAGATAATGATTGGTAACCCCGTGGTATAGAAGGACCACCATATAGATGCAACTCTAGTGATGTGGTGAACATCGATGGGGTAGCAACAATAGATGTTGTCACAACTATAACATATGGTACAGAAAGAGATGTTGACTTAACCATGGTCATAGGACCCAATGTATACCATATAGGGTCTATGGGAATTCGAATTGACACAAGATCAAAGAAAGAAATGTGAGGTGATTGAGGAAAAGTATCGTAAAGATAAAGCTCCTGTCAAAAATGAGTTGGAGTCGAACGCATTTCGTCCTATGCTATTTCTTTAATCCTAATCAAACCAGGTGGAAGAACATTGCCGTTAGGTCTGAGATAGATTTCAGGTTGTTTACTGCGCGATATGGGAGATTCAATGGTTACAATCAATTGTGGAGCGACCGATACAGGAACAAATTTTGGTTGGTCAACTTTGGGATCTATATGTTTCGGTAAAAAAACTATGGTATCCAGATCAACTTCTAGTTGAACAACGTTTGGTTCGAGAGGTATGGTTTCATTGACTGGATGGATCATGACCATAAGTAGCTTTGAGGAATTTATCTCAACAATAATAGATGAATGAGGATTTGTAGAAACAACTCTAGATAAATCTGGTATATGTGAGGATGATGTCACACCATAGGTACTGATAGTACTAGTTTCTGTAGAACAATGTCGCCTTTTCCAACCATAAATGGCTTCTATTGGTAAAGGTGTTTTAATTTTTATTCTACACAAATGATGGGGAAAGGATGTTCTTCTTCCACCTTGAATTATTAATTTTATGACCAAAACAAATAAACAAAATAAAAATGTAATTCTAGGCAAAAGTTTTACCAAGTAATTGTGAACTATAGAATACCTCCTACTGAGCTAAGAAGTACGGGCAGGCAATCTCCCCGAATGTTGTGTTCGATGTATCACAAGTTTACATATACGGGATGATGTGTTATATATTTTACTCCAAGTGATTTGTGTACCTTTATTAATGAAGCACTATGTATCTGCGTATATGGGAACATTCGGCCTTGTAACTTCCACTAGTTCAGTAGTGCTTTCTTATTAAAGTAATTTGGATGTCACTTTGTGAGGCGGAATGTCTCCAACATATGAATACACAGAGTTGATACTTGTAGCACTATGACTGTTTGGGGAACCACATTCATAGTGAAAATATTAGATTAAAACAACATAACTATGCAACAATTTTAAAGCACATTTAAAGAGTCATCATACATAACAGAACATGTAAAACGATGAATAATAGCATGAAATAAATTGCATGCAAGAGAAAATATGAATGAAAACTAGGAGCGTGTAGTTTCAAAGAAAAAAGCGGACATCCATGGTCCTTCAAGACTTCATAGCACGCTCATGTGCTCAGGAAAGGGGGAAAATCCAACAAGGTATCACATTCGGACCTTGATGGGTGAAAATGATGGAAAAGTAGGCCTTCAGGTCTTCTCTATGTTCCCATGCACTCGACGAGAAAAGGAGGGCACATTCTAGCACATCTAAGGAACAAAGAGTAAAATTAAGAAAGCCTTGGGCCTTCACATTGTGCCCAGGCACTTCAAGGAGACAAGAAGGTTTTACTGTCACATGTCGAAGGGTTGAATGATGAGTCTTTGTGCTTTTGTGATGGAATCATGTGCTATAGGGAAAATAGGGTGCATTGTAGCACTCCAAGGGGAAGAAGTAAAATGATTTGTGATGTTGTGATGTGCTTAGGATGAAAACTTGATCAAACAGGGTGTAATTTTCGACAGCTATGGAGAGTTGAGCTGAAGAAGTGCACTCTGCTTGTCGGAAGCTCATATATAAATTGAATAAATAGGATTACATAATAATATGGGGAAAACAAATATTTACAAGGCTTTAAACTTGTTTTCTCATGCCTGGTGGAAGATGAAAGGTTTCAATAACGTGAATATTTTATTGCATGTGGCAGTGGATTAACACTTGCAACAAGAGGATTCAACATAAATGCTAGCAAAAAAAATGAAAAATAAGAGACTGATATGAAGAAAGTAAATATTTGGAAGTGAAATAATAAAGTGAAATAGAAATATGTGACATGCAAAAATTACTTGCAACACTAGTTGATGAAGAGATTATTGATTCCCGAGCGATGTGCTCAACTAAAATGTAATGATTATGCAAAAAATGGTCAACTGAGTTTATTTAAAAAAATTAACATGCAAAATTGACTCATGCATAAGTTTCACTTTTTTTCGCATGAAATGGTTATTTGAGAGGAGTTAAGAGGGCTCCTATTTACTGGAAGTGTGCCCTCATGCAACAAGTTGGCTCATGCATGCAACTGGACAGGTCGCATGTCTTCAACATGAAGGAGTGTGCCTAGGTAGGGTGCACTTGCTTGGCAAGAAGGAGAGTGCTCAAATAGAGCACAATCATTCAACCCGAAGGAATGTGCTTAACTAAAATCCATGTCTTTGTCAACTTAAAGTCGACTTTTAATTTTTGTGAGATATTTTCTTTCTTTTCTTTTTTTTTGTGACTTTGAGGGTTTTTCGAATGTGTGCATGGCGATAAGGAAAGTCTCTAACTAAAAAAATATCATAAGTTGAAATAACCATGGACTGATTAACTAAAGTGCTTGTAATGGTTAACTGATGACACATAGGAAATAATAAACTAGGGGGATGTGACAGTAGGATAAAACATATAAAAAACAAAATATATAACATGAATACTCAAGGGGACTTGAAATGAAAAGTACTGTAGCCGCCAAAATCAACATGGGAATTTTTTTTGGATGGTTTTGTGATATTTAAAACACTTGGAAACAAACTAGGATAACATATCTTCTCTAAAATTGTTTCATTGTAAGAGAAAAGTATGATTTCTTCTAGAAGTATTGATTCATTCATTGGGTTATCTTAGCTCCCCATTCTTACCTAGTTAAAGATATATTCTCCCACATTCCATTACTCGGTGTAACAAAATAATATAAAACTTTTTATCATTATCATGTCAATCTAATTTAGGGTGATATAGTGCGGAGAATGAAATAATTAGAGTACGATTTTCCCATCTTTGGCATTTCTTCGCTACTAGCAGGCTTATCCAGTACCCTGATAGACTCGATTTAGGAACACAAACGTTTCTTAGCTACCAAAAATATTGGATATTACCCTGAACAAGTCAGTTACTTCATCTCTCGGTGCAAGAATCCTTTCTCTTTTTTCACCCTTTATATTTTCTTTATTTTCATAGAGCTATGCATAGGCACTTATTATTTTTATTTGTTGAAGAGGGATCCTGGCTTATTGAGACTAGAGTACTTTGTTGCTTTGGAGACAGGTTTTAGACTTGTGATGCTTTGAATGCTAAGATTTTTCCCCTTATCTTACTCTACATATATATATATAGACAAGAACACAAATAGTCATAATAGTATTCAGTGCAGGAAAGGGAATCCTAAATAGATACAGGCTTCATGGTTTTCCTACATATTCTTGACTAAATGATCATATTTTCCACTGAAAAATAATCAACTAAAAATAACTAAGCTAAATCAAGGAAGGGGGTAACAGATATGCCAAGTATTTTTTGTACTTCAACTTTCCATTCACAAAATTTAAACCACATCATCTCAAAGATCAAAGCGAATTTATTAAAAGACAAATAATACTAAAAGAATAAAATTGAAACATGAGAGATGAAAATAGAGAACAAGAATGAAATGAATTTAACTACATGAAACCTATCCTATTGTAACCTACAAAATCGATGGTTAGGTGATGTAAAGTGAAATTTTGAATGTAGCCACAAAAGCTTCTCTTGACCTTGATACTGTAAGGTGTGATCATGAAGAAACAAAACAAAAGGGAGTGCAATGAACAAAAGAAACTATGCACACATATGCATTGAATTTCAGGCACAAGAAGTGCAACCACAATTTTGTACTACCCTCAACTACTTTACGACACAATAGACTCCACAACCAAAAAAATTACTATGCCTTTGACAATAGAATTTTTATCAAAAAACACACAAGTATGATCCATGTGACATGAGTCTGGGTTGATAAGAATATTCTAGTGACTTAACAATGGGATAATGGAAACAAAAATTAGGGAAAGATAACTAAGAAATAATAGAAAAAGACATATCCATGACGTAAGAAAATCCATCAGTAGGACCACAATCCAAGCTTTCGTGCAAGTGGGATTGTTGAACGGATTATTGAAAAGATTTGTTAAGATTCTTCTTTGTTCTTATATTATAGATTAGAGATATTCTTGGGATGGGATGTATCTATGGACTATCAATAGTCAAATTAAATATCCTTAAGTAGGGGTTGAAAAATTTTAGATGTATTAAAATATCATCCCTCAAGAGAGAGTCAAAATCCCATGTGGTGAACTGAATGATAAAATTTTGTAAACAAATCATTAACTCACCAATATGATAGAGATCATCAAGGTGATAGGAACTTGACATAACCATCAACATATGTTGAAGTGTCCTACTCACATGACTTAAATTTTAATCCTGAAAACATTAATATTAATCAATCGCAGGAAACAAAATCGACAACTTATCAAAAAAATATTTATTAATCAAATCATGAGATTGAAAAGAATATATATTTTCAATATTACTGCATAATTTTTTGATGATAAACATATCATTTCCTTGATTAAATGGATATATACCCAAAAGGAATTTGTAGATAACTGCATCAGACTGCATTTGCAATTCCCACAAATCCAAATCTTCATGGGAGAATAATGATTCATCCATATTACTTGAAAAATCATGATTTTATAATTTGGAAAGAATAAAAGAATCTGGGCCATGGTCATTGAAGGTTTCATCTTGATCAACGAGTGGAATATTAATTGGAAAAATAACAATATTAAAAAATGGTTGATTGATAAGATAAAATGAATCACCATTGAGGGGAAGATGCAAAAGGAAAATTAGTTCTTCACCAACGAATTTATCTTCCAATTTAATTTTTGGTTGAGGTTAAAAATATGAAACATCAAAGGAGGTGGAGATGGAACAAAATACATGACTGGTTCTTCCTCAAGATCCCAAAATTATTTTGGATCGAGAGGGCATGGGAAATCAGACTAAAAAAAATCATTGACATTCGGACTAAGAAACGAAAATTTTCATCTAAGAACTACCAATCCACATCTTTTTATGGGAACTCATAACAAATATGAAGGAATCAATTAGTAAAATTTTGAAGAGATGCATTGAGTTCCATTCAAAGTTGATCAATTTCATTAATAACATATTGAGATTCATACTTCTAAAAAACTAGATGAAGTTCGTCAACTAAAATCCTGAAATATTTGATAGAAGAAGTGGGTAGAGGGTAGAAAAATTTCTTCAAATGACCATATAATTTAAGGGTAAACAACTCCACATTAAATTCTTCCAAAAGAATCCCATTCGAGAAGAAGAATTGGAAAATTTTTAAAATATAATAAACGATATTTTTTGTACCCTAACCACCAAATTGGAATCATGACAAGTCTTGAAGAAAGTATGCAGGGATCTAAAGTCTTAAATATTTAGTGAAACACCTTAGGATTTTGATTTAGGGTGAAGCCATTGAAGAAAAGAGTCTCAAATAGACTTCACAGGCTCAAATTTTCATCTGGTACCCCTTCTAGCAACAAAAATGTTTATGGTGTTGGATGCCTCCAATATTTTAATAGGATCTCCCTGATTTGAAGTCCTAGTTATAACTCACACGTTTTGGTGTAGGATTATCATCTATTCATATGGCCATCCCACCATTGGAATGATTCAAATATATTGCTTGGGTAGCAGCCAAGACAAGATAACACTCACTATTTTACGACAACAAGAATGTGATTTTTTTGAGACATCAAATGTAAGGTCTATTAGGGGAATTTTCATGGATCCTCATGGAGACAAGCCACTTATTAGAAAAATAATAGTATTATCCAAAAGGGGGAATTGAGGATAAAGATAAAGGATTTTCGAGTAGCTATAGATTAGTCCACATTGTGAATGAGAATTGTTAAAGAATAATATCCTTCATTCAGAAATATACATAATTGAGAAACAAGTTATTTCATTAAATTAGTATGTGAATAAAGGAACATATACTATAAACATAATTAGAATAGTCCGGCTACATCTATGATACATGTATAAAGCAATGTTGGCACATTGAGATTTTGATTAAAAGTGTTATATCCCAAGTACATTGTTACATGGGTTAAGCATTGTATCCAATAGTGGAGAATGAAGCCACAAATTTCTTCTCCAAATAGTGATCTATCTCCTTTGTCTTATGAGAGAAGTTAAGGAAATACCTATAGAATCTAAAGTATTTGAAAAGTGACAACCCAAAAATTCCTTTTTCTTGAGTTATAAGGAACTAGTTATAACAAATACAATGACCTTGGAGCTTCCTCATGAATTGTCAACTCCTATGAATTATAATATTCACTACATGACTTTACATTTCAATATGCGGCTTTAATATTCCACATGTGTCCCTTAGACTTCCTTTCATAACATTTATTACATATGACAATTTACAAATGAGATGGTGGCTTGATAAGACAAAAATCACTATGGGAAAAAAATCATCAAATAGATAAATCATTTTTTCTCATGGATTTCACTTCTAAATTAAGTGTCCCATGCTTGGAACTCCTTTGTGATCGCTTGGACCCAAAGTGGAAATTCCATTTTTTAGCTCATATTCACCTCCAGTTCCTCCGTTAGTATGTTATTGGAGCTTCATTATACATTATTCCAAATCCATGAGAGGATCATGTGTGCTTTGATTGGTGCAATGGCATACTATTGAATAATGTCTTTGGTTACCTCCAACCTATCATTCTCCATCACTCTCTTGATTTTTTCAATATATTCTCTGATCTCTTCCAAGATGACCTTTATGCATCCAATTACTTCAATATATCTGATGGTGCGCATCGTGTGCTTTTGTGTTATATATTCAGACCCATTATGAAATTGGTTGTAGGAGGACATAGTGCTAACTGACTTTTCTCCCATATGTGATTAATTCTATAGGTGGAGTCCCAACTGAACTATTTCTATTTCTACAGAGACCTTATCCTTCCTTTCCAAATTCTACGGGGCATCTAGATACTTTGCAGCCCACTCCTACATCTGATCAACTACTCATCTTGTAAACTTCATGACTTTCACCACTTCCCATGGATTCCTCTGAATGCCAACCAGAGGAGCCATGACCTGTTATATTAGTACCATATTTTCATATAGTTGTGCCATAGTATTGTCCATTGGCCAAAAATATTCTTGAATGAATTACTACCATTCTACGACATTGAATTTTTGTGATGATAGTCGGTTGTTCTTTGCTACAAGATGTTCAACCTATTGGTTCAACACAACAAGTTCTCTTCTCAACCTAGAATTTTCATTCAAACATAATTCATAGTTACTGTGTGTCGTTGTAGCAAATGCCAAAATTTATGGCATGATTTCCCTTGTATGTCTTCTAGTGTTGGTAGTGATGACCCTCTCTTTAGAAAATAAGACTAGATTTTGAGGATCCTATGGGAAGTACATGTTCCTTTGTTGTATGATCCTCTTCTTAAGTTAATCAAACATTACACTACATGCACCCATAATTCGGTCAAATTGTGGAGGTGTGATTGACATCTCTCCAAATGGAAGATGACTGCCTATGAGAGGATGCTCTCCTATAGTACCTGGATCTTCCTTTATTGGCTTGATGGAATCTTCTTCTTCGAACTGCTCCTCTTACAGCTCCTATCTTAGGTTTTCTGCTTCCAATATTTGTGCAGATTCCTTCTCCTGAGACTGTCTTTACTACTCATATTTTATCCTTGATCCAAAGATCTTTTGTTTGAGATGCATAAAAGAATTAACATGTGAAAATTGTAGCTTTAAAACAAGAAACTTTAAATTCATAAGCGGAAAAAGAGAGAAGCAATTAACATCATGCACGAAGACACAAGAATTGATATTGGAGTTCGTCCAGGAGGGACTACGTTTTCGAGCCCTACTATAATAGTGGGGAGGCCCTGCTTTCATGAAATGGAAAAAATAAAAGTACAAGTACAAAATGAGGAGTTACACCCTTAAACCAGCCCAATCTGAAATTGGCCGAAAATTGCATACATATGATGATGAAATGGGCAGCACCATTGGATTTGTGGCATCGAGTAGTGTTGAATCTATATAAAATTTTCCCCAATCGGACAAAGTGAAAATCTGGCCCCTTTGGAAAAATGGCTCAAATCATGGTTCCGCCCCCTCTTGCACACTGCTTAAGGTTCCACTGCCTTGTTTTCCATTCCCACTCCTTTTCATCCTTGGGCACAAAAATGAGTGAAGGTTTATATACTTTAGTGTGGGAAGAAACTCCAAAGTGACCATTGGGCGAATTGGTTGGAGATCCAAATGTGTGGGAGGAGGGGCCAAATAGGGGCAAATTGGTTCTTATGATTGCTGATCTTGTTCATTTATGCTCCTTTTATTTATAGCTACAATTGTTCATTTATGTTCTTTAACGTCTTAATTAAATGCAATTCTAATGATCAGCCGAAGTAGAAGGTCTTGGTTAAGGGTATCAAGATTTTACCCTGGATCAATCCTACTACTCTCTTCTTCACCTTCTTGTTTCTCTTCACGCAAAGAATCCGTTTAAGTCTTCCTCCCCTCTTACTGATATCCGATATTTGATAAGATTCAGGCTTTTCAGTAGAAATGAATATTCTCTCTAACTTTTCTATCAAAGACTGAACTTCTGGGGAATCTTGATGGGAATCAGGACATAGTATGTGTTCAATATCACTAGGAGACTTAGTAGAAGGATGATCAACTTCAGATTTTAAATATGAGGGTGTAGATAATTTTCTGGAAGTTGATGGGGATCTAGAGGGAGAGATACTCTCAAATAGACCTTTAGATTGATCAGATATTTTTTCCATTCACAATGCCCTCCTTCTAGTGCCAAAATGTTGAGGCCTTGGAATTCTACTACCAGGACATGGGGGAAAATGACCTGGTCCATACCTTAAAGAAACTCATTTTCTGTTTGGTGTAGTGGCTCTGGCTGGGAGTGATGGGAACAATTTCCCAATAAGGATGGTTTTTAGGGTGTGTTTTGATTATATAACATGAAAATGGAGAATGATTTTAATCTATCATATGCATCTATCTAAACTATTTATTATACTATATACCTGGGGTGTTTCTTCCTTTATGCGATCTAAAGAGACATCGTTCAACTATTAGTAATATAGATCATTTAATAGTTGAAAAATATGAAAATTATGTAAGATGATTCTTCTAACAAAATAGTTTGACTAGAAGAATTGTGAAAAATATATTGCATTCATATGTGTGATTATATATAAAATAAGAAATCACACACAAATATTAGAACAAAAGTGCATGTAACATTTATCTATAATAATGTTTCAAACATATAATGCAATAAAAATATCACTGTCAATCTATAAAGTAAGACTTAATACAAGTGAATAGAAGTAGCATATATACGAATTTCTACTCATGTAAACTGACAGTAATTGATCCGCTCCTCTTCAATTTCAAGAAATTTAGAGAAAACAATAGTGCAACATCAGTTAAAAAACTTTAATTGTCAAAATATAAGAGATGTGTTCCATTACTTCATCAAAGCATTTAGAAACTTACAATAGTGCATTCTTTGCAAATGATTTTGACAAATTTCTAGACCCTTTTCTAAATGCATGAGAGGGGTTTAAATACTAAATTAACTATGTTCTAAAATATATTATTACAAACAACCATCCTCGTAAGACTAACTTAAACTACAATCTAGGAAAATAAAGTAACAATATGATTTATGAATTCTGCCCTTTCTTTTGGATTCGTTGACGAAGTTGACAAATATCTAGCATAGGCTTGAGATGAGCTGCCTGCAAAATCCTCAATCTGACTTGTCCCTTGAATACTGCGTTTGAGACTACCAGCTGCGATATTTTTTTTGAATCTATTAAAAACTATAGGATTTGGTACCGATGATAAGATTTGATCAAAAATTTCCAATATTTTTCCTGATCAAACTTATTTACCTTTTTAATTATTTCGTCCTGTGTTTCTTCCTTTTACTTCCACTGTGTTTTAAGCTATTTAACTTCTGATAACACTTCAAACATGTACTCTTTGATATTTTTTTCTTTCAATATCTATTCACATACAGATTCAGTAATTTCTTTTGATAATATTGAGGTCTTCACTACTGCTTTCTCTGTGTGCTTTATTTGTGTTTCCCAATATTTGAATAAGATATCCTTATGGAACTTATCTACCTAAGGTAGATTAGCTTCCTTTCCTGAGATTGATGGTTGCCACTGTATCTGTTCATTGATTTTCTTCTCGAGCTTCCCGCATTCTACTTTATGGATAGCTAATTGCTGGATCAGTATTTTATTTGAGTCACAATAAGAGTCAATAATATGAGCTTGTTGGAAAAATACTTCTTGTTGTTGCTTTAACTTATCATTTATATCCAAAGCTTATTTTATGAATTACTCTAATTTAGGTTGGCTTTGTAACCTGGTCATTGCTGCTTCTAGTTGTGATTGTTTCTTAGTGATTTCCGCTTCATGTTACAATTTAAGAATCTCAATTTTTTTCTGAAATTGGGCTTCTTAGAATTCATTTTATCACTGGAGTTATATTTTTATTCATCTAACAATCTCTTTAGTTCTTGTATTTTGTCTTCCTTCTTCTTGAGAAATTTTTTAACTTTAATAGCTTTATCAATAGTGGAAGTAGCATATGCCCCTGCATACTGTGATATTTTAGTTAAATGTTTACTAGGATCAACTAAGGGATCAACTCTTCTCCTTTTATTTCTCTTGACTACAACCTTATGACTAGGACTATAGAAGATGTCCAGTGAAATAATTTCCTCAATTTGTAAAACAATTTTTTCTGTAGGGTAGGTCGATATGATCTCTCGATCATGAGTTTCTGGAACTTTTTGTAGTGGATTAAAAGTTTCCACTTTCTTCTAGGAATGTTCAGGTGTTTCAAAACTAGTTACTTCATCAACATTGGGATTGGCTCTAGGATTTTTTATTTCTTCAGAAAACTCATCCCATTCACTACTCAAATTCTTTGTTTGGGACTTTTCTAACTAATCAAGTATATCATGGTTGTTCTGAAATTCTTGAGAATTTGATTCTGTTCCATTAATTTCTCTTTTCTCCTGCATCTCTATCTCTTGGATTACCTCATCAAGTATCTTAACTGGGCTATCCTTTCTTGATTTAGATTCATTTTCACAATGATAAAAATTGTGATATTGATGCTCTGATTGACCCGAATCATCCTTGGACATGTCTTTTGCTTCATTATCCAAGATAATACTTGGAGTAGGTCTGTTGACATATTCAATAGTTAAAAAGTTAAGAGGAACTCTCTCCAGTCTCTTATTTCTATATATTTGGAAGGCTTCCAAGTCATCTTGATTAATTTGGCTGGCTGCAAACTTAATTATATCCAAAAAAAATTCCATGCCTTGAAAGAGATCATCAAATGCATCTATTTATTTTACAAAAGGTTTCATTTTAAGCTCAGTGGTGTAATTTTTAATTACGTCATTTGGATCATATAACCTCTTTGTAATTACTTCCAAATTCAATATATTAATCTTTGAAACTTATTTGTAAGCATGACCAATATCAAAAGGTGCAAAAGTACCACACTGTAAAGGAAAATTATGCCAAACAACCTTCTTAGCATCTTTCAGTTGTCCTGTAATACCATTAACAAGTTGGTAGGCTATCTCTCTTGAAAGTAACTTATCAAGAAAATAAAATGGTAGGACATGGGGAGAAGCATAACTCCCAAATACTCTGGAATATGTAAAATTCCCTTCTACAAACCATTTAGCCATAGAAAGAATATTTGTACTAGCTTCTGTGGAAACCCTAGGAGCTTTCTCATTGAATATCATTTGGTGCATATGCAACATGAATCCATGACAAATTTCATAAAAATACAGATGGAATTCTAAATCCCAAAGGGCTCCATGGTAAATGTGCATTGGGGTAGGGTATTGGGTAGTCCATTTCCATCCCATGGTAGGAAAAATAGAATAAAATTAGATTGCATCCATGACATAAGAACTCATATATAAGGGAGGTATTTCTCTAGATGAAACACTCCTTTTATTCCTATATTCTATGATGTGTTTGGCTAATCTATCAGATAGGATATTTTCCCAATTCAGAATTAAGGAATTGATGATTGTGTAAATCAATGTAACCCAATCTACTGAAAACCTAGTGATATCAGGCTTTGAAAAAAAATCTACACAACATACTAGCAGCGTAGCAATAAGGTTAATGAAGTTGGGAAATTGGGTGCGTATTGAGTTTATCTCGCTTCATATTTCCTTGGTCTTCCTTCCATTATTTTATGAATTTTGTTAGATCTGGATTGTTTTCTCTAAAGCTTTGGACAAAGGCTTTGTTATAGTTTTGTTGTGGGCCTGGTAAGTGGTACATTTCCTTTAAATCATCTACCTTGAAAGAACCAATATTATTTCCTCTTGAATTTTTAAAATTTCTATCTTCGTTGTTTAAGTGGTCAATTACCCACTTAACCATGTTTGTGTAAGGGGGAATTTTTAGCCTTGCAGCTAGCTTGTGGAAAAATGAACATGCAACGTCAAAATTAGTCCGGTCTGAAGTAACAGACAAGTCTGCTGAAGAAACTTTATCTATTACCGTTGGCTTTTCATTTTCGAAAAACAGATACATCACTTCCCATAAAAAACTATCGCATTCCTTATTGCAGGTGGTGTCTGAAAATAGGGGAGACATTTTTGAGTCTTCAATAGATAGCATTTGAGCAATCTCTTTTATGTTGTTGTTAATCTCTATTTTTTTTGTTCTGTTAGTTGGTTTCCCAATTTCAGGAAAACAAAGCAATCATTAAAAATACATGGAACAGAGAGATAAATCCGTCATTAATTTATTTCAAACATGCAAAAATAGATATGAATCTATCATGTATGATATTAATCATTGATAATCATTTCAAAATCAATTCTCTTTCACTTTCGAACAAAATAGCTATCAATCAACTTAAGAAGTTAGATCTCAGATTTTGGTTTTATAAGACATAAGTCATTTCATATGCTTGATTAATTAAATTCCATTAGTTCGTATATCACAACTTATAAATTTTAATTTTTATGATTTTTACCCATAAATTCTACGAAATGCGATCTGCGCAAATCGTACATCGTAATTCTTATGCGGTAAAAGAATTTTCTTTAGGTTAAGTTGTGCGAAATGTGAATTGTGCATTCAAGAAGTAAAGCAGTTGCAGTTTATGGGACTTTAGAGCTTTATATTTATTGCTATTTTGGCATGTCAAGTCGTTAAATCGTAACTTATTCCAAATAGATTTATAAATTGATCGTTTAAATGAGGTGCAATGCGATAAACAAGATATAACAATGATTGAAGCATTTTCAAGTTTTTAAAATAACTTTGTAAGAGTCTTAATGTGTTTCACAGTTCCCGTGACTTAATGGATTGCAAGTCTTTTCATTTGTAAGTTATGCGGTTTGTGATGCGTTAAACTGGAAAAGTACAAAAAAAAACTTTATTTCCTAAGTTTTTTGTTTTAGAGCTAAAAATAAATGAAAATGAATTTCCTAATATTTCTAAGGTAGAATTGTATTTTTTTAATTAATTATATATATATATATATATATATATATATATATATATATATATATATATATATTATAATATATAGTATTTTTTATTATAATTAAGAATTAATTAAATACAAATTTCAAACCGTGTTAGTTTACAAATCCACATATCCAAATGGTTGAAATAATACAAATGCCAAGGCTTATTAAATACTATAGTCCGTGGGTTGTAACATCAAAGATTTATTGCAAAGTCCATTTAAAACACATGTAAAATGAGATAAGGTTGGGTTTCAACCTTGCAGCTACCTCCTACTATCCCCATGTCTTACCCATGGGCCATGCACTTCATTTATTAAAACATATGTTGCCAACATATATCAAACCAAATGCACAGTGCCGACCAGCGGAGTCATTAGCGCTAATTGCGCTTAACATTAAATTTCACTTATCTTATCTCCTTAATCACGCTTATCTCTAATTAAGAGAAGATAAATTTGGTAGAATTTTAGCTGAGCACGGCGAATTAGGCGGAATTTCTATTTTGGGAATTTTAACTGGAAGTTAGCTAGATTTGGAGGTATTTTTTAGGGGAAAACTTGAATGAGTCATAAATTTTTCTGGGAAAATCCAAATTTGACTTAGTTAGAACCAAAATAGGCTTATGGGGGGTATGTTTGAGCCACTGAAGCAGGTTTCAAAGCCAGAAAAGGTCATCTACAAGTGCTTTGTGCATTTTAATATTTTTGAAGGTTAGCACCACCAGGTGTTGGAGGTATTTCGAGAGCATCTACAATCCAAATTGAGGAAAGAAACAGTCATTTTTGATAGATTTTGATGTTTTAAACTCATTGGAACATGTTCCAAGGGAATTTGAAGCTCGTAATAGCGATTTGAACATGCTTGAAGTTAATAAAACGTTGCACACTATGAAGCTGGACCAAGGAGATGTAGCCCAGGAGGGGTGAACTCCTTTATCAAAATTCTATGCGTTAAGCTCTATTATGTGTGTTTTCCGTGTTTATAATTTATTCTATTCAGTAATTTAAAATTATTCTTTCTAAGCTTATGGAAAACAGATAATTTCACCATGTAGATTGATTTGACAATCACATACTCATATAAAAACCCACGAAGAATAAGTAAAAATAGTTAAATATATCCGACATGATACTAGCACAAAAATAACTAGCAATCATTTTCAATCAATCTTGTAGAAAATATCCAACAAGTTGAATTTTGCTTTCCTTGTAAAAAAGTGTACCTCCAATAAACCGAAATGAATGAAATGATGTCTCTCACACAAATACCATAACGGTAGAATCACTCTCCTAAGAAAATTCTCTTTCATATGGAAGGTTGTAAATATATAGAGGAGTGAGGTAACTTGGGAGTGCTTATCCTTTTACTAATCTAGGGATTCATATCCACAATTTTTAGGAGGATTAGATCTAAGGATAAGGGATGGAAATTGTAAGCTAGGATAGGATAATATTTGAGATTTTTATCCAAGGTAAATGGTTATAATATATCCTAGAATCTTATAGAAATGGAGGCTTCAAGATTCTCTTTATTTTAACTGAAATTCTAGAGCCAAAAAAGATGAGAAGGGGATAAACATTTAGGTGATCAATGCAGGCCAGAGTGGAGCAAAATGTAGGTGAATGTAGTCCAAAATGGCGTTGGGGAGCATTGTTCCTAAAACTAGACAAGTTGATGCAGTTTTAGGAATAATTTCTAGGGAACGAAAGAGGCATGCTTATTTTCTTGTGAAATGATTATGACAAGGTGGAAAAGGATGTCAGTAAATCCCATTAGGGTTCCTTTTGACCAGATGAAAAAATGGCCTATAACAAATTCCCCCCTAAAGCGCAAAGTCAAAAATGATGATTGATGAATGAATTTCTTTACCTTCTGACAATTTGGGATCAAGAACAACTGAAAATATTCATTTCTTACAATACATTTATATCATGACATCATTTTTTGGTGGAGGCATACCCATAACCATCACGTAAGATAACATCACATGTACAATGATAAAAATACGCTTTCACAGACTACAACTAGTGGACCCATGAATAGATAACTATCTGTATGATAGTGGAAATCATATATCATGATCTCTGTATAAGTTAAGGAATCGTAGACCAGATGAAAAAAACTAGATCTGGAATATTTTATCTCATTCACATGGCCAAACCAACATATGAGTCTAACCATGTGAATCCATGAGTTGAGGTCAAACATGGTAGACACCGTCTGATTATTGGTTGATGATTTAATTCATTAACAAATGTAAGAGAAACCACCAATGATGTTAATGAATCTCAAGGTACTATAGTAAAATCCATATAGTATGAATAAATGAGTTAATTTCGAACACCACATACAGTCTTTCGTTAGAAGGAAAATGATGTAAACATGCTGCTGAGAGTGACGAAACCTTTCATTAATGTATGAAAGTGAAATGGTACCAAAGGGTTATTTCTATGTCAAATTCATAGATAATGTGTTGTTGTCGACTTGAAGCAACCCATGGTAGGAGGGCCTTGGTGTATCCCCCATCAATGACACAAAATGGGTATCATGAATGAGATAGAATAATGTTGATACAGAACTAGATCAGGAAAGGTAAACATGGAATAAATGATTATGAGTATTTCATTAAATATCAATTGAATGACTTCTCTTGAACACACCGTCGACACTGAATGGAGTTGTAAGCATTGACCCAAAAACAAAAGGAAGGCCTTAACAAGGTATGATGAAATGAAAGACAAGAAAATTACCCAACCCAAATAACCATATATATGAAGTGGAAGAGTGTCATTTTCAACAACGACTTTCTTCCATTAGCAAATCGAGTACCTTGTTTTATGAATTTCCCCAGCCATACTGGTTAGTAAAAATTTATTTTTAACAAACTTGAGGAGGATAGCATATGATTTATGTGTAATGTCACCCTTCAGATGAATCCCTCAAATATATTTAACAAACCCTGAGAATTCCACCTTAATATGTTCAATAGGTACATTGATATTTGATGTTTTACCGAGTCCAACAAAGGTAACACTTGACATCTTTTTCATGTTTCGAGAGTTTTAAAAACATGAAAAAAATAAAAATATAGATGTTCCTTTTCATATATAGTCCTGTAAGTCCAAAAATAAAGAAAGCAATACTCAAGAGAACCTCTTAGCCATGCTCTACTAAGGTATTCATTTTTTGTAAACAGACTATCTCATTCTGGAAAAGGGTTAAACTTACACTAATTATATGTATTTTAATTTACTTTAAGGAGTTTGAAAAGGAAAGTGCTTGGAAATATTTTCATTTTTGGGAGTTTGAAAATAGATGAAAGAGGACTCCACCTAAAGGAACGAGTGGTCTAAAATGTAGCAACTAGTTCTATTCATGATGGAACTACTAAAAATAGGTAAAGTTGAGGAGGTTGCCTAATGAGACCACTCATTAAAGCCGTTCCTCAGGAAAGGATAAAACAACCAAGTGGAATGGTATGATCGGCCAAGAAGATGGCGATGATAGAATGAGAAAACCAAGGCTAATTAAGTGAAAAATTTCTAATAAAAATGGAAATCACAAGAGGTAGGATGAAAATGGTTTGATTTTTACAAAATCTCGAATCATGGGAAATATTCTTGAAATCAGTTTCATTTATACATAATATTGATATAGAGGAAAACTATGCTTGAAATAAGTTTACATGCTAAAAGCATAATTACTGAATGCAAGGTACATTCCCCCCAAGCTTGATTTCATTCACATAAGTAGAGTACTAGTTACTAACCGGTGGATGGAATGAAGGTTCATTTATGATACCAAGTGAAATAATGGACAAGAAATTTATGATATCTAGTCAAATACTCGAATTGGATGGGGATTTGTTTCATTTTTTAAGGAACATGACACAACAATATAAATACTCTCATAGGACCTTCTTTCATTTTTTAACGAGATTGACACAAGACAAGGAAATATACTCCAGCAACATTGATAATCAACTGCAAAATGTTGTGGCTTCCAAGAGGTTTTGATGATATGTAAGAACAACACTCTGGAAGGGATACATATCAAAGGCTCTACTATAAATATCAGGTTCCAATTCCCATAATACATAATGCACTGTCACCTGCTAGATCACTAGTAGATGTGGGCATGCAACAAGTTGCCACATAGTTAATCATTGGTGATGGAGATACCACTTGCATATAAATAGAATTTAGGGATTATTTTTTACTACTAGTATGATTAGTAACAATGAACAAAAGTTATTCAATGGTAATTATTCTTTCTTCATGTGAAAAACACATCACACGAAAGAGTAGAGAGACAAGATCTCCTATGACATAAACATAGCCATGTACAAGGGGTATGTTAAAATCCAAAAGGCCTTATAATACCATAAAATTTATATAGATAATATTTCTGCCCATAGTAATAGGAAACTTATGAAGGATCCATATTGGTTGATTTGTTCCTTTTGTAAAACCCAATATATTTTGGGTAGAAGGAACTAGTTGTAGAGAAACTAAATCTTGCCAAGTAGTTGAGGACAAAATAATAATAGACGCACCATGATCTATGATTGTGCTAGGTAGAACCACATTATAATCTTGTAACATGACCTGGAAGTGCATGTAAGGAGGAATATGATACCATTTTAGTTGAATCCAATCAGAGGAAGTGACCATAATATCTAGAGGGAGTGTTGTGGGAACAAGAGAAATGACCGTTATGCCATGTGAATGGGAGAAATATTCACTTCTGACATAGGAATGGAAAAATTTCCCCCATGTATCATGGGAATGAGTGGTTTTCCCCCAGTTCATTTGAATATGAGGAAACGAGAAGAACCTAAGTGATATGAAATTCACTGTCTTAGGGAAAGGTATGATCAACTGTAGGTGGAATCGATTCAATTTTCTATGTGAGATTTATGATTGCAGATAGAAGTATCTCCCATAGGTCTAGTGGTCTAAGTTAGAACAATGAGGCACAAGGAACCCACCTTTGTTCTCAAGTAAACAGATGGCGGGATGAAGCCATACTAGAATCCCTCACATTCTTCACTCTTTATTTAGCTTGAATTCTTCGATTTCCAAAATTAGAACCTACACAATTAGACAACACAAGCCGAGAAAATATGGGATCTATGCAACATAATTTCATCACTTTATTATATAGATCAACATGGTATTGAAATACATGAAATAACAACATCATATATAAGAAAACATAGAAATATTTTCATTTAAATAAATGGAGTAAGTTATAACCTAAAATAGGTGTTGATCTAGTAGAAAATCTCCTCCAAGTTAACTTGTCCTTTCCTTATCACCAATCACCCTAAATGCATGAAATTATTTCTTTCATAACAACATCATAAGGTTAGAATAACTCTTGAAAAGAAAACCCCTTGCACATGCAAGGTTGTAAATATATAGAGGAGTGGGTTAATTTGGGATTTATTATCATTATACCAATATAGGGATTGACATCCACTGTTTATGGGTTGTTGACATCTAAGGATAAGGGATAGAAAATCCAAGGTAGGATAGGATAAGGTTTGATATTTCTATCTGGGGAAAATGGTTACAATAGATCCTAGAAGCTTCTAGAAATGGAGAATTCGGGATTCTGTCTCTCTTTCACTAATTTCTAGAACCAACGCAAGTGAAAAGGGGACCAACTTGTAAGTGATAAACACAAGCCATGGAGGAGAAAAATGTAGGTGAACATAATCCAACAAGAGGCCAAGGTATTTTAGTTCAATAAAATGGCTTAGATGATGCAATTTTAGGAACAAATTCTAGAGAATCAAAGAGACATGCTTAGGCTTTATGAAATGATCATGAAAATGGGTAAAATGATGTTGATTGATATCATCTAGAGGCATTTTTACAAGATGTAACAAAATTTCCTATAACATATTTCCTTCTAAAACACAAAGCGAGAAATGAGGACTGGTGAATGAATTTCTTTACCTTGTGATAAAGCAAGATCAAGAACAAGGAGCTAGATTCATCTATTACGACACATTTATATCATGAAATATTTTTCTAAATTATTCATATCTATACTCAGGACATAAGCTAACATCACATGTACGATAATCAAAAGACACGTTCACAAATGACAACTGGTATACCCATGAATGGATGAATATTTGTATGATCATGTCCATCATACATCGTGATATCAATATAAATCCTGAAATCACAAACTAAATGGATAAAAATAGATGTAGGATCTTCTATCTCATTCACACAACCAAATCAATGTACTAGTCTAGCCACATGAATCAATGAGTCGAGGTCGAACATGGAACACACCACCTAATTAACTGTCGATAATGTAAGTCATTAACATAGAAAACAAAAGCCATCGATGATGTTCATGTATCTCAATGTACTATAATACAATAAATATGGTTTGAAGAAATGACGATGTCTAACACCACCTAGAATGATCATGTCAAAGGCCAATGATTTAAACCTATCACCGATAGTGAGGAAAATTTCCATTGACGTATGCAAGCACCAAGGTACCAAAGGGTTGTTTCTAAGTCAAATTCTTGGATAATGTGTTCATGTTGACATGAAGCAACCTGTATTGAGAGGGCCTTGATGTATCCCCTATCAACAATATTAAATGAATATCGTGATTGAGACAAAATGATGTTGATACAAAACTAGATCAGGAAAGGAAAACATGGAATCAAAGCTTAAGACTATTGCAACAGATATCAATTAAATTGATTCTCTTGAACACACCGTCGACACTGAATGGATTTCAAAGAATTGATACAAAACTGAAATGGAGGCTCTAAAAAGGTATTATGGACTGAAAAACAAGTACCTTACTCAAGAAAATAAACACATACATGAAGTGGAAGAGTGTAGCATTCAAGAGTAGCTCACTTCCATTAGCAAATGGAGTAGCATGTTTTCCCAATTTCCATGATCATATTAGTCAATACCTCTCTATGTTTTAACAATATTGAGGAGGATATATTATGATTGATCTATAAGTTTAATATTATGATTAATCCCTCCGTGTATATTTGATGATCTCTAAGAAGGAAACTGGTTCGTGTATGAGTGATAGTTTTCATGGCATGAAAGGGTTGTTTCAAAGGAATTAAGTGGGCTCCTATTTACTGGAAGTGCGCCCTCATGAAACCAGTTAGCTCATTCATGAAAATGGAAAGGGTGCATGTCATCGATAGAAACGTGTGCGCCCAGGTAGGGAATACTTATTCAATGTGAAAGAGTGAACTCAACTAGGTCACACTCCTTCAGCTCGAAGGAGTGTGCTCAACTCATGTGCATGTATTTTTCAACTTAAAGTGCACTTTTTATTTTTGTGAGATATTTTCTTACTTTTGTTTTCTTTTTGTGATTTTGAGTGTTTTTCAAGTGTATGAATGGAAATAAGGAACTTTCCTAAGTCAAGAAATATCATTAGTTCACCTAACTATGGACTAAATAACTCAAGTGGTTCTAATGGTAAAGTAATGAATCTTAGGAAAAATTGACTTAAGAGGGATGCAAAAATAGGAGAAAACACATAAAGTACAAAAGTAACCACATGATGATTCTAGGGTTCTTGAAATTATAGTTACTATAAGCTACAAAATCAACATGGGATAAAATATTGGAGGGTCATTGTCGCAACAATGACACTCCCTTAGACCATTTGTTGAGGCATTCTATGGAAATTAAAAGCATAAATGGGGATAAATAATAATGATGTCGCAGTCCACTGAAATATTTTTTACTTTTTTTTCGGAATTCCATTCATGATAGCATCATATCTCACTGAAGTAATACATTATATTACCACTTCTATAGCCCCCACACAAAGTATTATCTTGTGTAGGATCATTCCAAGATAGGTTTAATCCATGAAATTATATTCCCTATGTAAATCCATATTAAACATGCGGGCCTCCCTTCGTTGGGTTTTAATTATGAGTAGCTCTTATTGAGCTATGGAGATAATGTCATCTACCTTTCTTTTGCTTAAAAATCCAAATTGACCTTCAGAAATGTGTGAATAAAGGAAAATATTCATATTATCTACAATAACCTTTGAAATTAGTTTGAGTACCATATTTGTAATTCAAATGGGATTAAAATCCTTAAGAGTATTCGTGAAACATGACTTTGGGATCAAAACCAAGAAATGTTGCATTAACATCACCTGAAACTTTCTTTAATATCCTCAAATTTTCCACCATTTTTAACATATCTTTCCCCTTGATGTCGAATAAATGAATAAAAATTCAATGGCCCATCCCTCCGAACCAATCAATTTTACTTTGAGAAATATTTTAGGACTTCATATACCTCGGCTATAAATATCAGAAAAACCACCATCCAATCCTCTTCATCTAAGAAAAATTAGGGATAATACCTTACAAAAGTCAATTTCTTTTTCAATTTCAGCCTCGTCCCTTGCCTAATAGAAAATTTCGAAATGTTGCATTAATACTTGTTGAATCTATCTAATATTTGTAGCCTTATTTACGTTATCATTATTAATTTCCCAAACTCTCTTTCTATTGTGTGTAGAAATTTTTCAAAATATCTTGTATTACTATCACCACATTTAATCCATGTTGCTCTATTTTTAAGGTCCCTTTCATTTTCCTAATTATTTATATTATCCATCTTATATGATTCAAGCTACATCAGCCTCTATTGGTCCTCCTCCTTAAAAAAATATGTTGATTTCGGGTGAATAAGTTTAGCCATTTCCATTTCAATCACCTAAATCTACTACCTTTGTTGTTTCTTTTTTTTTGTTATCCAAGTTCTCACTACATATTTCAGATGTTTCTATTTTTTTAACAGGGTCTCCATAGTTGTATGTTTGAGATCCCTAGAATATGTAGACCATGCTTTTAAGATAAATTTACATAGATACATATTATTCATTTGTGTTTGGTTAAATTTAAAAGGGATTCCAGATGGACTCTTTTCCTCTCACCTTTGAAGGATAGTGGGAGAGTGGTATAATATAATCACTCGAGATAGATTGAAGTGCAACACCCCAATAATCTAAATCAAGTTATTTTGTAAGAGAAATCAATTGATTATTTTAGCTATGTTGAAAGGGTGTGCCCTACTATTCTTCTAACTCAAAGCCATAGGTATAGGGGATATGTCCACAATATTATATTTTGAGAATAGGTCTACAAAATAATCATCCACGAGATCCAATCTGCTATTTATTCCCGACACCTCTTCCCCCAAGAAAATCAAATTCATATCACTCGCGATAATGAGTGATCTCTTTTTCAAAATATTTTTCTATCTTTGAAGGGATTATATATATTTAGAATGTGTATATGTTTTTTCAACCCATATAAAAAATTGCACAACAATATTCCTAGAAAGAATTATATGAATTACCTTTAATGATGTGAGGATCTCACATTAAAATCATCACTCATGATAATCCTAATGAGTATGTGGAAACAATCATCCAGTCTAGGGATAAATTTTAGAAATAATTATGAGCTCTTCCCCCTTGACAATAATTTCTTATATCAGGATTACATCATGATTATATGACTCGATAATTTATTTTAAAGAAAGCCTTTTTGACCCCCGATGGGGGTGACCAATTGCTGGTACAAGTGTCCTTTTCTTGGGCCTTGGGCCATGCTTCGGCTTAAAATGCTCATTGAAGTTCATACCATGAATAATATGGGTAATTACTACACCAACACGAGGGAGAATCCAACCATATCTGTGGCTAAATTTGAACATAAGTTTGGGGATTAGTCCATTGTAGAATGTTGGGCGATGAATTTTTGCAAGAAAGGTGTCATAATCTTTAACCATGGTGGATCCCTGGGGTCTCGTCCTTGACTGAGAGGCATTGTGGAGGTTTGAGGTGCTGAAGTGCGATTGCGAGTAGATCGATCACTCTGTCCCTAGGACATAGGAATGAAAACATGTGTGGATATGGCTTGGCTCAAATTTTTGGTCTGGCACTCGCTTGCACTCAACAAAATCCTCTTCCCGAGCCTGTGCATATTTGAGAGGGGTAAGCATTGTGGATTTTTTAGATTGATTTCTTGGTTTCATGACCTAAACTTTTTCTACTTGGTGCTGGGGAGATGCGAGGTTGTAGGCTCTCAGTGGCTTCACCTAGTTGTTGTTCGGTGTGAGGATGACTTCACCGGGGAGAATACTAGTTGTTTCTCCTTGTTGAATTGTGCTTGGTGAATCAGTAGTGGAGGTAATTTAGCGTGATGTTTTTGGTGTTTTACACTCAATTTTCCTATTTCATCATCGATTGATTAGTCTTGCTCTAGTAGTTGAGCATTGTGTGAGCTGGTGCAGTTCCCTCCCATGGGTGGTTTACTATTTCTAGAAATTGTGGTGGTATTTACTGGTGTTATACTATTCTCCTTTGATTGATTCAGTTGGTTCAGTACTCTTCTCGATGCACGAGCGGTGGGGTTGCCCTCACCACTAGAGTGGGCAACAATTTTATGAAAGGTGTCCTGAGCTGGGTCTTAGCAAGTCTTCAATTAACTTGGTTAGCTAAGAATTCGAGGATACCAAGACCCTTTCTCCAACTTGTTCAAATTGTCACATGGATTTTCCAGTCACTATGAAATATCTTGTTTAAAATATTTTCCATATTTAAATTAATATGGACATCCTCAGGGACCATAAGTATGAAGACATAAATGAGATTATGGCTTACTCAAATCACATCAGGTATAGAGAGAATTAAATTCTCAAATAGTTGTACAACCTCTGGTGATCCAGGATGGTATTGTTTAGCGCAGATCGACAGAGAGGTCTAGTCATCTCCAAAAGTTTGATGTCATGTTCATTCTTCATACCATCAGTCTCACCAGTGCAGAAGTCCTCAAGATGTCACGTGGTTTGAATTTCGTGATATGATGGTGTAATTTGGTCCTAGGTCCTCTATGGTGAAATACCTTACAAAATGTAAAAAGACCTAATCATAAACCTAAGGTCTAATCCTAGAATCATGTGAGAACCTAGTTCTGAGACCCAAGGTATAATAACTAAAACCTAATCCTATGTCATACACCTAAAAATTAAAACCTAAGGTGACGAAAAAAAACCTAGCGCGAAACCCATGGTGAAAAACCTTATAAAACATAAAAATTAGTGTTAAAAATCTATGGTATAAACCATAAGGTTTCAGGTGAAACATTAATTATTTTGGACTATATTATAAAACCCAAAAATAAATAAACATTACCACAGTCCTAAACGTAGCATGTTAGACAACGTCAGAATCGTGTAGTATGTGAACACGTTAGTTGTCGAGATTAACATTTAAGTTTAACCACATTTGAGTCTGATTCATAATCACTAACCATGACCGAGGTAGAGACCATCATATATGAATGGGGTAGCAGTTAATGCAGTCGATGTCAAAGAATCCATCAGAAGTGATCGTGAAATGCCAATCACATGTTCACATGCAAGAAATTACTCAACTCCGTGCGGTTAGCCTAACTGTCAGGGTTAGAGCCTATCCTAAGTTATTTTCGGGTTTTTAAATTTATTAATGTGCTAAGGTTGTTTAAAACCTTATCAATTACCTATTAGGTGCCACTAAAAGATAGAACCGAAGCCTTTTTCGATGATTTTCTCAAACAAATGCCTTATTTGTCTTTCAATGGCTTGAGACAAACACTATAAAAACCATGATATTTTCCTTGATGGACAAACATTGAGAGTTTTGAATTTCAGATTCAGAGGGATAGAGGTAGTTTCATTTTCAGCATTTCTTGACTGTCTGAAGGCAGAATTCAGGATACAGATAGGTGTTGGAAAGCTGAGAGAGAGATCTTCCCATTTTCAGTGACCAGACGTACCTGCGAGCAAGATCAGTTTGATGTTTTTGTTCTCTAAAGACTTCTTCAGATTAATCCTAATAAAGAAGATGCCCATCTTGAAAGCAGACCCAGAGGTGTATTCCACCAAAGAAGAAATCTATAATCAATGTTTTTTGTTTCTTATCTCTGTCATTTTCTATTTTTTCATTCTTTATTTCTATTGGTTTAATTCGTAAATGATTTCCTTCAGTATTCCATATTAAATAATTCATGAGTTAACAGTCCATTCACTTAATGGAAAACTAATCAAACTATCTCAGCACATAATCGATCACATTTAGATCATACATTTTGGTATCAAATCATGTTGTTCTTTGTAGTATTTTTGCGAGTGGATGTTGACCAGGTTGGGATTGCAACGTGTAGAAGGAAAGCTTGAGGAGTTCAATCTAGATATTGGAAAGCAGAAAGTTGTTCATCAATCGACGATGACATGGACTGAAAGTTTTGAAACCAGTGAAACTCCTGAAGTGAAGCACATGGATGAGAATCAAATTTAGAAATTTTTTCTAAACATACGATAAATGTTGGGAGAACTTTATGAAGATAAGAGGGTGAGAGACCCAGTCTCTTAGTCGAAGGCATCAAAGAAGGACAAGGGTAAAGGAAAAGAAGATAAACCTCATTCTCCTCCATTATCTCCATCATCATCATCATCTTCTTCTTCTGGTTTTGAATCTGAAAAAGAAAATAAACCTTAGAAATCTCTTTTAGAACTTGATGTAAAGTTTCAGATACCTATTTATGATGGTGAAATGAACCCAAAGAAACTAGATAATTGGATAAGACAGTTAGAACTGTATTTTCCAATTCAAAACATTTTTTATGATAAGACAAAGATCTAGTTAGCTACTCTTAGAATGGGGGGCACTACTTTAATCTGGTGGGAGAGTAAAACAAAATATATTTAAAGTGTAAAGGTAGAATCATCTCCTCATGGTCTAAGTTGTTGAAATCTCTAAAGAAACGCCTATATCCATTGGGTTACGCACGCCCAACTATTATTGAATGGCAGCGTTTGAAATAAGGTAAGGGACAAAATGTTCAAGAGTTCACTCTGAAATTTAAGAAGAAAGCGTTGATGCTTGATATTCCTTTGGATACACGAGAAACTTTCTTAAATTAAATTGGCAGTTTACATTCATATTTACAACATACATTATTGATGTTCAATCCTAATGACTTTGATGAAGTATGTGTTGAAGCCGTACATGTTGAATCAGGTGGCAGCCCATTCAAGTTTTCACCAAATACATCCAAACAGTTGGATTCCAAAAACAACAAGAGGAAGGACAGTTCAAAATGAAAGAAGATAGCTACAACTTAGAAGGAAGGTGAAAGACCTACCTATACTCACTGCCAGAGGATCAAGCATAATGAAGCTAGATGTTTGAAACTTCACACGAAACTCAAGCCAAAAGAGTTCCAAAAGAAGAAAGGTGAAAATAAGGCTAATACAACAATCTAACAAGGCTTGGACTCTAATTTAGGTGATGAAAGGAAAATCACTGCAATGGTTATGACAGGTAAAAATTATGATGCTAGTTCAAGTTCAAGTAATTCTACGTCTTCAAACATTAATCACCTAGATGAAGGTAAAAGGATTGAGTTTTTTCATATAAGAGTAATTTCAAAGCACACAAAAACAGATACTTGTTTGACATAGGGTCACAGGAAAATTTGATGTATAATTCATTGGTTAAGAAATTAGGTTTAAAAACACATAATCATCCAAAACCATATCCATTATATTGGTTAAAGGAATAGAATCAACTTCTTGTTACCAAGCAGTGTCGTTTAAAATTTTCCATCATAGTTAATTACATTGATGAAGTGGTTTTAGATGTGATATCATTAGACATTTGTGGAATAGTTCTAGGAAGTCCTTATCTCTATGATTGTGATACGGTATTTCATAGGAAAGATCATAAGTATCATCTTAATAAAGATGGGATTGAATACATTATTTGGGCACATAAAATCAAAACTCATTCAGATTTAGTTAATGCTAATAAGATGAAGCGCTTAATAATTTCAAGTAAGAGATATATACTCATGTTTGTAAAATAACAGCTTAAGGATCTTAGTGACAGTTGATCAAGCTATAAAACTCAGTTTAAAAATAGTTTGGTTAAAGTGGTAGATTCATTTTAAAGTCTATCTAAAGAACCAATATATCTACTTCATAAACGAGAAATACAACATGAGAAACAGTTGATGTCTATTTCCCCTCTTCCTAATATTGGAATATGTCACAAGTCAGTTATAGAGAATGAAGAAATAAAGCAACAAATTCCAAGGATGGTTGGAAAAGAGTCCATGCAACCCAGTTCATATCCATGTGGTTCACCAATAATTTTGGTTCCTAAGAAAAATGGGACATGTGGAATGTGTTTTGATTTTAAATTCTTTTGATTCATTTAAGAAGAAAAATTTCACAGCATTATTAGATCATCAACAGCCATTTGAAGTTAAAACATATGCTAGTTGTTCTGCAATGGAAACAACTATTCACACAGATCATCAGTCGCTTCAATACTTTCAGTGACATACTAAGTTGCAACAATCTTGCCACTATAGATGGATGGGATTTCTTCAAAAAAATCACTTAGTAATTAGGAACAAGAAAGGTGTAACTAATAAAGTAGTTGATATTTTGTGTATACCATCTTTGAGTGCTTCAGTAGTAATTCAGAATAGAGCATTGAAACATGAATGTTATGAAGAACAACATAGTATTCATTATGATTTCAATGATATTTATGAATCACTAACTAATGGTACTAAGATAGAAGAAATTAATTGTCATATTCATGATAGATGTTTATATCATTTTGGTAAGTTTTGCATACTGCAGAACGAAAGGGCACATCTTATTCAAGAAGCTCTTCCTTCTCAAATTGCAAGAGATTTGGGCGTAAGCAATACTATGGCACAAATTCAAAGGTATTGTTACTGGCCTCATATGTATGAAACAATTGTGAAGTACATTTAGGAATGTGTGATGTGTTCGACAAGGAAGCCAAGCAATTGAAATATTGGCTTGTACATGCCACTTCTAGTTCCTTTGCAACCATGGGACATGATGGATTTCATTGAAGGACAGACGTAAATGATGAACAGGACCAGGATACATATTATTTGAGGTAACTACAGTAAACATCCTAAGTTGTGGGATGAATATTTACCTTATGTGCAGCATGCTTACAATCAAGCCTTACATTATTCTGTAACTGTGCCATGACAAGCATTGAGTTGATCATCATTTTCAGGTCATAAATTAGGTATGGTTGTATATCAGCAAAGACAGGTTGAAAGGAGAAGGTAAGAAACTAAAATCTATTAGGTATGGTCCCTTCAATATTGTTGATAATATTGGAAATAATGCATTCTGATTAGATTTACCACCTTACATGCATATTTATTAAGTTCTGAATGTAGAAAATCTGAGGTTGTATGAACCTCCGATGATAGTTGATCCCAAGGAAGATACATATATGTGGACAAGAGAGTTCGTACTTCCAGGATTTGACTTAAGAAAAATCCTACTGTAGTTCCACTGGCATCAGTCTCAAGCTAAAACAATTTATTGAAATTTGACAGTGCTAAAATAGGTTGTTCTATGATATTTTTCTTTAATAATTTCTTCTATCCAATGGAATGATTGATTTTTCTCTTTAATATTTTCTACTATTGGATAAAATATTGCACTGAAATTTTTGATAAATTTACCGTAAAAAATTTCCAATCCATCAAAACTTCTTTCCTCTAAAATGCTTCTTGGATTTGGCCAATATATTATGGCCTTCACTTTCTCCTAATCCATCTTTAAGCCTTCCCTTGAAATTAAAAAAACCCAAGTAAAATATTTATATTTTCATGAAACTAAATTTCTTTAAATGGATTAGCAATTTCTCATGTTGTAGCTTGTTCAAAACCATCTTAAGATATCTTAGGTGCTCTAATAGTGATTAACTATACATTAAAAAATCATCAAGATAAAATATGATAAATTTTCTAATGAATCCTTTTAAGAGCTTATTCATTAGTCTCATAAAGGTGTTGGGAGAATTAGAAAGTTTGAAGGGCACTACCAACCATTCATATAAACCATTATTAGTTTTTAATTTTTTTTTCCATTCATCACCTTCTCTGGTTCTGATTTGATGATATCCACTTTTTAAATCTATTTTAGAAAAATATGCAGCACCACTTGGACAATATATAAGATCATCATTATGAGGTAATGGAAACATGTACCTAATTTTGATTTTGATATTCCACATCTCCGATGATAGTTGATCCCAACGAAGATACCATCTTGGACAAGAGAGTTCATACTTCCAGACAAGGAGATGTGGAATATCCTCGAGTGGGACTGAAGGGTAAGAATCCAAGCAAGGCAAGATGGATAAACATCAGAAAAGTGAGGAGTTGTACCCTCACCTGATATCTATTTAAAATCAAAATTTTTTGGTCCAAAAGCTTTCAAGTGGAGAGGATTGATCCAGGAGGATCTTGTTTGGTTTAGACTAGAAGAGAGGTCTATTTAGCTCTAGAATTCTGATGTTCGATTCAGTCGTCATACCGTCAGTTTTTCCAGTGAAGAAGTCCTCAAGATGTCATGTGGTTCGAATTTCTTGATATGATGGTGTCATTTGGTCCTAGGTCCTCTATGGCGAAATACATTGCAAAATGTTAAAAGGCCTAATCATAAACCTAAGGTCTAATCCTAGCATTATGTGAAAAACTAGTTCTAAGACCCAAGGTATAATAATTAAGACCTAATCCTATGTCATACACCTAAACATTAAAACCTAAGGTGATGAAAAAAAACCTAGCGCAAAACCCATGGTGCAAAACCTTATAAAACATAAAAGTTAGGGTTAAAAACCTATGGTATAAATCATAAGTTTTTAGGCCAAACAATAATGGGTTCTGACTATATAATAAATCCCAAAAAAAAATAAACATGACCATAGTTCTAAGTGTGCCATGTTAGACCACGTCAAAACCACGCAGTATATGAACACATTAGCTATCAAGGTTAACATTTAATTTTAACCGCATTTGAATTTGATTCATAAGCGCTGACCATGACCACAATGGAGACTATCATATATGAACGGGGAAGTAGCTAATGTATTCTATGTTGGAGAAATTTCCAAAAAATACCATGAAATTCCATTCACCTACTCACATGCAAGAAATTACTCCACTCCATGCGGTTAGGCTAACCGTCAGGGTTAGAGCCTATCCTAAGTTATTTATGGGTTTTTAAATTTATTAATGCCCTAATTTTGTTTAAAACCTTATCAATTATCTACTAGGTGTCACTAAAACATAGAACCAAACCCTTTTTCCATGATTTTCTCAACTAAATGCCTGATTTTTCTTTCAGTGGTTCGAGAAAAACATTATAAAAACCATGACATTTTGCTTGATGGACATACTTTGAAAGTTTTCAAGTTTAGATTCAGAGCGATAGAGGCTGTTTTGTTTTCAGCATTGCTCGACCATCCGGAGGTGGTATTGAGTGCAAAGATAGGCATGAGGAAGCTGAGAGAGAGAGCTTCCTATTTTCAATGATAAGAATTCCTTGCGAGCATGAAAAATCTTGTGTTTTTTCTGTGTAAATACTTCCTTGGATCAATCCTAATAAAGTGAATTCCCATCTTGAAAGTGGACCCGGAGACATAGTCCACCAGAGACAAACACCACAATCAATTTTTGTTATTTATTATCTATTTTATTTTATGTTTTTTCATTATTAATTTGTTGTTGGTTTAATTCATAAATGATTTCCTTCAGTCTTCCATATTAAAGCATTCATGACTTAACAGTCGATTCACTTAATGGCAAACTTATCAAACTATCTCAACACATAATCAATCATATTCAGATCATCTCGTGCCCTCATTGTCGCATGAATGACCACCTTCATAGCTTAGATATGCAGTTGGAGCGTATATACTTCCACATGTATGATCGAGTCAATTTTTTTCTTCTCCTCCTGTATTTCCCTTGCATTTTTCCCTTTGATATTCAGCTATCATATATGGATTCTTTTTTTCTTATTCCAGCTATGTTAAGCCTAGAAATCCTTTCAGAGATAATGTATGTAAGTTTTATTTATTGTTGTTTTCAATCCCCCTAGCTCAAAATGTCTAGTTGGAATGAGAGACTGGGAGCTTTTTCTATGATCTTTGTATGCTATATTTTTTTGAAAATATAATGAAAGCATTTTTTAGCAGAAAAATAAATAAATAAATAAATAAAATAAAATAAAATAAAAATCTTTATAAGGGATCACCCAACCCTCCAAGATTCAATAAAATAATTTTCATGTTGCATCACTCGAAATGGGAACATCCCCTCTAACTGATTCAATTTATGAAGAAGAATTAATGGAAACATCATGTAGTTTCATATCATCCAAAATTTTTAAGGCTTTATATGCACAAGATTCATGGTCATTTTTAGATCCACCCCATCCTTTTATTCTCCTCTTCATGGTAACATTCATGGAATATATAGGGTTGATGAATAGATCAATCAAGGAATCTATTTTCTTATGGATGTTAAGGGGCATGAGATCCATTTGGGAAGTTTTTATGTTGAATTCTAGGTCAATACCTATTGACTTGAAAGGGGAGGTAGGAGGGATAGGATAACATTATTCATTACGGGCATATGGGGGAGGGGGGTGGTGGGGGGGGTTTGTGGTGTGTAGTGGCCTGGGAATGTTAGGGGTGTTGGTGGCGGTGGTTTATGGTCCTGCTCTAAATATAGATCAATTTGGGGGCATATTTTATCCATTTTCACTCAGCTTCATTTGATAATGCATTCAAAATAAAGGATTTTAAAATCAAACTAGAGAAATTAGTGGGATTGATAAAATGCCAAGAGAATCATTGAATGACTAAATCACATTTCCCAGTACATACATAATCACAATAAGTAAGAGTTACATTGGTATAGGGAGAAAGAGAGAGGGATTCATGACTATTCAAGATACCTGAGTAATTTTCTTATTGTAAAGCTCCAATCGGTGTAGTACCTCCACTGGAAGAAAGATGCATCATATTCCATGGTTTATTTTATCATCTAGCTAGTAGAATTTGTCCCCACTCTTAAAATATCTCTGGGAAAATTTCAAGAAAAAATTTCCCATATTCTTGGATACCAAAAATCTAAAATATATTCCCTAGTTGTCAATATGTTGATAAAAAAAGGATTGACCCCATTCAAGGTCCATTTTAGCCAAAATCCTAGTAGAGAATTTTAGTTCCACTAAAATCCATGCAACTCTTTTATCTTGAGACACCATGCATTCCCTATATAGAAACATAATCCTACCAATAGTGTTATTGATGACTTCTAATGCCTTATGTGTCCATAATTCCATTGCTAATCATCGGTACTTAACCCAGACGAGCCTTTTACTTCGGATCACCATTGGAGGATTGAATATGAGAAACCAACGACACAGATTTATGATACCCCTGTGCATAACGTATGGCGTATTTAATGTTTGAACCACATATTCCTTGTACATGAAATGGATCCCAAACCATCAATCATTATCACACTAAATTTGAGTCTCTGTCTATATGTTAAGAGAAATGACCATGTTTTTTCCACTAAATTCTGCCTTTCCCCCCTTAGTATTTGTAAATTCCCATTTCCTTATTAGGGTTATATTTTGCATACCATCCACCCTATATTAATATATATCTTCACAAAATAACAATTTTTTTATTTCTTTGGAAATTTCACATGTTTTTATTATTTAGATAGTTGAGGATGTCTTTTTGTCCTTGTATTGTCCTTCGCTTGTCTAGAGTCATCAAAATTCTAACAGATGGATCGGATCATGGTGCAACGTTCTAAAACTGAACACAAAAAAAATTATTTCATTAAATTCAATCAAACTCCAAATCATGGCTTTACGAATAATCACATGTGTATTTATTTATAATGGAAGAAACCTCTCGAATCTCTTCAAGAGAAACTTCTTCCTATATATTTGGAGAAAGTTGAGAATTATCCTCTTAACTTTAGGAACCTATCCTAAGTTCGTAATCTCCTAATTAATTCTATAATGACTCAAAAAATATAGAAAAATCTATATTTCTAGAATAAAATAATTACAGCAAATTAAAATATGTGATGTTACTGCATCATACTACTGGGGATTAAAAGATACATTCATATGTTTTTCTTCTGAAGTTGTTCGATGTTTTTGCCATATTTTGAAATCTTTGTTGCCATCATCCAAGTGGCATCTTCAATTTATTGATTCTTCCATTTCACCAAGTCTCAAAAATACTCTTTACTTTTGATATTTTCAGCCACTATTTGATCGATAATTGATTCAATTTGCTTTGTTGTTGCTAAAGATAGTTGTTTCTCCCAGTGAAATTTGTCACTAATAGGTGAATTTGTAGGATCATTCATTGGTTCCTTACAAGGGCATATTTATGAAACATTAAATATTGGTGAAATTTCAGAACCTTTGGGTAGTTCTATTTCATAAATATTCGAGGAAAATTTCCTCAAAATTTTGCATCGTGCAACTTTTTTCAGTTTAAACTTACTATATTCCCCTTTAGAAATTATTTATTTTTGAGTATGTGCCATAACCACATCTCCAACATTAAATTCCAGTTGTCTTCTTTTTTAATTTTCTCTTCATTTCCACTTTTTTCTTATTTCTTGTAGTTGTTTCTTGACTCTATCTTGTATTTCCTCCATACTGCATGCAAAATGTTTACCATATACAGTTCAAAATTTTTGTTTTCCCAAGTTTCTCAACTCATACATTCATCTTACATTCATCCCATAAACAATTTAAAATGGACTCAATCCAGTGCTTCTGTTGGCTAAATCGTTATATGCAAATTCCACCAGAGTAAGTATATGATCCCATTGTTTGTAATATTCACTTACCAAAATTTTCAAGATATTTCCAAGGCTTCTATTCACCACTTCTATCTGACCATCAATCTGGGGATGATATGCCAAGATGAAACTGAGATTGGTTCCCAACGTATTCCATATATTTCTCCCAAAATGTCCCAGAAACATAGTGTCTATGTTACAAACAATACTTGTAGGTAATCCATGAAATCTAATTGTTTCTTTAAAGAACATGTTTTCTATGTTAGTTGCATCATTTGTCTTTTTACAAGCTACAAAGTGGCCCATTTTTGAAATTCTATGAGCAACAAAAAATATTGAGTCACCTCCCTTTTGTGTTTTGGGCAATCCTAGTACAAAATACATGCTTATAGAGTCCCATGGTCAATTTGGTACTGGTAAGGCCTGATTGAGTCTAGTGTTCAGAAATATTGCCTTTTCAATTTGAAATATTCTTACATATGTTTGCATGGGTGGCCAATAATAAATTGTGCGTACCTGTGCTAGAGTTTTATCTTGGCCAAAATGACCTACTAAACCTCCACTATTTTTTTCTTACAACAAATTTTCCCTCATCGGACATATTGGAATGCATAACTGTTTTCATTTGAAGATAATTCCGTGCTATATCATGTACTGTAACCATGGAGCTCTATCTCTACTTGATATATTTTCACGAGATTCATAATATTCTTTGAAATATGCATAACCTTTATAAATATCTTTTAGCTCATAAAATACTAAGACACTTGCCTGGAATTCTTGCAAAAGTCAATTGAGTTCTCTTAATGCATCTGCTACTTTGTTTGATTTTTGACTTTTATGCTTGATGAAAAATGTGAAATTTTGTAAGAATTCTATCTGTTTAACATGTATTTGACTTAATTTTTTCTCTTGTGGATATACTACAAAGCATGATTATATATGTAGAGGATGAACTCATAAGAAGAATATTTTTTCTTAGCCTTATTAAGTTTTTCACTATAGTAGACAATTGGTTTTCCTTTTTGACTTAAGAAAAATCCTATTGTAGTTCCACTGGCATCAGTCTCAAGCTGAAACAATTTATTGAAATTTGACAGTGCTAAAATAGGTTGTTCTATGATATTTTTCTTTAATAATTTCTTCTATCCAATGGAATGGTTGATCTTTCTCTTTAATATTTTCTACTATTGGAGAAAATATTGCACTAAAATTTTTGATAAATTTACCGTAAAAGATTTCCAATCCATAAAAAATTATTTCCTCTAAAATTCTTCTTGGATTTGGCCAATATATTATGGCCTTCACTTTCTTCTAATCCATCTTTAAGCCTTCCCTTGAAATTACAAAACCCAAGTAAAATAGTTATATTTTCATGAAACTAAATTTCTTTAAATGGATTAGCAATTTCTCATGTTGTAGCTTGTTCAAAACCATCTTAAGATGTCTTAGGTGCTCTTATATTGATTTATTGTACATTAAGAAATCATCAAGATAAAATATGAAAATTTTTCTAATGAATTCTTTTAAGATCTCATTCATTAGTCTCATAAAGGTTTTGGGAGCATTGGTAAGTTTGAAGGGCACTACCAACCATTCATATAAACCATTATTAGTTTTTAATTTTGTTTTCCATTCATCACCTTCTTTGGTTATGATTTGATGATATCCACTTTTAAAATCTATTTTAGAAAAATATGCAGCACCACTTGGACAATATATAGGATCATCAATATGAGGTAATGGAAACATGTACCTAATTTTGATTTTGTTGATTCTTTGAGAATATGTGTATATTCTCTATTCTCCATCCTTATTTGGAGTTAACACTGTTGGAACAATAAACAGACTTAAGCTTTCTTGAATGAGACCTTTATCCAACAATTCCTTCGCTTCATTTTTAAATTCTTCATTCTCCTTTCGAGTCATTCTGTAAGCTGCTTTATTTAGAAGGCTAGCATCTAGATGAGATCAATATGATGTATGATACTTCTAACTGGGTGTAACTCATTAGGCAATTAATCCACTATGACATTAATAAATTCATTCAACATAATTTTTATTCCGTCTGGAAGATGATTCAAATTTATGCTTGTGAGGATTATTTTTGGCTTGAAAATACAAGGAAAATCTATCTCCTCATGCTTGATCTCTTCAAGAAATTCTTTCCCAATAAGTACCATTACCTTGGATTGGCCTTCTTCTGGGTCTTTTGCATTCTTCAAGGGAAAGAATACATGATTTTCTCCATCATTTTCAAAAGTGTAGGTGTTGTTCCTTCCATCATGTATTACTTTATTTTCATATTTCCATGGTCTTCCAAGAAAAATATGACACACATACATAGGCATAACATCACAAAGAATTTTATCCTTATATCATCCTATTTGAAACTCCACCTTCCATTATTCATTAACTAGTATCTCATGTAATTTTTGCAACAATGAAACTTTTTAGGGAGTAGGATGTTTAGTTCTCTTTAAATTCAACTTTTCTATCATTTCTCTTGATAATAGATTATCAATGCTCGCACTATTAATAATGATTTTACAAAAAAATTCTCCTAATTTACAGATAGTTTTGAACAATGGTTTTCCTTATGTGGGTTCCTTTACTTATCCAACAATCTTTAATAAAGTTATTTTCATTATCAAATATTCACTAGTTTTAGGTGCATTTTCATGTGTAGATGAATATAAACTTGTTGTATCAATTTTTTCTATATATATGATTCCTTGATTAGAAAATATTTCTAGAAATTCATTAGATTCATGGCCAATTTTCTTACATCTATAACATATTACCACAAAATATAAACCTCTACCTCTTTGATATGGCATTCGTCCTATGAAATATCCTCTTGATGATTCTTCCTATTGTCAATTGCTTCCATCTTCTATTTTAATGGGAAATATTCCACTTGAATATCCTTTCCTTGATTTTCCTTGATTTGATGATCATATGCTTCTTATAGTGCCTCTTTCTCTTCCTCATTGACTCTCCTTTCTTTCCAATTTTTATTCAATCTTAAGGGCTATCTGGTAAGCTTCCTCAAGAGTTTTCATAGACAAAACATTCAATTCATGTTGTATTTCAAATATCAGGCCATTAATATATCTAGCAAGTTTTTCTTCATCTGCTTCCATATGACCAGATTTTATACATAATCTATAAAAACCTCTATATATCCTTTTACAGACATAAATTCATGCTTGAGATGTTTCATTTTGCGAAAAGGATTCAACTGATAATATCGAGGAAGAAATTTACCTTTGAGCTTGGATACCACTCGATCCCAACTAGTCATATTTCCTTTGTTTCTATTTCTTTGGTGAGCTTGCATGTTATCCCACCATAGTGCAACATGTCCCTTTAGTCTGGTCACTGCGAACTTAACTTTCTTCTTGTCAACTACATTTTCTTAGGTGAAATATTTATCCATGGCGTCGATTAAGTCGATCAATTCTCTAGGATTTAAATTTCCTTCATACATAGGCATGCCCAATATTGACTTGGTACGTATTCACGTGATCATATTCACTATTTTCTCTTCCTAATTTTCTTCTTCAGCTTCCTCTTTCGAGCTATCTTCCGTTCCAATAATATCATTGATGTCAACATCTCTTCAGCATGCTATTTCCAATGCATCTAATCTTGTTTGACTATGTCTCAATTCATTAAGTACGACCTGGTTTGAAGTTTGTCTTCCTCGACCAATTCCATCTCCTCTGGCTCCTCTATCCCCTCTAACTCTATGGGCCATATTAATTGAAATAATATGTAGATCAAAATAAAATCTTCTTTTTACAAAAATATTTTATGCAAAATTTCCCACTCAAACTCCAATATAACAATTTTATAAGTTTTATTAATTTGGAATATGCCCCTTCCAGTATAACATTTTATGACACAATAAAAATAAAATCACACTATATTCAACCAGCTACACCATATATGACCATATACATTCACACCATATATGCTAATCACATTACACACACACACACACACACACATAGGATATATATATATATATATATATATATATATATATATATATATATATATATATATATATATATATATATATATATATATATATATATATATATATATTCGACCAACTTTGCACATATCCACTTTTTATACAAACCACACCCTATATAATCTAAAGTGGAATAAAAATAAATTCTCAAAATTAAATAGTTTACCATGCTTGCAGAGTTGTTTCTTTGCTACCTCGGATTATTCCTCAAAATTTACTTTTTTTGGTGATGAAATATAGATTTCTTCATGCACTATAAGTACATTACACACACTAACACCATATTAACAAAGTCCCTCGATACCGGATTGACAGAGTTTTCAACAATCAATATATATGATGGAACATATTTTAGCAACCAAAAGGGTGAAACACCATTAGCGTCCCACTGGAAGATGGGAGATCCACCCTCAGTTTACTCAAGCCAACCAAGATCCATTGAAAAATATGGCAGTTAAAATGTGAGAGCACACAAGTACATACACATGTGGTCTGCAATTCTAAATTATTTATCTTATCCCTCCTCTGACGAAGACATTGAGGCCGAGGAGTACATAAAGTAAAATAAAAAATAAACTAAAATCTCTAAGTTTTCGAATTTAACTGAGAAAGAAATTTTATCTAGTAAAAAAAGCCCTAAATACTACTGGATACACTTCTCTTACCATCTATAATTCACTATTAGTTGGTGGCATACGACTTTAGCCTCTTTAAAGTGACTTAAATTATTCTGTAGGCTCAAGATCCTCTTCATCGTGACCTAAATGATGTGATCAAAAACTACCTTAATGGTTTCAATCAGGGCTCTGTTACAAAAATTAATGGAGCATTCTAAAAATGAACAGAAAAAAAACCATTTCATTATATTAAATCACACTCCAAAGCTTGGATTTACAAACAATTACATGGTTGTTTATTTAGGATTGAAGAAATATCTTGAATCTCTTCAAGAGAAAATTATTCATAGGTATTTGGAGGAAATATATAATTATCCTCTCAACTTTATTAACATGTGCTAACACCTAATCACCTAACTAATTCTAGAATGACTCTCAAAATCTAGAAAAATCTAGATTTCCATAATTAAATAATTACAAAAACTAAAATATGTGATGCTACTCCATCAGATTGTATGGTAATGTTATTTTCCTTGGAAGTCCGTGATAGTGATAGTTCCCACAGAAAGGTGTTGATGATAGACCTAGGCTTTGATAGTGGCAAGAATTACTCTATCTGTGTCTCGAGAGGAGATGCCATTTGTTTCATGTCATCTTCAAAATACTATACATAAGTCATCAATCAGCACCCAAAAACATTACTTGCTCTTTCCCTAGAAAAGGGACTTATTCAAAATAGAAAATGGATCGATCTGGTTACATCTAAAGGAGAGAAAAATATCAATAAAATATTGTACTACACTCAAACTATCACCAACTCATTAGTACACCTCAAATAGCATGGTTTAAGGAAAAAATATTGGATCATAGTAATGGTCTTAAAGAGACATCGTATTTCATGGAAGTTACGGAAATCAATGTTCCTCAAATACATGAAATTCTCACATATAGCCTATCCCTTTCCATGGCCACATTCGAATTGAAAATAACTTTTCTTTGTAGGAAAAATGATTCGTATGGACAAGAAGGATACTAATAAACCACCCAGGACCTTCCTCTACAAACAAAAACATTAATGGAAATGTTTTTATGCATTTAGGAATATATTAAACCTTTATCTATTGCGTAAAAATGAGTTATATCATGTTGTTCAAAGAATATGAAGTAGTAAATTCTTAAATAAAACTAAACCCTATTAACTCATCCCTAGTAGATCCCAAGTTACCATAAACTATTGTGGCAAAATAACTCCCTCCTTCATCTGTCTTTACCATTGATGACTAAATATGGGTTCCAATTACATGTTACATCTAGATGATACGTCTGTACTGAAATTTCATAATTATCTACAACATTATATAACCCTTGGAGCTCGTGCAACTAAAATTTACCCAAGAAAAATGTTACCTAATCACTTATTCCAATCTAATATCCACTCTATGACTACATCTCATTCATGAAGCTTACCGAGATCCATAACATAATTGTGACAATATTCAAAATAATATCATTGATCACTTTTTTTTAGTGAAAGCCTCCACTCCATAACAACTTCCCTTCTAGCATTGACATCTCCTCAAGTTTATTCCATTACTATTATATAAACACACTCATATTTTTTTTATATGCATAATATTTGGTTTTTCATAAGTAATTTTATACCCATTATATCCATTACCATAATAACAAAAGGAAAACTATAAAAGAAAAATAACAAACAAAATTATGGGAAGAAAAAAATTTTGTTTAGTTTAACTAGTCTATTGTAACACCTGGATTTAAGTTGTTATGTTATTTTAATTGATACACTTAAACTTGCTTAAGCTAAAATATATTAATGAGTATATTAATCAAATTATTGAAAAAAAATTAGTTTATATTTTTTTTATAAAGATTAAGTATGGAGTGTTCTCCATAAATTGATGTTTAAGTTTCCAAGTTACTAGAGTGGTTATATTAAAAGAAATTACCTCACAATTACCTTTCCTCTGAGAATTAAAAGATAACCCTAATGAGGAAAAGGGGTTATGTGCAAAAGGTTAAAAAAAATAAAGCATGATAGCTGAAGGATAGGAGTAACTAGAGCAAGTTGGAGCCACTAGAACTTTGTTAAAAACCTTGAAAAGAAGAAGGGACTAGATGATAGTCTTGAGGTCTCTCTTGAGAGAGTAAGCTACTAAGAAATCCCACTCTGACGAGGAGCACGGGGGGAGAAGAGGACGTAATAGCCTCTCTCATGGTTGGGAGGAAACCATCAGCTCTACTTATTGAAGTAGGTACTATGAGCCTAGAAAGAATTAGTCTAAAGTATTCTTATTTTTATTTTTGAAAGTATTACTCTAAAAAGGTATCTATATACTATGAATGGGAATTTTTTTAAATCTGTGAGATAAAATTAATAGCAGAGTAAATTGTAGAAAATATTTATTGTATATTTTATGTTAAATTCCATTCTTATAACTGTAAGAGGACAATTAAGCCTAAAACTCTGGAATGAGGGTAAAATACCAGTAGAGTAGTTTTTTCAATCTAGAGTAACGGAAAAAGCCCCAAACAGGACAGTCTTCTTGTGAAGAAATAAGCTATACATGGACTGAGGGTTTTGGGAAAAACCTTGTTTTAAATAGATGGTTTGAAAACCTGGGGGTTATTGAAAAAAACAAGAAATAATTACTTTAAACTGAGCAAATTTAACCTAGTTGTGTAAAACATAATACAACTACAGTAAATGAATGACAATAACATAAATATGGAACAATAGGTTATGTACTTATCCACTGAAAATAATAATTTTTTCAATATTGACAATAAATTAAAATAGAATATTTACTTCATAAATTGATAAATTAATTACAATAAATAACTACTATTTGCCATCGTAAGGGTAAAATTAAATTATATAGTAGAAAATAGCTATAGACATTAACATAGCTGCATGCATGGAAAAGAGCCTGCTCTGGCTTAAATAAAAATAATTATGTGAACAATTTTAAGACGAGAATAATTATAAGCTAAGCCTTAAAAAAAGACCCATAATAAATACGTGTTTTACAGAGAGTCGAGGCCAAAAAATAGAAAAAAATAGTAATAAACAAAGAGTAAGTGAAAATGGTATTCCAAATATCATAATGGAGATAACCTTTATTTCTTTGTGCAATTCGCAAAGGCCCAAAATCAAATATGTAAAAAACCCTTCGCTAAGAGCCTCGGGGAACTCAGAGGAGTAAAAAAAGAATGATGAGTCCTGAATAGTCCTCAAAATTTAAACTAAGACCAGTCTCTATAAATCTTTCAAAAAACTCGATAAGAGCTAGCGGCGGAGATAGGGTAGCGGTAGCCAACATCATAGAATTGAGTAAGGAAAAGGTTGAAAACCAAGAACTATCAACAGAGGAAGTAGGGGCCTTAATCTCACCTACAAGAAAACATCACCCCATATCATTAAAATTGAAGACAATAATGAAGATGACATAACCAAGAGGAAGGAAAGACGATAATGGGTTTAGAAACACATCTCGGGTAGGGAGCTTACCTCCTTTAGACATGCGTGAAAAACCTGTGAAAAAATAAATAAGGCCGAGGTCAATAATTTACATCTACATAAGTTAGTAATTTAATTTAAAGCCATAAAAAATTTTACTAGTAAGAACAATTACCTAAACCTAGAATCGTGGTGTGTGAGCGAGCATCTCCAATTGAAGTAGGGTATTGGACAGGGAAAATTTTTCCTTATGGTGACAGAGCCAGGGTGTTGAAAATCCTTGCTTTAATATATACAAGTGGAAAATGAAATAAAAACCCTCACCTCTATGGAGAAGGCACAACTGTGCGAAAACACTAGACTTAGCATAAATAAGTGACATTATAGTGTAGATAGGAAGGGCCAGAGGGTGGATACCTCATCACAACACACACTAGTCGAAAGAGTAGTCATGGTGGCCAGAGAGTTGTAGAGACGGTAGAGGATGGGTGTAAATGAGATAGTTAGGCTTTGCGAGGGGTAGGTTTACACCCTAACCACCTCGAAGAAATTTCCATCCGTGAATAAAACAAATTATCCAAGGGATGAGTAATGCGAATTTTTCAAAACCATAAATCAAATCATTAAAACCATTATTAAATTGAATCAACAGTTGTACCATGAAGATCCACTCCGGTGATGTTAAGTTCGCCAGATGGCAGGTTGTTTATTAAAAAAAATTAGCGCGGACGATAAATTCCAAAGTAATGTAATACATTACCACATTATATAAATATTATCCAACTTCTACGCATAGTCCTACACATAAATCATGGTGGGAATGATATGGTTGACAACCAATATAACATGGGTATACCATATAAATAATTATGTATTACAAATGTCCTTATTATAAAGTATCACACTATATATATAGATATGTAATATGGATTCGTATCTATGGCATAGACAAGGGGTTAGAAAATATAGTTTCACTTAAATATAAGTATGTACCATGTTTTTAAATAAGTTAATAATTCTATTACATCGATAGACATGTTTTGGAATGTTCAACGAATACGTTAGAGTAATATTTAAGTCATAAAAGAGATTTTTTTACAGTATTTTAATATTTTTCTAATGTTTGATTAGTAGACATTACAGATGGTATCATAGAAGCATTCACATGCTAGAAGAAATTGGGTCACCTAAATAACAAATTGATGTGTAAATTGTGCATATAAATAGGAAGAAGAAATTGATAGAGTACAATGAGGAGAGGTTCGATACACCAGACTGCCAGCACTACAGGGGAAGCACCTCACGAGACTAACTCAGAAAAAAATCTAGAAATGTGGGTGCAACTGAGTGTGGACCATCATGAAGAAACGAGGAGACTACTTGTAGAACAACAATGACAGAGCAATATATTACTGAGTATTGTACAAAAATTGCAAGATGAGATGGTTCAGGTGAGAAGTGAAAATGAAAAATTGATGCAAGAATAAGAAAGAATCCTCAAAAGTCTTTTTGATAAATGAAATAAACGAACAACTTAGCCCAGCCCTAAAAGAAACACTCGGGAAGAAGGTTAACAACAACAACAAAATAATGATAATTTGGAAAGTAGCCACACAAAGCGGATTAATAAGAACCATAATTATAATGAATTCAAGTCAATAAATGTCTTGGATCAGCATGAAATGAAGAAATAGATAGTGGAATTACAGCGTGAATTCTGAAAAATAAAATAGCCTACATTCGACGAAAAGGCAGAAGAGGTAGTGAGGGAATGGATAATTAAAATGAATAAATACTATCATGTTGATGAATATGATAGTAAACTGAAATCTCACCTGACTATATATCAGCTAAGGGAAAAATCCACCTTATGGTGGGAGGAAGTAAAAAAGGTACAAGGAATCGAAGACCAAAATCTGACATGGGAAGAATTCTGGCAGTATTTTAAGGATAAATATTTAACTTAGTGATTTCATGATGAAGAGTCTCCAGAATTTCATGATTTGAGATTGGACAACTGACAATGGATGAATTCATTACAAAATTCACTTCACTATAAAGACACATACCATAACTGAAAGATGAAAAAATCAAAAGTACAACGATTTCTATGTAGTTTACCTGCTCATATGAAGGAAATAATCAAGTTAATAAATCCAAGAACCATGGAAGAGGTAATATGCAAGGCATGTATGTGCTACCAACAGTACAACATAAAATGAGAAGCTGGAAGAAATTAGACAAAAAAGAAGGTACATAAAAATAAATCCAATTTCCCAAGCAGTAGAACTAGAAATTATAAAAATATTGTCATAAATATAGGAAATAGACACCAAGGAAGAAATCAAAAAAATATGAGGTGGCAAAATGAAGAGTAACTCACAGAAGCTTCAACTAAACGTGACCATGGATCGATTCAAAAGCCACCATTACAATACTGGGGATGGGGTGAAGCACATTATTATAAGAACTATTCTCACTGTGGAAAGAACGAGAGAGTTGCTAACTTACAAGAGGGATATTAATTAGGGGACGTGGCATGAAACATACCAAGAATTAATGCATCACTTGAGGACTGACAAGCATATTATCAATCGACCATGATTTAATTAAAAGGTAAGTTGTACTCCCAAACTATTTCAGTTTTTGTTGTTCCTGTTTCCAGTTTAAGTTATGTAAATCCCAGGATAGTAGAGAAGAGTAATTTGTAGAGCAAAAAGTTGAAAATCCCTGGTTCGTACAATTAGCCATAGAGGCCAAGGGGAGAGTTAATGCTAATGTTTCCCATTATACCATAGAGGTTGGAAACCTGCACATAAATGTGGAATTGAATATCCTATATTTAGGCTCTTATGTCATTCTACTAGGAATGTATTAGCTAGAAGTTCATTGGTAAGTAGTAGACTGTGAGGAGAAAATAATCTACTACAAGGCAGAAGATGGAACCCGCCAGGAATTAAAAGTAATTAAGAAACCACTTCAGCTATGTCCTATTGCTGCATCACAGTTGGGGAAATGCATCAAAAAAGGTTGTCAGATTTAAGCCATTCAGGTGGGATTTTTTAATTCTAAAGCTAAGATTCCTATGCTGGAGAACATACTAGTGGTACAAGATTTTACGAATGTATTTTCAGAAAATATACCTGGTTTACCTCCAAAGCGAGACATTGATTTCACCATTGAATGAATGTCTGGAGCAGCACCAATATCACATGTGCCATATTGAATGAGTGCACCTCAGTTAAATGAGTTGGAAATTCAGTTACAGGAGTTGCTAGATAAAGGATATATCCATCCCATTGTCTCCTTGGTGGGCACCAATACTATTCGTAAGGAAGAAAAATGGTACTATGCGAATGTGTATGGATTATAGATAGCTTAACAAATTAACTATTAAGAATAAATACCCCTTGCCATGAATAGTCTATTAATGTGATCAGGTAAAAGGTGCAACCGTCTTCTCAAAAATAGATGTAAAATCTTGATTCCATCAAATACGAATAAAGGACGATGACATATATAAGAAAAATTTCCATAACAGATATGGGCACTATGAATTTGTATTTTTTCCATTTGGCTTAATTAATGCACCAATAACAATTATGAGTTTAATGCATGGAATATTTCATCCACTCTTGGATAAGTTTGTTTTATATTTATTGACAAAATAATTATCTACTCAAAGACCCTGGAGAAGCATCAAGAAAACTTACAAATAGTGTTAAAAATTTTCATAGAACATCAAATCTATTCTAAGTTAAGTAAATGTGATTTTTATAAAGATAAAATTCAATATCTATGCCATGTTATTTCTACTAAAAGTGTAGGAGTAGATCCGGAGAAAATAAGAACTATCATGGCATAAAAAGTACCTAAGAACATAGCAGACATATGATATTTCATGGGATTGGCTTGTTATTTCCATCGTTTTATCGAGGGGTTTTCTAAGATAGCTTTCCTTATAAACTAGCTGTAGTGAAAATAACGAGTGTTTAAATGGGCCAATGAGTGCCAAACCATCTTTGTGTTGTTAAAGGAATTATTGACTGCAACCCCTGTATTAAATATCGTTGATCCAAACAAAGAATTTGAAATTTGCACGGATTCTTAAAAAGGAGTGGGAGTTGTACTAACACAAGATAGAAAAGTTGTAGCATATGATTCAAGGAAGCTAAAAGATCATGAACAACGATATTATGCCAATGATCTATTGTTAGGTCCCTATATTACTAGTATAGTCCCTTATTCTTGTTGGTGTAACCCCCTTATGGTTGTTATTGTACCCTTGTAACCCCCATATTGTTATTATTGTGCCCTTAGATTACTATTGTTAGGTCGGCTAGGATTACATTGTGGCCCCATGGACTCCTATAGATAGAAAGGAGGTTTTGTAATTTGAATCATCCAAGAATTGTTCATTCATGTAATGTATTGGACGTTGCCCCCTCTAAGTGGCTTATTTTTAAGGCTTTGATATATCTTTTATGATTTTTTCACAACATTTGGTATCAGATCTTACGATTCTAGGGTTTCATTGCTTGAAACAGATCATCGTGGTATTTTCGCTATAGTGTTTTTTATACGAAGGTTCAGAAGCTGAAATTTTTAGAGTGTGAAGTCAAAATCCTGAGGAAGATCATCGCAAAATTTCAGAGCTTGGTTTGCAATATTTTCAGAGATATGATCTATGGATGTTAGGTCTTTTTGTAGGCTCCTGAATTTCACTTAAAAAGGTCATCATGAAATTTTCACTATAACTTTGTTTCTATGAAGGTTCAGAAGCTAAACTGTTTAGAGCGCAAAGCTAAAATCGTAAGGAACATCATCGTAAAATTTAAGAGCTTGGTTCACAATATTTGTGGAAATATGATCTTTGGAAGTTAGGTCTTTTTCAGGCTCCCAAATTTCAACTCAAAGAGGTGATCGTGGGAAAATATTCATAACTCTCTCCCTCAGCATCGGATTGGAATTCTGTAATAAGTGACTGTAAGTACAGAGACTGTAGTTTCCTGTCTATAAATTTTAGATACAAAGGAGTAAACGGTAACACGTGGCAAGTCATACAAGTTTTCTCTACTGAACCAGTCTATAATTAGGTCATTGTGGGAGATTGGACATAAATACACCTTGAAGAGTCTAAATCAAGTCAGACCTACGACATTTGAAAGAAGCTTCAGAGTACTACAATAGGGATGAATTTTAGATATTAAGGATATGCAATTATAGAGATAAGTCAATTTCAATATCAATCTCCTCAAAAGCAAGTAAAATAAGGCTCTACTATGACTCATGAAGATGAATAATGGCAACATGACATATCAAAATTATAAGAGAAAGTGCAACAAATTTCAGTCTCGCAAAGAGAAACAAAAAATGACATGGAAGTTTTGAAGAAAGGCATGGAATCTAAGATTGATGGTTTTAAGAATGACATGGAAGCTAAGATGGATGGCATGGAAGCTGGCATGGAATCTAAGATGGATGACATGGAAGCTAAGATCGATGAAAAAATGGAAAACATGAAGAATGATCTAAAAGCAGACATGGAAGGTTTGAAAAAGTTGATACAACAAATGTTTCCTAATGGTGAAAAGATAGTAGAGGAAACTCATGATGAGAACAAAATAAATGTTAATCGTGATTTCATAAACTCTAATGTTGGCGGGAAGAACCACCATATTCCAAAAATGGATATGAGGAAGCTTGATGGAAAGGATCCTGTAACATGGATACTACAGATGGAGCAATATTTTGATCTCCATAACGTGCAAAACACACAAAAGGTACGCATTGCAACTTTACATTTAGAACAAAATACATTTGTATGGTATCGATGGCTTTTCTCCCATAAAAAAATTATCACTTGGTCAATTTTTACGGAGGAAATGATAGCACATTATGAGGATACAAAGAGCAACACCTTCTTTAGCCAATTGATAAATCTCAAACAAAAGGGTTTAGTGGGCGAGCACATTGAGGACTTCCAAAAATTGAATATAAGGGTAACTAATATTTCAGAGGAACACAGGATTGATCTCTTCATAGGTACTTTAAAGGATAAAATCCAACATGAAGTTCGCGTTTTGGAACCTGATTCATTGGAGAAGGCATTCAGGTTGGCAAGAAAAATTGAATGTAAAATTATGGCGACAAGGAAGCCTACCACTCACTTCTATAAAGAGGAAAGTGTTGCTACTCCTAGATTTCAACAACCTACAAGGTTGACACCACAACAATTGGAAGAAAAAAGAGCAAAAGGGCTTTGCTACAGTTGTGATAGAAAATACACTAAAGGTCATAAGTGTGCTGAGAAGAAATTATTTTACATAGATTGTGAAGAAGAAGAAGAAAATGAACAAGAAGAGGAAATACACCAGGAACCAGCCCTAGAAGAGGAAGAAATGAATCCGACCATATCGTGTAATGCACTGGCAGGAATTACCACTCCTCAAACTCTCAAGATAGAAGTACATATCAAGAAGAAAAGGGTAATAGTGTTGATTGATTCAGGTAGCACCCATAATTTTATTCATTATAAGGTAGCCAAGGAATTAAATTGTTTCCTATACCCAGCACCAGAATGTCAAGTGATGGATGCAAATGGAGGAACTATAAATTGCTCTGGAAAATGCCATAATATCAAGCTAACCATGGGGGAATATGTGTTGACTAGTCCAATGCTTTCCATTCCTATGGGAGGTGCTGATGTTGTACTAGGAGTACAATGGTTACAATCTTTGGGGACGGTAGCTTTTAATTATCAAGAACTTTTCTTGAAATTCTTTTCAGAAGGAAAGGAAGTCGAATTACGGGGTATTGAAGGGAAGCCAGGAAGGATAATAAGCTCTAATGGCATGACAAAGCTTCTAAAGAAAGAACAACGAGGCGTAATTGCACAATTATGCTCACTAGAAGTTCAAACATCAAAATCATCTATTTATGCAGATCTCCAACAAGTCTTGGACAATCATTCCAAGGTGTTTGAAACTCCCAAAGGACTCCCACCTATTCGTGATCATGATCATGCTATTCATTTGATTCCAGGAAGTGTTCCTCCAAACATCAGGCCTTATAGATATCCTTACTTCCAAAGAGCGAAATTGAACGTATGATTGCAGAAATGTTAGAGGCGGGTATAATTCAACCTAGTCAAAGTTCTTTCTCTGCTCCTGTAGTATTGGTACACAAGAAGGATGGATCATGGCGAATGTGTCCAGATTATAGGGAGCTCAATAAGCTCACCATTAAAGATAAATTTCCCATTCCTGTGATTGATGAATTATTGGATGCATTACATGGAGCAATTTATTTTACCAAGTTGGATCTTCATTCAGGATATCATCAAATTAGAATGAAGACTAAAGATATTTCGAAAACAACATTTCGAACTCGTGAGGGTCATTATGAATTTTTGGTCATGCCTTTTCGCCTTACCAATACACCTTCTACATTTAAAGGGTTGATGAATTCCATTTTCAAACCCTTCCTTAAAAAATTTGTGCTAGTATTTTTTGATGATATACTAATCTACAACAGGTCTTGGAAGGATCATTTTCAACATGCTGATAAGGTGCGCAAACTATTGTAGGAGAAACAATTATATGCGAAAACATCCAAATGTTTCTTTGGAGTACAAGAGGTGGAATATTTGGGTCATATTGTAACTCACAAGGCTGTTAAGGTATACCCTAATAAAATCAAAGCCATCAAGGAATGGAAAGTCCCCAAAACCATAAAGAAGTTGCAAGGATTTCTCAGGTTAGTAGGGTATTATTGCAAGTTTGTTAAGAATTATGGGAGAATAGCAGCACCTCTAACAACATTATTGAAGAAAGATGAATTTTCATGGACTCCTGAAGCAACTAAAGCCTTTGAACATCTTAAAGAGGCAATGTGCCTAGCACTGGTCTTAGCTATGCCAGACTTCACAAAAACCTTTATTGTGAAATGTGATGCCTCAGGAAATGGAATTGGTGTTGTTTTAATGCAAAAAGGAAGACTCATTGCCTTTCAAAGTCATCCAATCAAAGGAAAGTATTTACAGAAACCTATTTATGAGAAGGAAATGTTAGCAATACTACATCTACTAAAGAAATGGATAACTTACCTAATGGGAAGACACTTCAAGGTAAAAATTGATCATGATAGTCTTAACACTTTTAGGAAGAAAGACTACCTTCAGAAGAGTAGAAAAAATGGGTCACAAAGCTGTTGGGCTATGACTTTGAAATAATATACAAAAAAGGGAAGCTAAATTTTGTTACAGATGCACTCTCAAGAAATAATGAAGAGGTGGAAGCATTTCTTTGTGCCATTTCTATTATCCAACCATATTTGATAACCGAAGCAAGAGATGAATGGAAGAGGGACAAAGAAGTGTGGACACTCATTCAAAAGTTGCAGCAAGATCCTATTACATTTGATACATTTAGTTGGAAAAAATATTCCTTATGGTAAAAAGATCATTTATATCTTTGTAATAATTCCCAACTAAAACAAAATATCCTTTTGGAATCGCACACTTCCCCTTTAGGAGGACACTCGGGATTTTTAAAAGCTTACCACAGGGTGAAGAAAGAATTTTTTTGGGATGGCCTTAAATCTGATATTCAAAAGTTTGTGGCTGAATGTTTGGTTTGCCAGCAAAATAAAGTTGATAAAATTAAGACCCTGGGTCTTCTACAACATTTAACCATTCCAAGTCAACGTTGGGAGGATATTTCAATGGATTTTATCACAGGTTTACCGAAGCCCGAAGGAAAGAATGTCATCATGGCGGTAGTTGGAAGACTTACCAAGTTTGCAGAATTTTGTACGTTATCTCATCCATTTAAAGAAAGTACATTTGCTACTACATTTATGGACACAATTCAAAAGATGCATGGAAACCCAAGGGTTATTGTGAGCGACAAAGATCCCATTTTTACTGGAAATTTTTGGATAGAGTTATTTTCTTGTTTGGGTACTCAATTAGCTCATAGCTCATCTTATCATCCTCAATCTGATGGTCAAACTGAGATAGTAAATAAATGTTTGGAAGGATATCTTTTTTGTTTTGTATCTGATAAACGAACACAATGGGTCAAGTGGTTACCTCTCACTGAATGGTGGTATAACACGTCCTTCCGTACTACAGCAAAAACGACCCCATTTATTGCACTTTATAAATATCATCCACCATCCATCACATCATCTTTAAGAGAAAATTCGAAGGTTCAAGCAGTGGATGATCACATTGAGGATCAACAAGAAGTTCTTCAACTCTTAAAGGAAAACCTGAATTTGACACAAAATCGAATGAAAGAACAGGTAGATCAACATCGCAGCGAGAGAAATTTTGATGTAGGATACTGGGTATTTTTAGAGTTACAACCATACAAAAAAATTCCCCTTAAGCAAGCTAAGAAGGATAATGAATTATCGAAAAAGCACTATGGTCGTTACAAGGCGTTGCAAAATATTGGTACTATGGCATACAAATTGGACCTTCCTGCTTTTTCATGAGTGCTCCCAATTTTTGATGTTTCGTGCTTAAAGAAGGTTATAGGTGAAAATATTCTAGTTCAAACAATATTACCAGAACTTGATGAGGAAGGAAAAATCATATTGGAACTTGAAGTAGTCGTGGAAACAAGAACTTGAAAGCTATGGAATCAATCAATTTCAGAGTATCTCATGAAGTGGAAGAACTTACCCACTGAAGATTCTACATGGGAGGATGAGAGTTTTATATAGAAGCACCCAGAGCTACACAAGCGTTGAGGACAACACTTTTTTTAAGGAGAAGGGCATGTTAGGTCTCCATATTACTAGTATAGTCCCTTATTGTTGTTATTGTAACCCCCTTATTGTTATTATTGTACCCTTTTGACCCCCATATTGTTATTATTGTGCCCTTAAATTATTATTGTTAGATTAGCTATGATTACATTGTGGCCCCACTAGGATTACGTTGTGGTCCCATGGACTCCTATATATAGAAAGGAGGTTTTGTAATTTGAATCATCCAAGAATTATTCATTCATGTAATTTATTGGAGGTTGCCCCCTTGAAGTGGCTTATTTTTAAGGCATTGATATCTCTTTTCTTCTATTTTTGGAGCTAGTTTCACCACATCTATAATTGACTACAATGATACATGCATTGAAGGTATGGAGGCAACACCTATTGGGAAAAATATTTGTATTAAAAACTTATCAAAGTAGTTTGACCAGCTATTTTAAGAAAACTGACTTGAATTCTCATCAAGCTAGGTGGAACGCATTCTTAAGCGAATTTGATTTTAAAAATCAGCATGTTAAGGGAAAATAAAACCATTCGCATATGCCTTAAGCATAAAATTACACTATGTTTATGAAATCTATTTTAACCAGGCATAATTTAAATTTTGGGAGCAAGTGAAGCAGGTTGCGGGTCAGAAAATCAAGGGAAGCAAAAATAGTGCAAGATCAACAATTATCATTTATTGATGTTTCGAGGGAAAAATTATAGTCCCAACCAAATGAGTTTAAAGGAAATTATTTTATATGAATATCATAAAAGTGCTTAATTTGGGCACCCAGGTTACCAGAATATGTTAACAACAATCAGAAAAGACTACTTTTGGCCAGGAATGCGTAAAGATATCGTCGAATATTTGACTAAGTTCTTAGAATGTCAATAGGTCAAGGTGGAACATCAACACCCAGTAGCATTGTTGCAACCCATTCCTGTGCCTGAATGGAAGTGGGAATCTATATCACTAGACTTGATCATAGGCCTACCAAAAACAAAATGACACAATGACTCAATTATGGTCATCCTCAATTGATTAAGCAAGGAAAATCACTTTATGCTACTATAGTCAAATTATAAAATTGTATAGATAGTTGATATCTTTATGATAGAAGTGTTTAGATTACACAACATACCAAAGAGCAAGGGAAGCAAATAAAGTGCAAGATCAACAATTATCATTTATTGATGTTTCGAGTGAAAATTTATATTCCTAATCAAATGAGTTGAAAAGAAATTATTTTATATGAATACCATCGAAGTGCTTAATCTTGGCACCCTAGTTACCAGAATATGTTAGCAACAATCTAGAAAAGACTACTTTTCACCAGGAATGTGTAAAGATATTGTTGAATATTTAACTAAGCTTTTAGAATGTCAATAGGTCAAGGTGGAACATCAACACCCAGTAGCGTTGTTGCAACCCATTCCTATGCTTGAATAGAAGTGGGAAGCTATATCACTAGACTTGATCATAGGCCTACCAAAAACAAAATGACACAATGACTCAATTATGGTCATCCTCAATTGATTAAGCAAGGAAAATCAATTTATGCTACTATAGTCAAATTATAAAATTTTACAAATAGTTGATATCGTTATGATATAAGTGTTTAGATTACACGACATACCAAAAACAATTATCTCAGTTAGAGATGTAAAATTTAATTCCTCTTTATGGAAGGCATTGTTCACTTGTTTAGGCACACATTCAATTCAGTATTGCATACCATCCATGAACAGATGGTTAGACAGAAAGAGTAAATCAAAATTTGGAGGACATGTTGCAGATGTATGTAATGCAGAAGCCTACAAAGTGGGAAGATTACTTACACCTTGTGGAATTTTCTTACAGTAATGGATATCAATAATCCCTCAGAATGAGTCTGTTGGAAGAATTATATGGCAGGAAGTGTCATACGACCATTAAATAGAGCATCTTGGAAACTGAACTAATGCTCAGGCCTGAAATGTTGGCTGAGATGAAACAAGAAGTGAAGATAATTCGACAAAATTTTAAGCCTTCTTAAGATAAACAGAATGTGTAGGAAGATTGGAAGAGGAAATATTGGGAATTTGAAGTAGGTGATCATGTTTATGTGAAAATTAAACCCAAGAAGAGAATATTGAGACAAACTATTTGTGCTAAGTTGTCTCCTCGATTTTGTGGACCTTTCCAAAGTTTGGAAAGAGTGGGACTAGTAGCCAATGGGCTAGCCTTACCAGGACACATTCGGGTACACAATGTGTTTCATGTGTCCCTATTGAAAATATATGTGCATTATCCAAAGCACATAATATAGTGGTAGAGCATACAGCTAGATTTAAATTGAAAGCTAAGATTCCTAAGAAGATTATTAACACTTCACTAAATTAAAATCTTTGCTGGTTGTAGGTCGAACGAAACAAAGAATTTATTGTAGAACCTCAATGTGTTTTCGATCAAAGAGAAATAACACTCTAGAGATAACCCATCACCCATGTTAACATGTAGTGGAAGCATTTTGGCCCAGAGGAGGCTACTTGGGAAGATGAAAAGCTCATTGGAGAGGCCTACTAGGAATTATTCAACAAAATAAAGTGAAAACACCAATGACGGTGTTTACCTCTAGTGGGGGAAGATGTAACATCTGTATTTTAGTTGTTACATTATTTTAATTGATACATTTAAACTTGTTTAAGTTAGAATAGATTAATAAGTATATTAAGAAAATGATTGAAAAAAATATTAATTCATATTTTTTATAAAGATTAATTATGGAGTGGTCTACATATGCTCATGGCTAAGTGATGCTCATGGTTAAGTGTCCAAGTTACCAGAGTGGTTAGATTAAAATAAATTACCTGAAATTTACCTTTCCTTTGGGAATGAAAAGAAAACCCTAATGAGGAAAAGAGGTCCTATGAAAAAAGAAAAAAAAAAGACAACATGATAGCTAAAGGGTAGGAGTATCCAGAGCTGGTTGGAACCAATAGAATCTGTTAAAAATCCATAAAAGAAGAAGAGACTAAACGGTGGTCTTCAGGTCTCTCTCTCCAAAGTAAACTCCTAAGAAATCCCACCCTGACGAGGAGCATGGGGGTAGAAGAGGACATAATAGACTCTCTCATGGTTGAGAGGAAACCATAAACCCTGCTTATTGAAGTAGGTACTATGAACCTAGATGGAATAAGTCTAAGTTTTTCTTTTTATTATTGAAAGTATTTACTCCAAAAAGGAATCTATATATTGTGAATGGGAATCTGTTAACTCTGTGAGAATTAATAGCACAGTAAACTATAGATTTTATGTTAAATTCCATTCTTATAACTGTAACGGGACAGTTCAGCTTGAAACACTAGTTGTTAAGAAATTAACTATACATGGAATGAGGGTAAAATTCTTACAGAGTAGTTGTTAAAAAAATAACTATACATGGAATGACGGTTTGGGAAAAACCCCTATTTTAAATATATGGTCTGGGCACCAGGGGTTATTAAAATGAACAAGAAATAATCACTATAAACTGAGCAGCTTTAACCTCGCGTAAAAAATATTACAAGTACAGTAAATGAATTAAAAAATCTGTAAAATATTAAACTAAGTAGAGAAATATGCTATCATCGTATTATGGAAAGAACAGAAATATGGAACATTAGGTTATGTACTTATCCACTGAACATTAGGTTATGTACATTAGGGTAAACTTAAATTATATAGCAGAAAATAGCAAAGATACATTAGAGCCTGCTCTAGCTTAAATTAAAACAAATTTGTGAACAAGTTTAAAAAGGGACTAATCATAAGTAATCAAAAACGGTTTTCCAAATATCAGAATGGAGATAACCTACATTTCTTTGTGCAATTAGCAAAAACCTGAAATCAAATAAGTAAAAACATGCTCGCCGAGATAATTGGGGAACTCAGAGGAGTAACAAAGGAATGATAAGTTCTAAATAGAGCTCAAAATGCAAACTAAGGCCAATCTTTGTAAAATTTGTGAACAATTTGATAAGAGCTAGCAGAGGAGATAGTGTACCTGTAGCCAACATCACGGAATTGCTTAAGGCAAAGGTCGAAAACCAAAAACTGTAAACAAAGGAAGTACGGGTTGTAACCTCACCTGCAAGAAAGCATAACGCCATATTAGTAGACTCAAACATCACAATCAAGATGACATAATCAAGAGGAAGGAAAGACAATGATCGGTTTATAAACATGTCTCTGGTATGGACCTTACCTCTTTTACAAGGGCGTGACAAACTTGTGAAAAAAAAAAATGGCCCGAGGTCAATAATTTACATTTACAAAAGTTATTAATTTAAGTGAAAGCCATAAACATTTTTACCAGTAACAACAATTAGCTGAACCCGGAATCATGGTGTGCGAGCGAGCATCTCCAACTGAAGCAACATCTTGGACAGAGAAATTTTTTCCTTGTGGAGACAGTTCCAGAGCGTGGGCAAACGCATGTTCGATATTTGGAAGTGGAAAACGAAATAAAAACCCTAAGCTCTGTGGAGAAGTCACAACTGTGTGAAAACACAAGAAAAATCATAACCAAATGACATTACAATGCAGATAGGAAGGGCCGAGAGGGTGGACACCTCGTCACAGCACATATCAATCGAAAGAATATTCATGGCGGTCAAATAATTGCAGAGCCAGTATAGAAGCGTCACAAATGAGACCGTTAGGGTTTGCAAGGGGTAGGGTTACACCTCTCCAAGGCATTTATGTTCGTGGATCAAACAAATGATAGAAGGGATGAGTAATTCCCGTTTTTCAAACCATAAATTAAATCATTAAAACCCTTATTAAAATTAATCAACAACTGTACCATGCAGATCTACTCTAGTGACGTTAATGTGGCCAGATGGCAGGTTGTTTATTACCACATTATATAAATATTCTCCATGTTCAATGCATAGTCCCTTGCATAAATCATAGTGAGAATGATATGGTTGACAACGGTATAACATGGGTATACTATATAAATAATTAAGTATTGCAAATGTCATTATAAAGTATCGCACTATATATATAAATAGGTAATATGAATTCGTACTTATAGCATAGACAAGGGGTTAGAAAATACAATGTCACTTAAATATAAGTGTATACCATGTTTTTAAATAGGTTAATTATTCCATTCCATAGATTTTTTAAAATATTTTTCTTCTACATTATGTGTTCTTATGCAACATTATTTTAACATAAAAAATCACAACGTATCATCTTATACAGAGATTTTATATTACAAATCTGCACTAGAATATTTAGCCATAAAATACAAGTTTAACCAAAGGAAAAGAATCTTATTTAATTTTTAATTTGAAAATGTAATCATGTTATGTAAAACTTGAGAAACATCAGAAATTTGTTGTATCCAAATTCACACATTTTTGCTCTAATTTAATAGAGGATTTATAGAATTATAATACATTAGATTTTTTTCACGTATGATTAGTAGATTTTTGTCATGTATGATTTTAAAAATTACTTTATTTTTTATTTATTTATATGTTTTTTTATATGCAATAAGATATTATAGATTTTGAATATTTTAAACATAATTTAATTATAATTTTTTACATATTCTCGAGTAATATTATTATATATTGAATAAAGTAAAAATCAATATATCATTTGTGTGTGAACAAGTCCAATTTAGAAATTAGTAAATTAAAGTAAAAATTTCCATTCAATTTAATTTTTACTAAATAGGTAAATTAAGGTATTTTGTTAATTATAATTCTGCATTGTGATACATATTATGGCGGTAGAAAGTATAATAACTAATTATAATTTTGCATTGTGGTACATAACATATCCTAAAAACTATATATCAATAAAACCGTCTTAGCAAAATTAAGAAAGCAAAATTAAGAAAGAAAGGTTCATTATTTAATTATTATTTTTAACATGTAATTTATTCAATAATAATAATAATAAAATGATTTAGTATTATTCTATGAAATATATAAATAGAAAACATTTATTTTTTCTTTAAAACATATTAAATTAATAATTATTATTTTGATTAAAATAAATATAAATATTTGAAATTCAAATTATAAACTTTAACTAATTTTTTTTAAATAAAATAAATTAATTTTTATTATTTGAGTCAAACTAGACGTTATTTTACAAACGGCTAGTAAGAGCTATACTTTCTATTTAAAGGGGTTACTTGATTAGATTTTCCATCTTGTCGTGATGATGAACCACACTCGCTGGTTCGAAACATGTGGACCTAATCTATTTTGATGTGATTTTCACCGAAAGATTTTGTCACAATTTATGGATCACAGAAGCAAAATTCTTAATATCAAAATAATTATTAATCATCAACGCTATGTATAAATAAATAAAAAAATAACAAAATTACTAAAAAAATGCTCACAATTCTAAAAATTAATAACTAATTATTGTAGTGGTTATTAATTATAAATTTTATATATGAATTAAAAAAGTCCAATATAACTCTCAAAATGTTGAAAATTAATAACTTTATAAATAAAAATATTAAAATAAAATTAAGAAAATATTCCAAAATTTATAACTAATTACTGTAATAACTATTAATTTTAAATTTTATATATAAATTAAAAAAGTTCAACAAAACTCTCAAAATGTTGAAAATTAAACTTTATAAACAAAAATATTTAAATAAAATTAAGAAAATATTTTAAAAAATTAATAATTGATTCTCATAATAATTAATAATTTTATTATTTTATCTTTTTAAAATTTTCTTATAATATAATGTGGATATTTTTTTGAAACATGATCTATTTTACCAATATTATAATAAATCTCGATTCAAATATATATTTAAATAGCAATGACTTTTAAAAGAAGCATTAAAAACCTTAAAGGAATGATAAGTCATTAGCAATTACTAAAATATACTTATTAGAGGAACAACGCTATGTGAGTCACATAATCTGAATAGTAATCTATGAAGTTTATTTTAAGTTGGATGATCTACATAGTAATCTATAAATTCTATTTTAAGTTGGATGCCTGTCATGTTATTCATATTTTCCAACTATTTAATTTATATATCATTGAATTTAAAGAAAAATTCAAATTATTTCTATCCACAAAATTAATTTAAAATTTTACAGCTTTATAAAAACATTTACTTATTAACACATTTAAAAATAAAATAAAATATAGAAGAATATATATTTGTAACCATTTAAAACAAAACAATAACACATTATGATGTCAAATATCTAAAATATAATTCAATATTTCTAAATAGAAAATTATTTTCTAATATTTTTTACCCACACCAATAAATATATTCACAAGATTTCTATATATCGGGTCACATTAAAATTCCAATTAAACATAATACATGCATATTTAGATTAATGTAGTCAACTTTTAGACACTATTTTTATGTTAGTATATATTTTACCTTAACACTTCGCAATTATTCTCTTTAGTTAGCTGCAATAAGGATAAAGTTGTCATATTCTTTTCTTAGACACAATATGGAAAAAGTTTATGAGAAGTGAATGTTGAGTTTATTTAATTGTTTATAGTAAATCTTAAGAGAATACTTTAATAGAATTGCAATATTAATAGTTCTGCTACTCAAAAAGTTTAGAGACTTTCTATATATAAAAATAATATGTAGAAATGATACAAATAAATACATTTAATTTTTTAATTTTTTTTGGTTGGTTAGATAAAAAGAATTATTAATGAGATTTGAATCAAGCAATGTCTTGAGAATGAATCCACCAAATGCTAGTTGAATTTATTTAATTGCACAGTTATCAAAAAAATGTAAATAATAAATGTTATTGACATATCTTAATAGAATTTCCATATTATTGAGAACACTATAAAACTTGTGTATAAAGATGAAAATAGGTGATAACAAAGAATAATTATTTTCACATTTTAAATATTTTTGCATTATGAGTTACATTGTATTACCAATTATTTTGATGTGTCTTTATTATTATTTTTTCAATAATAAAATTTATTTAAACATTTAAAAATATATTTTATATCATATAAATATAAAAATTACTAACCATTCAATAATTTGCAGAGTAATAATACATGCACGTTTTATTTTATTGCTGATTTGCTGAGTAACAAAAACTAATAAGTGACTAAAACATTTTAAACTTATTATATTGTATGTAGCGATAATAATTAGTAGGCTATTGCCCAACTAATAATATGGATATTTTTTCTCATAGTTCCTTCTCACTACCACCGTTCATCGTAATAACAGGAAAGAAAATGAGAATTTCTAAGAGCACTTACGTTAAATATAAGTACGCTTAACAGTAATGGCACCGCTCGCAGCAAGACGTCAAAGCTTGGCAGGTATCGCAGCAACGTGGATCAGCACATCCTGACTGGAAGCATTGAGCACAAGACGGAAGCATGGGAACGCCCACGCTCTTCTCCCACTTCAATTGGTCATGTACCTTTACGGAGTCCAGCATTGAATGAACTTCAGCTTCACCTACAGTTCAGAAAGTTATTGAATTTATTTGTTAATTACCAAATTATTTTGTAAATTTACACCAATGTTAAACACTACCTTGTGCATGATTTTGGACATCTGCAGCTTCGGAGATCACTGCGACAAGTGAAAAACATATTAAAGAGATGAGTATAATCGCCGAGGAGGAAGCCATCTTTAATCTGATAAAACGACACCTAGTTTTCCTTTTTGTTTTGACACTGGATAAGTCGTTATGCAGCGGCTTCTGCCATTTTATAAGGATTTTCGTTGCCAATTTGAGTCCCATCCATTTAGGTGAGAGCTAATGGTTGTTTCCAGTTTTAGTTGAGTATGGGTATTTCCAAGAGTTAGTATTGGATATTTATGTAGAATGGAAAGAATTTCATTGTAGTAAGTGTGGGTTTTTATGGTAAAGTGGAGTACAAAATGTTTAGAGTTAGTATTGGATATTTATGTAGAGTGGAAAGAATTTCATTGTAGGAAGTATGGGTGTTTATGATAAAGTGGAGTACCAAATGTTTTTAATTTGAATATAGAAGGTATTTGAATATAGAAGGTATGGATGGGTATAGAAGTTTTTTTATGAGGAGAATGTTTCCCATTTTAATAGTAGATATATAATGAATGTTTCCAATTTTAAGTGTAGATAATGTAATGATTACCCCATAATAAGAGTATAAGGAATCAAAATATGAGAAATGTTCAAGTATATTTTTGTTTAAGTTAAGTTGATATGGATTACTTATAAAATTAAAAATATTTAAATAATAAAACATAGATAATGTAATGACTACACGATAATAAGAGTATAAAGTATCAAAATATGAGAGATATGTAAATATATCTTTGTTTAAGTTTGACTTGACATGACATTGGTTCTTTTTAAAATTAAAAAAAAAATATTAAAATAAGAAAAACATGTCAATATAATAAAAACACAAAAATTAACATACATGTTTGATTTGTTTAATTAAAAGTTTTATAAACATAAATAATCTTAGTCAACTATATTAAAGATAAAGGATAGAAATATTTCACATTCTCAATAATAAATAAAATATTTCACTTAGATATAATAAAAAAACAAAATAAATATACTTGTTTGGTTTGTTTCCTTAAAAATATAATAAAACATCAATAATCTTATTCTTCATTCTTCTTCTCAAATTTTAAAATTTAAATGAAATTTTCTTCTCCAAAAATTTCAATCTTAATCAATCTCTAAATAATTAAAATAAATAATATTAATTTATAATCTTTAATAATAGTAAATTATAATTTTACCCAAAATTCTGAATTATATTTAATCTCGTGCCATTGAACCTTCTGCAATGGCGTTATATTAAAGGAATTTGTTTCACTCCAACATTGAGCTATTGCACCCCCATGAAATTCTATGGCCAGAGCCGCAAGGGCAGACTTGAGACAGGTAACTAAAATGTTGAACGTGGTTGCTTAATCTGTGGGAGGCCCACATTGTAAACAAATCCACCGCACGAAAAGCTTACGGATATATTTTCTGTGGGGAATAACCACTTTACAATTAACCCTAGCACAAGCAATTCTTTGTCTCGCGAGGCGCCCAGCAGACATCAAGCAAAATAAAACTTGAAGGAAAATTCTACCTGCACTCTCTTCCAAGTGAATCTTCGCGGATGTTGTTTGCCGAATACGCCGAGAGTTCTAAGCGTAATTCTATGTTTACAGCGTCAGAATAAGCAGAGAAAATCCTGAAATTGGATATGGAGAATTACGCTGGTATAAAAATTGGAAAAACAATAAAATAATGGATATCTATCAATGTAATTGATATTAAAATATTTTACCTAATGTTCGTATTCAAACACTTTATTTATGGGTACATCTAATTAAAAAAATAAAAATTAAGTACTTCTCTATATTAAAAATTGTATGATTCAGTAATTGAATGTGTTTACATTCATAAAGTTAAAGTTAAAGTGGATATTGAAATATTGTAATCATGATCAATATTAGATATACAAATATATATGAAATTGATACATAAATATATTTGTTAATATCTCTATTCATTAATTATAAGCTAAGGTTGAACAATGAAAGTTAGTCAATTATTAAGTGAATTACATAAAAATTAAATAAATCTATTTAAATATTTGATCAGAAAAAATGGTAAAAGTTACAAGAATTAAAATACAAAAACAAATCAATGTTTTGGAGGTTTAGGTTCAATTTTTTGATCTTTCATTTTTTGTTGTTGAAAATGTTATTTTGAATGCATAAATGGTTTCAACACCTGAAAAAAAATTTGAGACACATAAATTGTACAAAATTTACAGCTCAAACTTATGATCCAGCAAACCCCTACTTGATTTAGCTAAAATTTGATAAAAAAAATATAACAATATTTAATCATAAACAAAAACATAAAATAAAGAAAGGAAAAATGACACGAGGAGGATGAAAAGGAGGGAACATAGGAAATAGCACAAAACCATAAAGTGACTTAATTATTATTGAATAATACCATAAAGTGAATTAATTATTATTGAATAAGTTAATGTTGATGAATAATAAGTTTATAGGATTCATGCAATTTGTAGCCATCTTGATGTTTTCAATTTTTATGGCTTTTTAAATAATACTATTGGAATAAAAATCTTTTGAGCAAACAAAATTAGCTATTTTATAACCTTTGGTAATGAAAATGCTAAAATTTGCTCATTTAAAAGTATGATTATGACATCTATCATCTATATTCTCTATAAAATGGGTTGTCAATGACCTTCTCCTTTGAAGAATATAACATTTGCTCCAAAAAAAAAAAAAAATTAGAAAAAAAAATGTTAAATTAAATATTTTTAAATGAATATTTGAAAATAATAAACATATTCAAATTTTACATTTTAAATCATTAAATTCATTAAAAGTGTATTTAAATTAAACAATATTTTAATTTTTATTTATTACAATTAAATAACATTTTGATTTTTAATTTATTGATTACAATAATTTCATTAAAAATTTTATCCGTAGATATTTATTATATAATATATATATATATATATATATATATATATATATATATATATATATATATATATATATATATATATATATATATTAAGTTGGGATGAAGAGATTTTATGTCAAAGCACCTTAAGGTCACACTCTAGCTTGAAAACAGAATTAGCTTTCATCACACTTGAACATATTTAAGTCATAACTCTAACTCTAGAAATCTTAAATCTCTTGTGCTCTAAGACATTAAAGCGAAACCATTTTGAATTTGTTTTACAAAATGTCCCACAATGCAGAAGATGGCTTTGATATAGAGAAAGAAAACAAAATATTTAGATTTGTTAGTTATCTCATTAGTTTTTTTAAAGTGATTTTTTTTAACTTCCTTTCCTGTGCGCTTTGAATAGTGAAAATGCCTACTATTGAATAATGTCTTTGGCTACCTCCAAGCCTTCCTTCTTTGTTACTTGCTTTATTTTTTCAGTATATTATTTGATCTCCCTGAACATGACCTCCTTGCCATTGATTGACTTAAGAGATACGATGGAGGCATCCTGTGCTTCTGTGCTAAATAATAAAACCCATTATGTAGTTGGTTATAGCGAGTTATAGTGCTAACCAACTGTGGTCCGAGATGCGAGTAATTTTGTAGGTGGATTCTAAACCGAACTCTATATATTTTGTGCAGTCCTTATCCTTCCTCTCAAAATTTTATGGGGCATTTGAATATTTGGCAACCCACTCCTACCTTTGTTCAACTACTCTGTTTTATAACTTTAGAATTTTCACCACTTCTTGTTCATTCCTGTGAATACCAATGAGAAAATATATGACTTGTTGTATTAGTATCATCTCGTCATATAGTCGTGTCATAGTATACTCCATTCGCCCCATCCCTTCTTGCATGGCTGACTGTCATTTTGCGGGGTTGAATTTTTTTGATGAAACCCGCCGGTGCTATGCTACAAGATGTTATACCTCCTACCTCTTGCCTCACCACAACAAGTTCTCTTCTTAACTTAGAATTATCATTCCATAAGGATTCAGAGTTATCTTGTTCCGCTGTAGAAAATACAACATTTTCCGCCATGACCACCATTGCATTTACTCTAGAATTGGAAATGATCACCCTCTCTATAGAGAATGAGACTAGATTCTGGAGATCCTATGGGAATTGACTATAATTTTTTGTATGATCCTCTTCTTCAGTTAATACAAAATTATGTTGCCACATCCATGACTTAGTCTTCTAGTGGAGGTGTGATTCCCATCTCTCCAAACTGAAGATGACCACTTTTGAGAGGATGTTATCCTAGAGTACCCAATTCTTCCTCCATTGGATGGATGGTATCTTCTTCTTCCAATTTTTTCTCTTCAATATATTGATTCAATTATTCTACTTCCAATCTCTATGTGGCATCCTCCTACTCAAACTACCTTTGTTTCTCTTGTTCTATCCTAATCTTCTCTTCCTGTTCTTCTTATTGCTATTTAAGAAACTCATCATTTTGACTCTTCATTTATTATTATTTTGTTTCTCCTCTCTCCTTCTTTACTTGAATATCTCATGAATGTAAGGGATCATTTTCCCATTTCTTGTTTCTCTCGCCAGTCGAGTAATATCTGATTCTTTTCATGGGAGCTAGTTTCGTTACTTAAGGTGTTATCTCCTCCTCCTCCACCACTTGAAAGTCTTGAGATGGTGGATCATGCAGTGAAATGGCATCCATTAGTGGATGTGTCTTCAATTTGGCATTGTACAAATTATTTATATTCTCATATTATTTTGTGGACATAGATGAGTACCCCATATAGTCACTAATCCTTTGACAATGTTTCCAGAAAATTCGACTGGAATCATATCAATATAAATATTTAGTACCGAAATGTAGGTAGCGTAGCTTCTATATCTCTTATGTTGTAGAGTCTCGACTCTTTAATTCATAAAATTAGATCATGTGTGGAAATTTAGGGAAAGAGGCTTTCTTCCTCCTATGAAGAATTACTGATAATCCCTTGTCAAGCTAATTTGCAACTTCTTGTAAGACCACTTTGTTGGTCACATATCGCGACATAAGTTGAGGGGATATTTGAGAATCGAGGCACCTGATGTATGTATCCTTTGAAGTTGTACAACATTATGTGATATCTCAAAGTGACATTAAAGGAAATTTCAGCATAAAATATACCTCTTAAGGAAAAACAATAAAATAATAGTTAAAACAATAAACTAAAGGTTATGAATTTTTTAGGGAAAAGAAGAAGAATTGTTTTTTTATTCTGTTTTTAGCATATCTCCCAACAGGTAAATTACTAAAATTTCAAGTGTGCACACTATTTGGATATTGAATTAAATTACACATCCAATGAGTTCTCATCATGCATACTTTTGAGAAGACCTGCATTGATAAAAAATGAAGATACATTAAAAAAGTGTGTTCAACATGATTTTTTAATGTATCTTCATTTTTTTATCAATGTGGGTCTTCTCAAAAGTATAAATAATGGGTAATCATTGTATGTGTAATTTCATTCTACATCCAATGACTGTATAGACACGAAAATTTAGTAAACATATACGGAGATAAACGAAAAGTACAATTAAAAAAAGTAGTTTTTCTTTTCTTTTCTCTTTAGAATATTTACATATATATATTTTTAAATTTAAGGGATTTTTATAAGTTTTCATATTATGACATGGAGATTAGGTGGAAATTTCACGAGCACTTATATGTTGAAATTTGATCCAATGCTCCTTTACTTCATTGGTCGTCTAAGGAGGATCAATTTCAAAATTCATGTGAAATATTTCTACAAATAAGTGTTCAACTAACTTTTCATATATGCCTATGAAGTTCTGTTGTGAAAAATATTGAGAGGGGGGGGGAGGTGGCGTTGAACTGTTTAGAGCTTTTTCAAACCTTTTAAATTTTCCTTACTAAATTCCATACGGGACTTTAATTAACCCAAATCACGTATACACGTAGATATCCTTAAGAAAAATTGCGTACTCCCAGAGATCTTATTATGCATATAATTATTTACTTAGATCAGTGCATCATTCATTCATCAAATGTTTAGTAAGCAGTAAGCATGTGCAGTAAGAACAAAATAAATCATCACACCTATGCAACACACATTAACACCAGGATTTAAGGAGGAAACCCAATTCGGGAGAAAACCACCATTGTTTTTGTCTCTGTCTTCAATATTTATTGTAAATAAAACTTCTTACAATCATGTACTGGCACAGACTCATACCAGCATGTAGGTACCCACCTGCAAAAGGCTGCAACTTCTCTCGTTCTCTAGCTACTACTGGAAGGGAGCTTCAACCCCCTGATCTTGTTTAGCAGCCACTCCTGGAAGGGAGATACTATACCCTGATCTCATTTACCAGCTACCACTGGAAGGGAGTTACTACCCCTTGATCTCATTTACGAGCTACCACTGGAAGGGAGCTATTGCCCCCTAATCTCGTTTACCAGCTACCACTGGAAGGGAGCTACAACCCCCTCACTAAAGGCTTCCACCCTCAGCTCCACCATGTACTACATTTCATCAATTTTCATATTGGATCCAATAGATTCCACACAACACAACTTGCAGCCCTCTTTTCATCAGATTTTCAGACTGGACCCACTCCACACATTTAAGCTCAAAGAACATCAAACTAAAACTTATAACTCCATCAATTCATTAATTGAATCACCATCCAATAAACCAACAACTGATCTTTAATCATAATCAACTAACAACATAATTAGTATTCAAACAACTCAGATCTGTATGAAGACATCTTGACAGACAACAGTAATATAGCAAAACATATCAGAGATTTCATTCTACACACTTTAGCAAAACCCTAGAATCCCTATGCGCTTTTACTTCACTGAACACGCATATGTACACATTTTCACAAAGACAAGCCTATGTATATATCTGCAACTATTTCAGAACTGACCTTAGATTCCAGACGCACTTTTGCTTAAACTAACCCACGTATATACACGCTTTCGCTGCGACGAACCTACATATAGATCTACAAACAGTGCAGGGCTGCACAACTCTTCAGATAAATAGCTCAGATCTTACCCCTCACTTCAGAAAACATTCACCACATCCCATATCTAAACATTCCATAAACAGATCTAAAAGATATATAGTCGTTCCAGGTCTAGGGATCTTGATCCATCATTTCATTCATAGGTGCATTATTAATTCAGATCTATCAATAAATTGCAACTCATTCCTTGCAGATATACTTTAGAGTGAAGTATTCATTCAATACCTAGACATATTCACACTCTTTCACTATGATATTCTTCTTCTAGATCACCATTGAGGAAAGCAGATTTAACATCAAACATCATCAACACAACCCTTTATCAACAATCATAAACTTTGCCCAATACTTCAATTAGAACAGTGAAAACACTGTAACCATACTTCAGGATAGATATGGAGTTACAAAGTCAACCTTGAAAAATTGTTAATTTAACTAGCATAAACTACCTTGCTTCACTGAAGCGCCATATATACGCGCTTTTCTACACACCAACCTGCTTATGCCTCAGTGCATACTATTTTTACAACTGGAGAAAACCCTGACTGCCATATGCACTTTTCATGAAGCGAACCCGTGTATATATGCGCTTTTACGGAGACCAACTAGCGTATGGATCTGTAAATGTACATTTTGTAGAACAGACCAGATCTATAAAAATTACCCGGATATCTTCATTTTCTTTAGTAGAATTGCGCGAGTTCTTCATCATTTCTTCAGTAGAACATACTGGAGATTCATCATATTTAGATCTAGAGATCTTGAACCATCATTATATCCATGGGTACATCATATCTTCAGATCTATCAATTAAAAGCAAAGTTCATCCATACAAATATTCCTTAGAGAATTTTATTCAATAACAACCCTTACTCGTGCACACCTTGCACTATGAACTTCTTCTCCTTAAATAGATTTAGCTTTTACCAATACCATGAGTCAAAACCACTCAACTTCTGATGGTAATCCTATACGGAATCAAATATATAATACAACACTTAATATTGTGGGCTAATACCATGGTAAAGTCCCCTAGTATTATAAATTTTGACCACAAATAGGCATACGCGACTTGGGACGTACTTATCCATGTACATACGCAACTTGGCCTTTATCAACCTGCATATACATTGTGACATATTATATTTATCATTTCTTTGGCAGTTGCTAGAATTATTTTCTCTGTCACATCTGAACTGATCTGTAGATACATCATTCTTACATCTTTAACAAGTAGGTTTCCATCAATGACAATGTCATCAAGTAGGTTTCCATCAAGGAAAACACATTATTTCATATTGCCAACAATCTCCCCCTTTGGACTTGATGGAAACCATGATGGCGTTTGTTCACCACAACAGATAGATACATTAATCATAACCATTATTCAAACACCATGATACTCTCCCCCTTTGACATCAAGGGAAAAGGGTGGATCAAACCCAAAACAAGGTTTCTCTTCCCTTGTAGAGAGATGAGCTTTGTAGATATGAAGTGCACTAAATTTACCATGCTCCCCCTGAGTTCTTGCTAAATCTTCAAATATATTTTTCAATGAAGTAGATGACTCTATAACTCAACCAAGTATGACCATTCCTATCACCAAGGACTCATACTTACATTAATGGTCCAACCAAATGGAATTACACATTTGACTGAAGTATCTAACCAAGTGGCTTTACAAATTTGACTAAGTCCTTACATGACTGAATATAAAAATTTACATCATAGATCTCAACATGACCTTTTTCATCAAATGACTTTTTATAAACAATTCAAATGAATCTCAATCATGAGATCTGACCACAGCAAACACTTAGAATTCCAACAATGTATCCTTTCCCACAGTACAAGTGCTCTCCCTTAGCTTGTGCACCTTGAACACTTTCAACAGCAAATCATCAAGGCATATTCATAAAAAATATTAGAGATTGAAACAGAAATGTGGGAACTGGAACATCACCAAAGATACCCAACAACAATGCAACTATTCTGAAATTGCTGACCTTGAAAAATGTGCCAGCAACATCCCATACCCAGTTTTATGTATATAAACTCGCGTATATATGCAACTATCCTTTATGAAATTTGCGTATCCAATTTAATATTCTAAATTTAAGCAGATTTGATCTTCTAAGCGGAAAAGACAACTCCCATATTTTGTCTAAGATATTCGAAGGCTTGCCTGGGAAGAGGTTTAGTAAATATATCAGCAACTTGTTCTTTGGAGTGAACATACTCCAATTTCACTTATTGTTCAAGCAGTTGTTTACGTAAGAAGTGATACTTAATAGGAATGTGCTTGGTCTTGGAATGCATAATAGGATTCATTGAGATACTGATGGCACTTGTATTATCACACATAATGGATATGGGAGGTGAACATTTGATTTGAATCATCAAATTACAGATATGACTTTTTAAGACCAAAAGACCTCAAGAGAGAGATCATATTTCAGAACCATCATAATGCCAACAATGCATTATTCACAGCAAGGCTAAATTCTCCCCCTAAGCCTGAGCATCCTGAACATCTTCACCAACCAAAAGAATCTTCATCAAGTAGATAATCAAAACTTGAAATCATATCAGCAGATATAACTATCAGCATGAGATCAAGAAATTTTTTACTGTTCGCAACATATCAGAACTTATTTTTGCGTCTTCCTCACTGATTTTCTTATCAGAAAAACATATGCAACTGTCTCCAATGGAACTCACGTGTATACGCAGATTTAGTTCATGAAACCCGTGTATAGAAAGTGAAATACAGAAAAATTTCACAACTCCATCTCCCCTGAATGTGTACCACCTGTACTTGTCTTCTCTTGTCACATCACATGCACTGTTAGAAATAAACACAACCATAATTACCAAACCAACCATCAGAAACACCATATATTTCTCCCTGTGTGATGATACCTTACTGATTCCTATAATTTATCTCACATCACTCCTGTAGTCATTATGAGAAGTAAGCTTTACAAGCGGATTACTATGGTAGGGTCAACATTCCCTATGTTTTTTACTAAATCTTCTTCTTTTTCCAGCTTTGCTGGAAATTTTCCAATTTCTCAGATCTGTTCATCATACTTAATCTGCATTATTTTTCTACATGAATATACTTGTTACAAGCGTAACATATTATGTGACCAGAAAAGGGAGCATAGGGATCATTATATGTTTTTATAATCTTTCTTTTATTGCAATCAACTGGTTTATGACCAAAATTGCTGCATGGAAAATAATATCCCTTAAAGAAACCTGAGTGCCTGGGAGCTGACTGTCTTTCTGTGTAGTGTCTATTTGTTGCTGGGAAAAATACTGAGAGGGGGGGGGGGGTAGATGTTGGGGCATACTCAAAATTTTTTACTTTTTCATTCCTTAGAAACCCATACGCTACTTTCCTGATACAGACTCGTGTATATACGCAGATAACCTTTAATAAACTAGCGTATGCACAGAGATCTTAATATACACTTAGTTCTTTACTTATATCTTTGCATTTATTCATTCATCAGGTGTTTATATAGCAGCAGACATGTGGATTAATAACAGTATAAACCATCAAACAGAATAAACCATCACACATAAACATCACACATGAACACCAGGATTTTAGGTGGAAACCCAAGTCGGGATAAAACCACCGCTGCCGTTGCTCAGCCTTCAATATTTTATTATAGAGAAAACATCTTACAACATATGTGCTGGTGCAAACTCCTACCAGCATTCAGGCACCCACCTGCACTCGCTTACCAGCCTCTCCTGGAAGGGAGCACCAACCCCCTGCTCTCGTTTACCAGCCTCTCCTGGAAGGGAGCTACGACCCCCTGCTCTCGTTTACCAGCCTCACCTGGAAGGGAGCTACAACCCCCTGACTGAAGGCTACAACCCTCAGCTCCACCATGGACCAAATTTCATCAATTTTCACACTGGATCCAAACAACTTCAATAGAGCACAACTTGCAGGCCTCGTTTCATCATATTTTCAGACTGGACCCACTCCATACATTTAAGCACAGTCAAACATCATCAACAGATAGCAGTAACACAACAGAACAGATCAGATATTTCTTATCACAGACTTCAGCAAACCCTAGTTTGTATATGGGCTTTCCTTTCACTGATGTCGCGTATATACGTGCTTCCATGCATATCAACCTGCGTATACCTCTGCACAAACTTCAGCATTGATCTCACAGCCCATACGCACTTTCGACTTATAAAACAAACGTATATACGTGCTTCCACTGTAATAAAGTAGCGTATAGATATTTAACCATTACAGAGCTGCATACTTCTTCAGATCAGACATTCAGTTCAGATTCAACCCTTTACTTCAGATAGATGTTTGCCTCATCACAGATCTCACCACTTCATAAACAGATCCAGCAAATACAGATACATTTCAGATCTAGATATTATGCTTCATCATTTCTTCATAGGTGCATCATAGATTCAGATCTATCATCAAACCTTTAACCCTTTCCATTCAGATATACTTCAGAGAGAAGTATTCATTCAAGCTTAGACATCTTGCACCCACGCTCATGATTTGCACCATGAATTTCTTCTCCTTATATAGGTTTACCGTTTTTCAATACCATGAGCCAAAACCACATTACTTCCGATGGTATTCCTGGATGGGGTCATATAGACGAATCATTACTCAATACAATGGGTCAATACCATGGTGGTTACCCCTGGTTTTCCACTTTAAGAGCGCTTTTGCCCATACGCGACTTGGTACGTTATTTCCCGCGTGCATACGCGACTTCTCCTAGACAAATCCGCGTATGCCTTGAGACATACTCTTTTCATCATAGATCTAGCACATACTTAATTCCTTTCTTCCTTGCCTTCTGTACTCACTGTAGATACATCAGATTTACATCATTTAACAGGTTCATCAAGACATATTCTATCAAGCACAACTTCATCAAGTAGGTTGCCATCATCTTCATCAAGTGGGTTGCCATTCAAGGACAACACTCTATCAAGTGGGTTGTCATCAAGGACAACACTCAGCATCATATTGCCAACAAACATCATATCACATCAGATTTACATCATTTACCAAGTCCATCAAGTTAAGAATAACTTCATCAGATGGATTGCCATTAAGGACAACACATGTCAACAAGCTCATGTCTTCATCTTCATTCAGTGGGTTGCCATCAAGGACAACACTCTGCATCATATTGCCAAAAATCTCCCCCTTTGGACTTGATGGCAACCACGATGGTGTTTGATCACAACAGATAGGTACATTAGGAATACAATGACAATATGTCACTCTCCCCATTCTTGGACACCATTCTTTCTCTTAATTCAAACACCATGTCACTCTCCCCCTTTGACATCAAGGGAAAAGGGTGGATCAAAACCAACACAGTCTCCCCCTTTTCTCCTCATGTGGAAGAAGCGTTCTGCAGATCTGATGTATACTGAAGTGGCCAAGCTCCCCCTGAGTTCATGCTGAATCTTCAAACATATTTTTCAATGATGTACATGACTCTATGAACTTCCTATCACACAAGACTCATACTTACATCAAAGATCCAACCAAGTGGATTTACACATCTTAACTCAACTACCCAACCAAGTGGGTTTACCAATTTGACTCAGCTACCCAACCAAGTGGGTTTACAAAATTTGTCAAGTCCTTACATGACTGAAAATTACAATTTTACATCATGGGTCTCAACAAGACCTTTTCATCAAAATACAAATATGACCATTTATGACCAAGACTAGAAAAACCTCAAGAGAGATCATATATCAGAACCACCATAATGCCAACAATGCATTATACTCAGCAAGACTAGGGCTCCCCCTGAAAATGTGCATCTGAACATCCTTTCCATATGACTAAGGCTCCTCCTTAGTTTGTGCATCCTGAACACTTTCAACCAATCATCAAGGCATATTTAAAACATTAGAGATTGAAACAGTATTATAAGAGCTGGAACATCACGAGAGATACCAGAGATACCAAACAGCACTACAGCTGTGCTGAAGAGAGCTGACCCCAAATAGAAATTTGTCAGCAATCAGACATACGCGGTTTTCTGTGCATGAACTCGCGTATATACGCGACTGTGTTTCAGGAAATCCGCGTATCCAATACCATCTTCTATACTTTAACCAGATCTGATCCTCTCTAAGAGAAAGACAGTGTTCAGCTTCTTTCTGAGATATTTGAATGCTTCCTAGAACAACATCTTCAAATATGTGTCAAGAAATAATCCATGTGGTTCAATATCATCAAGATCTTCAAGATTTAACATGATGTAACATATGTAGGAAAAATGTTTCAACCATAGTAACAAACTCTGTATGATCTATTCTTATCTCTGAATCATAATACTTCCAATTCATCCATGTTTGAGCACAAAAGATACTTTTCAGCAAACAAGGCTCAAAATCTCATCATAATAAACCATATACCAAGTTATCATCATTTGAGCATGAGTATCAAAGAATAAGCAGTCATAGTGTCAAAAATGCAATTATTAGTATTCAACCTACTGCTCCCCCTGAACCATTGCTCCTCCTTAACTTGTGCAACCTGAATACGTTCATCAGAAATTCATTAGCAACAATCTCTGCATGAGCTGTCCTTATTTCTGAATTATAAGACTTTCATCTCAGCAACGAATACTCTTCATCAAAAGCAATCAGGACTCATCCATAATCTTCAACATAAGAAGCCAAATATCATATCATAATTTAGAACTGAGAAACTAAGCTGATATTGAGTCAATAATACAGTTATTAACAGTCAAACTGATGCTCCCCCTGAACCTCTGCTCCTGATCTTCAGCTGTCATCCCAATTCTCTTATCATAAATGCATACGCGACTGTGTCTGCTGAAACTCGCGTGTATACGCGACTTTTGTTCATCTAACCCGCGTATGGAAAGTGAAGCATAGAAATTTTTAACATTCCTTCATCTCCCCCTGAATTTGTCCCTCCTGTACCTGTCTTCTTCATATCAGATGCTCTGTCAGAAATACATATAACCAGAATAATCAAGTCAACCATGAGAGTCATCATTCATTGCTCCCCCTGTGACGATTCATTACTAAATCTCATAATGTATCCCACATCATTCTTGCAGTCAACAAGAGAAGTAAGCTTCAGAATCGGATGACTACAGTAGGGTCAGAATTCCCTACGTTTCTGATTGGTCCTCCTTCTTTTTCCAAATTTGCTTGAACTTCCTAACTGTGTGCTGAAAATTGTCCACTTTCTCAGATCTGTTCAACATGCATTCATTTTCTACATGTCCATACTTTTTACAAGAATAACATCTCATGTGTCCAGAGAAATAAGCATAAGAATCATAATGAGTATTTCTAATCTTCCTCCTTTTACAATCAGCTACTTTATGTCCATACTTGTTACATGAAAAACAATATCCCTTGAAGAAACCAGAGTACCTTTCTATGTAGGAAATGTTTGTTTGAGGCTGAAATGATCTGCTCCTGCAACTTGCTGCAACATGCCCATAATTATGACATTTAAAGCATTCAACATTATTGACTGATTTCTTTTGAGATTTCATCATTATTGGTTGACCTTTTGTCTCTTTCAACACTTCAGGTTTTGCATTGACATCATCTGAATTTTTAGCACTTCCTTGTGAGCTAGATTCTCCTTTAACAGTTTCATGGAAACCAAGACCAAGTTTGATAGTAGGAGACCTTTGATTACTCAGAATATTGTCAAAAATATTAGTACTATCTTGAAATCTCAAAAGTTTAACCTTTTCTTCTAATTTACCTTTGAGAATGTTTACCTCAACCTCCAAGGCTTGACATTGCTTTGTCATGCTTTCTTCTCTTCTTCTTCCATCTTCAACTTGATCCTTCAGATTTAGAATCTCTTCTTTCAACCAATCTTCATTTCCTTCACATGTTTGTTGCAGCTCTTCATTCTTCTTATTTGATTTTTCCAGATCTTCTTTGAGAGAGATGATTTATGCTTCAAGGCCTTCCTTTTCAAATGGTTGTAGAGGTTCCTCATTCTTCTTACTTGATGCTTCAAGATCTGCTTGTAGAGAGATGATTGCAGCTTCAAGTCCTTCATTCTTCTTGCTTGATTTTTCGAGATCTGCATTTAGATCGTTGATTTCTGCTTCTAGTCCTTTAATTCGATTAGATGCATAAGTATGAAACCTTTGATACTTGTCCACCTGTCCATTCAGAATTTCTATTTGTTTTTCCATTTGAGAGATCATCTCTTTGTAGATTGTTTCTTGCTTATTATATGAACTTTGTAGTTCTTCAACTTTAATCTTGAGAGCTTCTTCTAGATCCACCACTTTACTTTCACTATCTTCACTATTGTTTGCACAAAGAAGATTATTACAAGGACCCCAATCACTACCCGATTCATCTTCTTCAATTTCTTCTATACATGTTTTCTGAGATATATCCTTGCTTCGAGTAGCCTTCTTCTTTTGCTTCTTTGCCATGAGCACTTTGAGATCATGGTCAGAATCTTCTTCATCTTCACTGGACACTTCATCATCATCTTCATTTGCATAATAACTCTTCCTCTCTTCAAATTGTTTCCCTTTACCACGTTTTTCTCTATAAGGACATTTAGCAGCATAGTGACCAACTTTTCCACACTCAAAACATTTGAAGGGAAGCTTACCTTTGAATCTTCCAGTACCTAGTTGGAGTTTTCTCACAAAATTCGCTTCTTCTTCTTCAGATATATAGCTGGTTTCTTTGACAACTTCCTTTTCTTTTCCTTTTGCAGATACCTTAAAAGAAGATTCTTTGATTTGAGAAGGACATCCTTGTCTCATTTCAAAAGCAATCAGGATACCATGTAATTGAACAATAGTAAGAGTTTGCAGATCTTGCCTTTCTTCAACAGCTGAAACTTTAGAGTCAAATTTTGAAGTCAAAGATCTTAAGACTTTTTCCACCAGAGTAGTATCGGCTATGGTTTCACCCAAATTTATCATTCGATTTACAATATCATCTAGACGAAGAAAGAAACTGGCAATACTCTCATCACTATGCATCCCTAAATTTTCATATTCAATTTTGAGAGTTTGGAGTTTTGCATTTTTTACCTTTGTATCTCCTTCATAGCTCAGAATGATTTTGTCCCATATTTCTTTTGCTGAATGTAGCTGCATCACTTTAGCAAATTCTGATTCAGACATGCTTCCTAACAAGACATTTACTGCTTTGGCATTAGTTTCATACTTCTTCCTTTCAGCTGCATCGGTCGGGGAATGCCTGGGATATTCGGTAAACCTTCCTTCCACGATTGCCATACATCTGCAACAAGACTTTGCGGATATCTTTTTATCACATAGAATGTCAGTTGCTTCCATCGAATAGAGAATTGGATTTATAGACATTTTCCTTCCTTGACTTCCTATTACGACGGATCTCCTTTGTTGGTGATCAAGCTTCTGCTTAAGGACACCTTTGATACCAATTGTTAGAACGAATGCGAGAGGGTAGGGTGAGTCGATATCTGGGGCATACTCAGGCTTTTTACTTTTTCTTTCTCTAAAACCCATACGCTACTTTACTTAACACAACGTGTATACACGCGGATAACCTTCATAAAACTCGCGTATATACAGAGATCTTATTATGCATTTAGTTCTTTACTTAGATATGTGCATCATTCATTCATTATCGAGAAAATGTTTATATAAACGTGACAACCCTGAAAATACTTATTTTAAACCATCAACAGAATAAACGATCACATAAAGCATCATGAAGACCGTTTTTGGTGGAAACCCGAGTCGGGGAGAAAACCCTTGTTGTCGTTGCTCGCTCTGGGAGCCTGCATTATTATAAGAAAGCATCTTACAAAATATGTCTTGCAGTGCGAGACTCCTACCCGACACGCGAGGCACCCACACGCTCATTTGCTGACCTCTCTGAAGAGAGCACCAACCCCGCTCTTGTTACCGGCCTCTCTGGAAGAGAACTCGACCCCTGCTCGTTTACCGGCCTCACACAGGAAGAGGAGGCTTCTAGCCCCACATTGAAGCTGGCCTAATGCCCATGGACCACGTTTCATCAATTTTCACACTGGATCCAAACAAATTCAATAGAGCACAACTTGCAGGCCTCGTTTCATCATATTTTGAGACTGGACCCACTCCATACATTTAAGCACAGTCAAACATCATCAACAGATAGCAGTAACATAGCAGAATAGATCAGATATTTCTTATAACAGACTTCAGCAAACCCTAGTTTGTATACGCGCTTTCCTTTCACTGATGTCACGTATATACACACTTCCGTGCATATCAACCTGCGTATACCTCTGCACAAACTTCAGCATTGATCTCACAGCCCATACGCGCTTTCGACTTATAAAACATGCGTATATACGCGCTTCCACTGTAATAAAGTAGCGTTTAGATCTTTAACCATTACAAAGCTGCATACTTCTTCAGATCATACATTCAGTTCAGATTCAACCCTGTACTTTAGACAGATGTTCGCCTCATCACAGATCTCACCACTTCATAAATAGATCCAGCAAATACAGATGCATTTCAGATCTAGATATTATGCTTCATCATTTCTTCATAGGTGCATCATAGATTCAGATCTATCATCAAACCTTTAACCCTTTCCATTTAGATATACTTCAGAGAGAAGTATTCATTCAAGCTCAGACATCTTGCACCCACGCTCATGATTTGCACCATGAATTTCTTCTCCTTATATAGGTTTACCCTTTTTCAATACCATGAGCCAAAACCACATTACTTCTGATGGTATTCCTAGATGGGGTCATATAGACGAATCATTACTCAATACAATGGGTCAATACCATGGTGGTTACCCCTGGTTTTGCACTTTAAGAGCGCTTTTGCCCATACGCGACTTGGTACGTTATTTCCCGCGTGCATACGCAACTTCTCCTAGACAAATCCGCATATGCCTTGAGACATACTCTTTTCATCATAGATCTAGCACATACTTAATTCCTTTCTTCCTTGCCTTCTGTACTCACTGTAGATACATCAGATTTACATCATTTAACAGGTTCATCAAGACATATTCTATCAAGCACAACTTCATCAAGTAGGTTGCCATCATCTTCATCAACTGGGTTGCCATTCAAGGACAACACTCTATCAAGTGGGTTGTCATCAAGGACAACACTCAGCATCATATTGCCAACAAACATCATATCACATCAGATTTACATCATTTACCAAGTCCATCAAGTCAAGAATAACTTCATCAGATGGATTGCCATTAAGGACAACACATGTCAACAAGCTCATGCCTTCATCTTCATTCAGTGGGTTGTCATCAAGGACAACACTCTGCATCATATTTCCAACATCTGTCTTTGACCGAAACAATTTTATTCTGCACTTGGCTGCAACATGTCCATAATTATGACATATAAATCATTCAACATTATTGATAGTTCTAGATTTAGGAGCGAATGATTTCCTTTGAGAATTCATGATTCTCAGTTGCCTTTTTATCTCTTTAAAAACTTCAAGTTTTGCATTGATATCCTTTGAATCTTTAGCAGTGTCTTATGAACTAGATTCTCCTTTAACAATTTCATGAAAACCAACACCAAATTTAATAGAAGGAGACCTTTGACTATAAAGAATATTATCCAAAATCTTAGTACTATCTTGAAACCTCAAGCATTTATCATTTTCTTCTAATTTTCCTTTTAAAATGTTTACCTCAAACTCCAATTTTTTGCACTGCTTCTTCATCCTTTCTTCTACCGTTCTTCCTTCTTCAAATTGCTCATTCAAAGTTAGAATTTCTTCTTTTAACTCATTTTATTTTTCTTCACATGTTTGTAGAAGTTAGTCATTCTTCTTATTAGATTTCTCTAGATCGGCTTTGAGGGAGACAATTTCTGCTTCAAGTCCTTCACTGTGATTGTTTAATTTATCCTGCAACCTTTGATACTTGTTTATCTGTCCATTCATTCTAGAGATCATATCTTTGTAGATAGATTCCCTCTCATTAAGTAATATTTGTTGATCTTCAACTTTAATCTTGAGATTTTCAATTACTTCTTCTAGATCCATAGCATTACTTTCACTTTGGTTTTCACTATGTTCACCATTACATGCACAAGGAATTGAATCACAAGAACAACAATCAATACATGTTTCATCTTCTTCATTTTCTGTTGTACACAATTTCTGAGATATCTTCTTTCTTTGAGTAGCCCTCTTTTTTTTCTTCCTTCCCATTGAGACGAATCTCCTTCAAGTGATCAAGCTTCTTCAGAAGAACCTGATCTGATTCCAATTGTTGCGAAAAATAATAAGAGGAGGGGGGGGGGGGTGAATCAGTATTTAGAGATTAATCAAAACTTTTAATTTTTCCTTACTAAATTCCATACGCGACTTTAATGAACCCAGTTCATGTATACACGCAGATATCCTTAAGAAAAATTGCGTATTTCCAGAGATATTATTATGCATATAATTCTTTACTTAGATCTATGCATCATTCATTCATCAGATGTTTAGTAAGAAGTAAGCATGTGCAGTAAGAAAATAATAAATCATCACACATAAGAAACACACATGAACACCAGGATTTAATGTGTAAACCCAATTCGGGAGAAAACTGTCGTTGTTGTTGTCTCCATCTTCAATATTTATTATAAATAAAACTTCTTACAATCATGTACTGGCGCAGACTCATACCAATATGCTGGCACCCACTTGCAGAAGGCTACAACCTTCTCTCATTCTCCATCTACTATTGTAAGGGACCTTCAACCCGCCGATCTCGTTTACCAGCCACTCCCGAAAGGGATCAACTACCCCTTGATATTGTTTACCAGCTACCACTGGAAGGGAGCTACTACCCCATAATCTCACTTACCAGCTACCACTAGAAGGGAGCTACTACCCCCTGATCTCGTTTACCAGTTACCTCTGGAAGGGAGCTAAAACCTCCTCACTAATGGCTTCAACCCTCAACTCCACCATGGACGATGTTTCATCAATTTTCATACTGGATCCAACAGCTTCCACACAACACAACTTGTAGGCCTCTTTTCATCATATTTTCAGACTGGACCCACTCCACACATTTAAGCTCAAATAACATCAAACTAAAACTTATAAATCCATCAATTCATTCATTGAATCATCATCCAATCATCCAACAACTGATCTTTAATCATAATCAACTAGCAGCATAATCAGTATTCAAACAACTTAGATCTATATGAAGACATCTTGATAGGAAACAGTAATACAACAAAACATATCAGATATTTCCTTCTACACACTTCAGCGAAACCCCAGAATCCATATACGCTTTTACTTCATTGAACCTGTGTATATACGTGTTTTCACAGAGACAAACTTGCGTATATATCTACAACTATTTGAGGACTGACCTTAGATTCCATACACGCTTTTACTGAAACTAACTCACGTATATATATGCTTTCACTGTGACGAAGCTGCATATAGATATGAAAACATTGTAGGGCTGCGCAACTCTTTAGATAAACAGCTCAGATCTTACCCTTCACTTCAGAAAAAATTCGCCACATATCAGTTCTAAACATTCCATAAACAGATCTAGAAGATATATAGTCGTTTCAGGTCTAGAGATCTTGATCCATAATTTTATTCATAGGTGCATTATTAATTCAGATCTATCAATAAATTGCATTCCACTCCTTGCAGATATACTTCAGAGTGAAGTATTCATTCAATACCCAGACATATGCACACTCTTTCACTATGATCTTCTTCTTATATATCACCATTGAGGAAATTAGGTTTAACATCAAATAGCATCAACACAACCCTTTATCAAAAATCATAAAATTTTCCCAATACTTCAATTAGAACAGTGAAAACACTATAACCAAAACTTCAAAAATAGCCCAGACTTCAGAATAGATATGCAGATACAAACTCAACCTTGAAAAGTTATTAATTTTACTAGTATACGCTACTTTGCTTCACTGAAGCCACGTACATACGTGCTTTTTTGCACACCAACCTATGTATGCCTCAGTGCATACTGCTTTCATAACTAGAGAAAACCCTAACTTCCATACACGCTTTTCATGAAGCGAACCCGTGTATATATCTGCTTTTAGTGAGACCAAGTAGCATATAGATCTGTAAATGTAAATTTTGTAGAACAGACCAGATCTATAAAACATACCCAGATTTCTTCATTTTCTGCACCAGACTTGCGCCAGTTCTTCATCATTTCTTCAGTAGATCATACTAGAGATTCATCATCTTTAGATCTAGAGATCTTGAACCATCACTATATCCATGGGTGCATCATAGATTCAGGTATATCAATTAAAAGCACAGTTCATCCATACGGATATTCCTTAGAGAATTTATTCAATAATAAACCTTACTAGTGCACACCTTGCACTATGAAATTCTTCTCCTTAAATAGATTTAGATTTTACCAATACCATGAGTCAAAACCACTCAACTACTGATGGTAATCCTCGACGGAATCAAATATATAATACAACGCTTAATATTGTGGGCTAATACCATGGTAAAGTCCCCTGGTATTATAAATTTGGAGCACAAATAGGCATACACGACTTGGGACGTACTTATCTGCGTACATACGCGACTTGGCCTTTACCAACCCGTGTATACATTGTGACATATTACATTTATCATTTCTCTGACACTTGTTGGTATTCTTTTCTATGTCACATCTAAACTGATCTATAGATACATCATTCTTACATCTTTAACAAGTAGGTTTCCATCAAGGACAACTTCATCAAGTAGGTTGTCATCAAGGAAAACACATTACATCATATTGCCAGCAAGTTCATCTCTCATAACACTTTGTATTGGAAGTGAACCGACAAAATTTCCTCAAGATTCAAGTTCCAATTCATTACCAAGAGCATACACTATGCATGTATTCCATCTAAGAGAAATACGGACATGTAGAAGTATAGTTTTTGGTTCTCTCATAAAGATTCTTTTTCCAGCCCCACCTGACATTGCAACTCGAATGATAGGATATCCGCCCAATTAAAAAAAGTTGCATAGGTAACTACTATATTCAATGTGTAGATCTACATCTCTGGGAACACCTCAATGCTCTTAAGCCCATATAAATAAAAATACATAGCTATTAGGTACTTATCTATATATCTAAGAATATTCATCAGATAAGCTACAGATGGGAAAAGGTAGAACTTGGTAGGTTCTCGACACCATGTTTTCGTAACATTAGTAGTGTCAAGGGTTTCCTAACTTGTGTAGAAGTTGTCGTTTCTATATTCAATGGACTTGAGAATCTTATAATATGTATGCATGTCTTCACCAGAATAGGTGGCGAGTTGACCATCACCCTCATTGCATAGCACAATATGAGAATTATCCATATCCATAATGATCCATTCAATTACTTCTGCACATGGCATGAAGGGGAATATTCTTGCGATATTTTGCATCCTGAACTTCTTCATATCTATATATGCATGCACATATTATTAGTCTCAAGGAAACCTCTCCTACATGAATGTGTTATATAATTTAATCCAAGTGATTTGTGTACCTTTATCAATGAAGCACTAGGTATTTGTGTATATGGGAACATTGGGCCTTCTAACTTCCACTAGTTCATCAGTGCTTGCTTCTTAAATTTCTTTGGATGTCTCTTTGTGAGGCGACATGTCTCCAACATATGACTACAAAGAAGTGATACTTGTAACACGAGGAATTTTTGGGGAAACACAATCATAGTTACAATATTAGCTTAAAACAACCTAAATATGCAACAATTTTAAATCACATTCAAGGAGTCATCGTAGATGATAGAACATGAAAAACTATGAATGATATCATAAAATAAATTTCATGCAAGAGAAAATAGGCATGGAGATTAGGAGGGTGAAATTTCAAAGAACAAAGGGGACATGCATGGTTGTTCAAGGCTTCAAGTGCACTCATGTGCTCAAGAAAGGGAAAAATATCAAAAAGGTCTCACAGTCACGCCTTGACGATTCAAAGGGGTGGAGAAGCAGGCCTTCGGGTCTTCCCTACGTTCCCATGTGATCAAGGAGAAAAGGAGGGTTCACTATTGCACTTCTAAGGGATGAAGGATTATATTAAGAAAGCCTTGGTACTTCACATTATTTTCATACACTCGAGGAGACGAGCAGGTTGCATTGTCACATGTTGAAGGGTTGAATGATGATGCTTCATGTCTTCGTGATTCACCCATGTGCTCTAAGGAAAAGAGGGTGCAATGTAGCACTTGAATGGGTAGAAATAAAATGTTGTGCACCTTTGTGATGTGCTTCAGATGAAAACTTGATCAAAAAGGTTGTATTTTACAAGGGATATGGAGATTTGAGCCAAAGAAGTGCACTCTGCTTGTTGGAAGCTCATAAATAATTTCAATAAATAAGATTCGATGATAAGATGTTTAACAAAAATATTTACAAGTTTTTAGAGTTTTTTTTGCATGCATGGTGGAAGATGGAAGGTTTCAAGAATGTGGAGATTTTCTTTCATGTGATAGTGAATTAACACTTGCAACAAGAATATTCAGCATAAACACTAGCAAACAAACTAAAAAATTAGAGATCAATATCAGGAAAATAAATATTTTACAGTGAAATCATGAAGTGCAATAGAAATATTTGGCATGAAAAACTTACTTGAAACACTAGTTGATGAGGAGATTCTTGATTCCCAAGCTATGCGCTTAGCTAAGATGAAATGAACATGAAAAAAATCATTAACTGAGTTTATTTAAAAAAAATAACATGCAAAATTGACTCATGCATGAGTTTCAATTTTTTTCGCATGAAAGGGTTGGTTCAAAGGAGTTAAGTGGGCTCCTGGAAGGTCGCATGTCTTGAAAGAAGCACAGATCTGAAGCAGGGTGCACTCCTTCAACCCAAAGGAATGTGCTCAACTAAAGTCCATGTCTTTGGAAACTTAATGTCTGGTTTTAATTTTTGTGAGATATTTTCTTTCTTTTGTTATTTTTTTTTTATTTTGAGGGTTTTTCAAGTTCTTGCATGGAAATAAGAAAAGTTTCTAAGTAAAAAAACATCATGAGTTAACATAACCATGGATTAATTAGCTCAAGCGATTCTAACAGTTAATTTATGAGATTTAGGAAACATTGACTTAGGGGGATGTAACACTAGGAGAAAACATATAAATAACAAAATAAACAACATGAATACTTAAGGTGAATTTAAACGATCATTTCTCTAGCCTTAAAAATAGATATGGGAATTTTTTTTGGGAGTTTTTTTGTCATATTTACAACTCTTTGCAATGCACTCAGAGAACCCAGCTTCTCTGAAATGGTTTCAATGTAAGTGAAAAGTTTGATTTCTTCTACAAGTATTAATTCGTTCAACAAATTACCTTAACTCCCCATTCTTACCTGATTAAATATATATTCTCCCCCATTCAATTACTCAGTGTAACACAATAATATAGCAAGTTGTATCATTATCCTATCAATCTAAGTAAGGGTAATATAGTGCAGAGAATGAAACAATTACAGTATAATTTTTCCATATTTTGCATTGCTCCGCTACCAGCATGCCTGGACAACATGCTGATGGACTCGCTTCAAGAACACAAATGTTTCTTTGCTACCAACAATCCTAGATATTACCCTAAAGAATTCACTTCCTTCACCTCTCGGTACAAGATGCCTTTCTCTTTTTTTCACCCTTTATATTTTCTTTATTTTCATAGAACTATGCATATGCACTTATTATTTTTATGGGTTGAAGAGGGATCTTCACTTATTGAGAGTAGAAATTTTCTTTTCTTTAGAGACAAGTATTAGACCTGTGATGCTTTGAACGCTAAGATTCCCCCCCTTATCTTACTCTACACATATAGATAGACAAAAACACACATCTTCATAAAAACACTAATTACATGAAAGGGAATCCTAAATAGATGCAGGCTTCATGGTTTTCTTACAGATTCCTAACTAAACAATTCTATTTTCCTTTGATAAATAATGAACTAAGAATAACAGAGCCAAATAAAGGAAGAGTGTTACACAGTAATTTGTCACCGTCCCTACCATTCCCCGTCCCGCACAATGGAGGACCCATTTTGTGACCAATAAGCAGTGTCATGCCTTGAAAATACCATCATTGCATCCCTTTCAATGAGGACAACATTCCTTCTGTTGATTATTTCCTGAGCAGACCCCTAAAAACACCTGTTTTTTCCTTGGCGCTGGTAGCCCGTTATGTACTCGCGCCAATGGGGAAAAATTAACACTGAGCCCGCGCCAATTGGCGCTCTGTCCCAGTTAAGCACCTGCGCCACTCTTCTTTTGGAATTTTTTTTAAAAAAGAGGCGAAGTTTCGATTACAACAACTTCGTGGATGAGTCATCACGAGTGGTTTCGCCTGAATAACCACGACCTTCCTCCTTTGGCCTCTTGTTTCCACCATATGGGGAACCTCCCAAGGGATAAGGCCTCCATTCCACTATTGTAGGGATCCCAAACTCCTCCTCTCCTCTATAAATATAGCCTTCATCCATTGATGAAGGGGCTGGAAAGGCTGAAAACCTGATAGTCTTGAAGTGCCTAAGCTTTGAATCTCCAAATTCCCAAGAGCCTTTGTGCTGTAAGAGCCCTCTTTCCTCCCTTAAGGCCGACTCAAGTAAGGATACTATTGTCGAGAGACTCAGGAGAGGTTTTCCCTTTCCCTGGCGAGCTTTGCGAGACGTGAACGACTGGAGACCCATCCGAAGGAGACCACGATGTCAGAACTTTGGTTGTAATCTCTTTCGATCGTTATTTAATGAATGATTACGATTATGGTTCCACTCTGTTTTCAATGATGTTAATATGAGTAGTATCCTTTCTGACTGATATTGAGTTATGTATGCCGGATTTTATGCTTGTATCTGTTTGTTTCTTGCATGTGCAGGTGTCCACCCACGGAGATCGTTGGAGGATCGTGATCTGCCGAGGCTGAGGAATGGGAACGCTCTCTTCTTCAGATTATAGCATTGGAATCCAGGTAGGCTTCTATCTCTAGTCTTTTCATTCGTAACTAGGAACTTGCGTCGTAACATTTCTGATTGTTGCTAGACCCCTGCTGGGCTAGCATGGATCGCCTCTATCCGCAGAGGGGATTTACCTCCTCAACAATTTGGCAACTCCACTGGGGATCGTCTAGATTTCACTGTCTCGATTTCATTGTCTCGTTTGATTATTTTATGTTTTTCCTTGCTTGATGAGCCTTCTGGGTTGGGTTCTTATGCTGTTGTTTACTTCTTGGTTTGCTTAGTATGCATTGATCTGCTTCTGGAGTAGTTATTTTTCTTTTTGGCTGAGAAACTCGATTGGCACACTTTTTAGCTCGACAGTCGCGCCAATTGGCGCATGCTGCTTTTGTTTAGCCCGCGCCAATTGCTTTCTGGCGCTAGTTTCAGCCTTACAGTCGCGCCACTCCTGTAAGGTTTTTGAGTTTCTTCATTTTTGGGCTCTCTGAGTTTGGTCAGTGATTTTCTTCTTGATTTTCCGACTGCCTGAGTGTGTTGGAGTCCTTTTTTACTGGGAATTCACCTCTATCCTTTGGTTGTTTGCTTATATCTATCGATTTCACGTTTTGAGCCCTAGGGCATCTAGTGGCCTAGTGTATCGACCCATCCTTGGGATTTTTGGTGTTTTGTTGTCCAGTCGACTTTCTGATTGATTCTCCACATCCTCTTAGTAGTTGTTCATTGTTTTGTTGCGATTTTTTGGTGATTGTTCATTCCTTCATTCGAATTTCGTTTGGTCTTGCATTGGGCCTAGATCACACAGCCCATTGGAGCCTTTTGAGTCTTTTCTTGGTTCTGAGAGACTTTGGTCGATTTGGGATTTGATTGCTTGCATTGTTGAGTGAAATTTGTTTTTTTTGCTCTATCGAATATTGTCTCTCAAGTTGTTCCGTTTGTTTTCAGTTTGTTTAGTGCATATTAGCTATCAAACATTGAAAATTGCAACAAAAAAAAAATCTCTTGTGCTTTTGGTTGAATTAGTGCAAATTGAAATATTTTCAATTTTGCTAGTGATTAGTGATCTGAATGAAAAGTTTTCAATTTCATTAGCTACATTAGAGATCTCGTTGTTTTTCTTCCGTTCATTTCGTTTGTGTAAAAACTCTCAACTCTTCTCTAGTTAGTTTTCATCGAACGAAATGTTGGACTGTGGCATGTAGCTTTGCATTTAGGAGTCTTTTAAGACACTACATACGATAGGGCCTGAAAATTGAAACTTAATCGAAGATCAACTTTAAAATCTATTCAATTAACCTAAGGCAGCATTGGAACTTAACGAAACATTTTTAGAAGTCTAGGCTAGAGACGTGTTCCGGCGTCTTTAAACCTAGCAGCTGTCGTTCGCCTTTTGGCTTTAGACAGCGCTAGTACGGACTTGTGCTCCCCGTACCGTCGCGTATATAAAGGGAGACCCATCTAGGTTTTCAATCCTTTATCCACAGGAAGCCGAGTCTGCCGCCCTATACCCGTGATACACCGAACATAGCATTCGGGGAGACTACCTGCACGTACAGAAATTCCTTGGTCGATTTCTGTTTCATTATCGAAACCAAGGTGTATATTACAGTTCACAGATATTTGGTACACCCTTTGTGCCTAGTTTTTCTTGAGCAGTAATTTGGTCTTTTCTGACTCCCTAAACTTGAAAAGACCGTCGAGCGCTTGTCCTTTCACGCTAGTATCAAATCTAAAAGAGATAGAGTCATCTTTCTATTGTTTCTCGACTCTTAAAATATGAAACGATAGAGTTTCTTACTTTTCAATGTGGTAAGAAATTAATCACCCACGATTACACGCCTGCTTAGATATTTCTTTTTGACCGTTTGATCGTGTGCCCTTAACTCTTTTTCATCCCGTGTGTGGTTTTGAGTTTGATGGCAACTTTTTCAGAGTTTACCAACCAAGGAATCCCCTCAGAAGGGAGTCCTGGTCATTTTCCTTCTTTTGGAAATGTTGGTGCTCCTTACATGGCGACGTTGTCCCTTCCTGGGTTAACTGTTGGGTTGCCTGTTTGGTTGTTCTCAACCTCTGTTGTCCCGAATGTCTCCACTAATGTTCAATCAGTTTCTCCACCTAAACAACATCATGTTGATTCCAAGGTGGACCTCTCCCCTTCTTCGCCTGTTTCTACGTCCTCCTCTTCTACTTCTCCTGTTTCTACGTCCTCCTCTTCTACTTCGCCTGGTGAAAGTCTGGATTCAAGTAGCCAAGTGGCTAAGAAGAAGAAGAAGAAGACAAAGAAGAAGACGTTTGATAAGCGAGAGGCTAAAAGTGCAGCCACTGTTTCTAAAATATCTCCTCCCGATAAACCTTCCAACCCTCCACGGAAAGTCAAGTTCCCTTGCCTGTTGTGCACGGGAGACCATCTTCTTCAAGACTACCCTGGCATCCCTAAGGTGCTCGAAGCATGGTCCGATGGCCATCCACCGTTGCCTTTGACTTCCGGGAGCCAAGTTGGGGGCACCTCTTCAACTGGTACTGATAAGGCTCCTAAGAGGCAGGGTAAGATCACCAATCCCTGTAAGTTGTGTGGAGGGCACCATGCCATTCACCTTTGTCCTTATATGGATGAAGCCAAGCGAGTTTTGGACAACCTGACCGGTTCTACACCACGCCTTCCACCTGGTTATAATCGTCTTTCTATGAGTCCTCGGCCAGCTGATCTTACGATTGGTCAAGAGTCATCTTTGGTCGATCCCACTCCCCTAGAAATTCAAATTCACGAATCCGCCCCTGACCAACCATTGGTCGTAGGATCGGTTGAACTGGCCCTGTCCACGGTCCACCAGGTCTTTTTTGTTGAGAGTGGATCTCACACCCCCCATGTCCTTCTGATTTCTTTAGATTCTTCAGACTTGGAGAAATATTCTCTCGTCCCTGTACTTCAAGAAGCTGCTCCTCCGCCTCCCATGATGGAGGCTCCAGAGGATATCCCTCCCACCTTCGAGATGGAGGTTATGGAGGATGCTTCTTCTTCCGTAACATCAGGGGAAGACCTTCGCATTTCCATGGTAGCCCCTCCGATTAGTTTGGTCACTTCCATTGATTGGAACCGATTTGCAGGATTCCGCCTTCCGTCTTACGTGCCTTTCGAGATCACAGTACAGGCTCTTGGTCTGGTCGTACCCAGCACCATAATAGACGAAGGTGCCTCTGTTAGTATTCTATCCTCAACTACCTGGCAAGCTTTTGGTTCGCCACCGCTTGCACCTGTTACGCAGAATCTGTTGACCTTTAACATAAGGACGAGTCAACCGTTGGGGATCCTTCCAAGGTTACCAATTACTTTGGGAAGTAAAACCGTCCATATGGACATGATGGTCGTTCCAGGCCCATTGGATTTCAATCTGCTCCTGGGGCGCGATTACACCTATGCCATGGGAGCGCTTGTCTCCTCCCTCTTTCGCGTGATGTGCTTTCCACATGAAGGACAGATCGTGACCATTGATCAACTTTCGTTCTTTGGTCCTAATGTGGCTTCTGGCCCACCATCACCCCCTCCTGGTTTTTATCCACCTGTTGTATCTGCCCCACCACAGGTCAACTATGTGGCCACCTACCCCGTGCTTGTGCTCAGTGAAGACGCCGTCGTGCATAGTGTGCTGGGGGCATTGGGTCCTAACTTCCAGGATATTTTCCTTCCATCGGGAGTGGAACTCTTGGAAGCTGTGACTTCTTGTTCATTATGATGAGGTTGTCGAAGCACAGTTCCTTGTCTTGTGTCAAGCTCCTTAAAAAATGAAACAAGGTTGTCGGAGCACAGTTCGTTGTCTTGTGTCAAGCTCCTTAAAAAATGAAATAAGGTTGTCGAAGCACAGTTCGTTGTCTTGTGTCAAGCTCCTTAAAAAATGAAACCAGGTTCTCGAAGCATAGTTCGTTTTTCTGTGTCAAGCTCCTTAAAAAATGAAACCAGGTTCTCGGAGCAGAGTTCATTGTCTTGTGTCAAGCTCCTTAAAAAATGAAACAAGGTTGTCGGAGCAGAGTTCCTTGTCTTGTGCCAAGCTCCTTAAACCATGAAAAAAGGTGTCCCGAGGATAGTTCTTTTAATGTGTCAACCTCGTTAAAATAATGAAACATGTTCCTGTTCAATTCGAGTCTTTGATAAGATCTCGTAAAATCCTAGTCGAGTCTTTCTCTTGATCTCGTAACTTGAACCTTCACTCCATCTGCCTTTCATATGGATTGAAGCTTGGGGGGCATGTACCTCGAATTAAGTCACCATGCTGGGGGGCATGCTTACTTTTTCAAGCATAGTTTGTTTCCGTTTCAAGCTTGTGTAAAAATGAAACCGGTTTCAAGAATAGTTTATCTTTGTTTCAAGCTTGTGTAAAAATGAAACGAACTTCAAGAAGAGTTTCCTGATTTCAAGCTTGTGAAAAAATGAAACCTTTCCCATTTCACCTCTTGTTATTGTCATTTTATCAGTCTGTTTTTGCCAGATGAGCCTTGGTTTTCTCACTCCATCGTCACTATCTACTTGGCCGATCATATGCCTTCACTTGTTTGTTTTACCCGTTCCTGAGGAATCGCTGCGATGAGTGGTCTTGTTAGCTAGCCTCTTAACCTATACTTGTTTTGAGTAGTTCCATCATTACCAGAACCAGTAGCTACCCTTTATACCACTCGTTCCTCCAGGAGGAGTCATCTTTCAACTCTTTTCTGACTCCCGAAACATGAAAAGATTGCCGAGGCCCTTGTCATTTTGATCTCGTTAAAGTGGTTGTGAAACGACATCTACCCAGTATACGTTTACCCCTTTTTTGGGCTGGGATAGATTGATTACGAAAAAGGAATACCCTAGCCTATCGCGACTAGGAGGTTTTCTCGGATATTGTTTTCTACCTTTTCGGATCTGAGGAACTATTTACGAAAAGGGACCTCTGGAGTTTACTTTTTAGCTGTCTTTTCAAACTCTCTAAACATGAAAAGACGCCGAGTTCTTCCTTTGTCAGACTCGTTAAACCCTGATGACATCGGACCCAGTCGAAATGACGTTCTCCGAGTTCCTCCTTCCTAGGACTCGTTAAATGTACTAGGATGGATTCGTCTGAAGGACAGATTTATATGACAAGCATATGGTATCCTCTTCAAGCTTGTGTAAAAATAAAGAGGTACTCATCGAAATGGTGGGGAAAAATGGAACCAATATCGTTGTCGTCGGCAGTATGTCGCTCTTGAACATGGCACTTGTTTGCATTCGTGTCGGGTTGGGGACATCTCATCTCGTTTTTTCACTTTCCTCCGTGGGTTTGGGTAATCCTTTTTGACCTCTCCTCTGCTCATTGCCTTGTCACCATGACCTCTGATCCGTTGATGTCAAATATGCTGCCAAATACATTGTCGTGCCGTCAATATGTTCAAGAGAAGTTGACCTCTGCACATATCAACCTTCCTCTGATTCTCATACGATCCTGATTCACAACAAAAAATCACGTTCCTCTGTCTCGTGTCGATGATCTGGGAAACATTATGGCCCACCTTCGATCAAGGTCACTTGCTGTCGACTTCAGCTCATTATCCAGGGAGTTGATCTAGAGACTCCTTTATGGTACCTTGGAGCCTGCATGCCTCAATGGTAGGTTCGTCGCATTCGACGTGAGGTTTTCATCATTGGCCTCCGATCGAGTGATTCTGCGGGTGTTCGACGCCAACTCATTGATTCACACGCCGTAGATTGTACATGTAGTACCTTGAGGACCATTGTCATTATTGGTAGTTCCTCTCGCGTCTGTTAACAGCTTTCATCATTGGCTGGTAATCAGACGATGTTCCTGCATGTTCGACTTCAGCTCACATATTCACATGCTCGAAATTGTACCTTGTTTGGGTCGAGATGGGGCGCAAGACCCTGGATTGTGTCTGTTGTAATCCAGGCTGCGATTGTGGATTATTATCATTATGTATATGACTCATTGCTTGGATGGCTGCGACCATACCTGAGTCTATTTATTTGATCCTCACTGGATGGCTGCGCCCATACCCTGGATCCGAATTATAGTGTACTCTGTTTTGGATGGCTGCGCCCATACCGCTTATACATCGTGTACTTGAGATATCAGTTTTATTTTTCTACGCAGATTTTCCGACGGCGGAGCTTCAGTTGGACACGTTCTCGTAAAGCATTTCACCCCTCTCTCTCTCTCGGGCCTCATGCTTTAGGGGGCATCTGTTACACAATAATTTGTCACCGTCCCTACCATTCCCCGTTCGCACAATGGAGGACCCTTTTTGTGACCAATAAGTAGTGTCATGCCTTACAAATACCATAATTGCATCCCTTTCCATGAGGAAAACATTCCTTCTGTTGATTATTTCCTGAGCAGACCCCTAAAAACACTTGTTTTTGCCTTGGCGCTGGTAGCCCGTTATGTACTCGTGCCAATGGGGGAAAATTAACACTGAGCCCGTGCCAATTGGCGCTCTGTCCCAGTTAAGCACCCGCGCCACTCTGCTTTTGGAAATTGTTTTTAAAAAAAGGCGAAGTTTCGATTACAACAACTTCGTGGATGAGTCATCAGGAGTGGTTTCGCCTAAATAACCACGACCTTCCTCCTTTGGCCTCTTGTTTCCACCATATGGGGAACATCCCAAGGGATAAGGCCTCCCTTCCACTATTGTAGGGATCCCAACCTCCTCCTCTCCTCTATAAATATAGCCTTCATCCATTGATGAAGGGGCTGGAAAGGCTGAAAGGCTGATAGTCTTGAAGTGCCTAAGCTTTGAATCTCCAAATTCCCAAGAGCCTTTGTGCTGTAAGAGCCCTCTTTCCTCCCTGAAGGCCGACTCAAGTAAGGAGACTATTGTCGAGAGACTCAGGAGAGGTTTGCCGTTTCCCTGGCGAGCTTTGCGAGACGTGAACGACTGGAGACCCATCCGAAGGAGACCACGACGTCAGAACTTTGGTTTTAATCTCTTTCGATCGTTATTTAATGAATGATTACGATTATGGTTCCACTCTGTTTTTAATGATGTTAATATGAGTAGTATCCTTTCTGACTGATATTGAGTTACGTATGCCGGATTTTATGCTTGTATCTGTTTGTTTCCTGCATGTGCAGGTGTCCACCCACGGAGATCGTTGGAGGATCGTGATCTGCCGAGGCTGAGGAACAGGAACGCTCTCTTTTTCAGATTATAGCATTGGAATCCAGGTAGGCTTCTATCTCTAGTCTTTTCATTCGTAACTAGGAACTTGCGTCGTAACATTTCTGATTGTTGCTAGACCCATGCTAGGCTAGTAGGGATCGCCTCTGTCCGTAGAGGGGATTTACCTCCTCAACAAAGAGCGTAATAGATAAGCCAAGTATTATGACTACTTCAACTTTCCATTCACAAAAGTTAAGCCACATCATCTCAAAGCTCAAAATGACTTTATTAAAAGACAAATAAAATTAAAAGAATAAAATTGAAACATGAGAGATGAAAATAGAGAAAAAGAATGAAATGCATGTAACTATGTATGCAACCTATCCTATCATATCCTACACAATAGAGCGTTGGGTCACATAAAGTGAAATTTTGAATGCAACCACAGAATTTTTTCCTGACCTTCATATTGTAATGCGTGATCATTAAGGAACAAAAAAAAAGGCAAAAAAAATGAACAAAATAAACCATGCAAACATATGAATTTAATTTGAGGCATAGGAGGTGCAACCACAAAGTTGTATTTTCATCGATTACTCTACCAAAAAATAGACTCCGCAACATCAAAAATCATTATGCATGTGACAATACATTTTTTATCGAAAAGCACGTAGGTATGATCGATGTGACATGAGTCTGTACTAATAAGAATATTCCAGTGAGTCAATTATGGGATCATGGAAAAAGAATTTAGGGGAAGGTACATAAGAAATATTAATAAAAGAAAAATCCATGTCATAAGAAAATCCATCAGTAGGACCATAGTACAAGCTTTTCTACAGGTGGAATTATTCAATGGATTATTGAAATTAGTTTTTAGCATACTCCTTTGTTCCTACATTACATATTAGAGATATTATTTGTATGAGATATATCAGTGGAATATCAATATTCAAATTAAACTTCCTGCACTGGGGGTTGTAAATTTTCACATGTATTAAAATATCACCCCTCAAGAGAGAGTCAAAATCCCATCTAGTAAGCTCAATGATAAATTTTTGTAAGTAAATCATGAACAAACCAAAATCACATATATAATCAAGGTGATATGAAATTAACGTAACCATCATCGTATGCTCAAGTTTCCTACTCACATGACTTAAATTTTAATCTTGTACACATTGATAATCAATCGTAGGAAGCATAGCCAAATTCGTATCAAAACAATATTTATTAATCAAATCATGAGATTCAAAAGAATATATATTTTCAATATTACTACATAAATCTTTGATGATAAGCTTATCATTTGCTTGATCAAACATATATATATCTGAATGGAATTCGTCGATAACTGCCTCAGGCTCCATTTGTAGTTGCTGCAAATCCACATCTCTATGCAATAATAAAGATTCATCCATATTACTTGAGAAACGATGAATATATAATTTGAAAAGTAAAAATAATCTGGTTCATGTTCATTTAAGGGTTCATCTTGATCAATGGGTGGAAGTTTGACTAGAAAAATAATAAGATTAGCAAATGGCTGATTGATAAGATCATATGAATCACCATTTGGGGAAATATTTGAAAGTAGTATCAGTTCTTCAGCAATGAATTTATCTTCTAATTTAATGCTTTATTGAGGTTCAAAACATGAAACATGAAAAGGAGGTGGAAATGGAACAAAATTCATGCCTGGTTCTTCCTTGGGATTTCTAAATTATTTTGGATCGAGAGGGCATGGGAAATAAGATTCAAAACATTTCCTTGACATTCGAACTAAGAAATGAATTTTTTCATCTAATAAATACCAATCCACATCCTTGTCTAGGAACTCATAATAAAGATGAAGGAATAAATTAGTGAAATGTTGAAGAGATTAATTGAGTTCCATTCTTATTTCATCAATTTCATCAAGAACATCTTGACATTCATACTTCTCAAAAACTAGATGAAGTTAGTCAACTAAATGCCTGAAATTTTGAATGTAGCCACATAAATGTTTTCTAGGCTTGTACTATTTAATATATTTTTCAAAGCATGAGGTTGATGATGTTATGGTGTGTCTTGAGAGCTATAGTCCCCACTATAGTCCATTTTCCTCATTGTGAAACTCAACAATCTTATATTACTTTTATATCCTTCCTTAAGAAATTTGTTCTCAGATTCCACCTACTACATTAAATCATTTTTGTGCACTCTAATCTAATTGAGTCATCACAAATTTCCTTAATTTTTTCATTGAATTTTCCTTTAAGAAACTACTTATTTTCTTCCCTCTCTTTCACAAACTGAAACGTTGTAGGAATATTTCACTCATGAGCTTCATTCTCCACTTCATTGCACAGTCTTGCCTCTATTACTTGTCCCATCCATGCATAACAGAAGTTGACGATGTTCCTTTTCCATGTTTCCAATTCATATCCATATTTTAAACATTTGTAGTATATATTCCCAATGCACACCATTCATTAATAACATTCAATTCAGAAGCTTACTTACTAATTGTAGTTAAATATATGTTTCAGTGAAATTACAAAATAAATTCATTGGCATTGGGAGCCTCTATTATCTCCATGTGAGTTTGATTATATTTACCATATACAATATTATCCTAGATTCTCCTAGGAAAAAGAGTTGGCTCCTTCCCTACAATAGCTATGTTTTGTCTCACAGACTGGAAAATGAAGCTCCTTAAATCTTTTCCATCTGTGAGTACTATCCCTTTCACTAGTGTTAGTGTCAGAATTTGCATTCTACATCAGTGATCAAAATCACTTTTTTCATATTCATTTTTGGGGTCTCACTCAGAAATTTGTTATCATTCCATTAGGTCATGCAAAACATAGATTCACTTATGGTAGCCCTAGTCATAAGACCTCACTCTCCCTCCAAATTTCACATTTGTTGACCCACCTTCATGTCCTGCTAAGCATAAAAGAATCTTGAAAGCTCATTTCATTATGTCATTATGTCAGTCAAAGTCAAACATGGATTCAAGTCATCCAAGGTCCCATTAGGTCAATTAGGTTTGATTTTTCAAGTTTCATAAATATGCCATTTAATCCCAATAAGGTCAGCAAAGGTGTGAGAGTGACTCAAATAAAACTTTCTCATTCATCTACAGAGTATTTATCACCATGTAAATATCATTTTTAAAGGTGTAATTTTGGTTTTAGAGTATGATTTTCATACTAAAATGTAAGTTTCTTCAAAACAAAAATGTAATTTATTTTTTTAAAATTTTATGTAATTTTATGCTCATAATATGTAATAAGTTAGGTCCCAAGCTTCCAAGTCAAACATCACATTCCAAACTGAAAGGGAAAGTTTCAAACTCTAGCAAAATCATCGTGCAAAGAAGAAAAAATCAAAGGAAAAGAGTAATCAACAATGTTTTCAAAAAGGTGAAATAAACATTAGAAATGTGGGTTTTCCCATATAAATTCAAATTCACTTAAGTATTTATGACTCCTTGACATCATTTCAGATTCATTTGTCTCCTCCAAACACCAACCAAGCACTCTAACACAACAAAATTTCGAGTTTGTAGGAGAAATTGGTGAAGAAAACTAAGTAGAGGGCGCAAGCGCTGAAGCAAGGGCGCAAAAGCACATTTGAGGGTGCAAACACCGAAGCGAGGGCACAAACACATATTTGAGGGCACAAATACACCGCTGAGGGTGAAAATGCTTGACATATGGTGTAAATGACCATCAGTCCCTAGAAACATGTTCAAGTTGTGAAAAATTATTTACAAAGCTTCACCAGCTCACCCATTGACCTCCGGAAAACTAGTAAGAGCTCATGCCATTTAAAAAAAAAAATCACAAAGTTTATATGTTGAAGTGTTGTCAAAATTGAGGGTATAATTTGGTGTTTGAATTTTTTTAAAACCTTACTATCCCTATTGCATTTGCGAAATCTCCCAAATTTCACTCCCTTACACTTTTCATCCTTCATTCAATTAAAAAAACTCATTCCCAGACCCCTGTTTTGAAAAATCACCTTTCCCTAAACCTTTCTCCCAAAACCTTAATTCATAGGTGTTACATCTACCTAGGCTCTCAATCCCCAAACCCCCATCATAAATACTATCATATTACTACTCCTTATCCCCTTCACCATTTCATACATCCCTAGCAAATATCTCCCTCATTTTCCCTTTCCCATTCACCATTCCTACAAAATAATTTCACACCACCCACTTCTCTAGGGTTTTGACAAAATCACCATGGTAGAAGAGGAATAAAATACATCATTTAGTGAAGGAGAGGAAACACAAGTGAGGAGGCCACATAAAGGAGGAAGAGTACTAGAACTTGAACCTACTAGCACTAGGGAACTCTTGGTTTCTCCATTGACTGTGACATGATTCAAACATGCTGGTTGTTATGATTTATGTGAGAAAATTCAGAGGGTCCAACACAATCCCATGTTGACTAGACTTTTCATATCAAGGCTCCATTAACACCAATTTACTTTTGCTGCTGTCACTTTTACTCTATCAACTGCTATTATTTCAGTTGCCACCAGGATCCCAAATGTTGGGGATA